>OZ005648.1:79072890-79545390 GCA_963930645.1 Salticus scenicus | reverse complement strand
TAAGCTACCGATAGCATGAGGATGTGCGTCACAGGACGTGCGTCACAGGATGTAGATAAGATATTTACTTGGAATTTAGATAGAACTAAAGATTACTGCTAGTATAAATACAGGCTGCTGGACGAGACATTTCATTCTGAGCTACTGCTTTCCAAAATGATCTTCCAAATTCTGTCCGATGAACTGAATGTTAAATTGACATGCTTTTTGTCATTTGACAACCAAATTTTTATCAAAGGCCGAGACGTGGCCTATTACATGGGGCATGAAAACTCCAGTAGAGTGGTGAACTTGTGCCATATAACGGTAACGGACATTGCTCCTGAGGGCTTGAAACTACCCCCGTCTCTAGCCAAGACATGCGTCTTTGGACTAGAAGATGCAAAAATATTGATGGATATGCATCCAGGAGAGTTTGACTCCCTATTTCAGGGGCCGATTGAAATTCTCACCCCCATCGAATGCAGCTTAAACCTGAGGCGGCCTGTCCAGGTTAAGCTCGCGGCCATTACCTCATCCAATGCCACAATGGAGAGTTTCTTGGCCGACTTAAAGAATGTCATGGAGGAGTACCTGGCAACGGTACCCATGGACACTTATGTATTCGGCGAACGATATGGGGATTTGGAGCTAGGCTATTTCCCCCGAAAAATAAAAGTTTTGGTGGGAAACAAGCCCTACTTCTATAAATCCTCGTCTTAAGATCAGGACGAGGTGCAAAAAAATGGGTCGAGCGAAGCCTCTCATGATCATTGAGGCTTCGCTCGGCCCATTTTTTTGCGATAGATAGAGTGCCAACATTGGATGCGTACCGATTTGAACTTGTAATTTTCAAGGGATATGGCTTAGCTATAAGATAATTTTGATAAAATATGTATACTCTATAGACAAATTTAAGGTATCTGAATTTAAAAATTTAATTTTTTCATTTAAAATTCACCGTGTAAAATTTAAAATTTCTAAAGACTAAGTGTGGCGGTCATTACAATTCTAAATTTTCAAGGGATATGGCTTAGCTATAAGATAAATATGAAACTTGGTAAAATATACAGACTCGATAGCTAAATTTAAGGGATCTGAATTTAAAATTTTAATTTTTTCATTTAAAATTCACATTTTTTTCTTGTAAAATTTAAAATTTTTAAAGACTAAGTGTGGCGGTCATTATACTCTGATCTCTAAATTTTCAAGGGATATGGCTTAGCTATAAGATAAATATGAAACTTGGTAAAATATACAGACTCGATAGCTAAATTTAAGGGATCTGAATTTAAAAATTTAATTTTTTCGTTTAAAATTTACATTTTTTTCGTGTAAAATTTAAAATTTCTAAAGACTAAGTGTGGCAGTCATTATAATTCTAAATTTTCAAGGGATATGGCTTAGCTATAAGATAAATATGAAACTTGGTAAAATATACAGACTCAATAGCTAAATTTAAGGGATCTGAATTTAAAAATTTAATTTTTTTCGTTTAAAATTTACATTTTATATGTAAAATTTAAAAGTTTTAAAGATTAAGTGTAGCCAAGCCAGTCATTATAATCTAATCTCTATAAAAAGATTTTCGAGAGACAGGATATTATGCAAGCCTTTCCTCAGGATGCTGGCTCCCGGTTAAAATTACAATCAGATCTCTATAAAAAGAGTTTTCGAGAAGTGTTGACAGGATATTATGTAAGCCTTTCCTCAGGAAGCCCGGTTATAATCAGATCTCTATAAAAAGATTTTTCCAGAAGTATTGACAGGATATTATGTAAGCCTTTCCTCAGGATGCCCGGTTATAATCAGATTGTCCGAGAGACAGGATATTATGCCCTCTTGATAAGCGGTTCGTAGAAATTTACTATCAGATCTGTTGATAAGACCGGGTATATATACGAGTGTCCAGCGAGAGCTCTTCAATTGCTAGTCGATCTCTCTTACTAGCTGCTTAGATTCATTAGCTCAGTCATGTTTTTCCATGTAAAAAATTACGCTTATGGCGTTGCCTTTAAATGCCTAATGGCCTCTGATGGTACCCTGTTTGTCCGGGCTGAGGACCTGGCTATCTACTCGAGGCATCCTTTAGATCTCCATTTTGCCGAGAGATATGCAGGCCTCACAGTCCGAGATGTAATGGACCCTAAAATCGATTTACCCAAATGGCTCGCTAAGACGAGAATCTTCTCCATTAGCGAAGCCAAACATCATTTGGGAGGGTTCATGGGCGAACAGGAGTTTGATAAGATGTTCGATGGTTCGGCCATGGTGAAATACCAGGCTAACATGAAGCTCAGCTTCGTGAAAGCCATAGGTGTTAGATTTGTAGAAAGGTCCCATACCAAGTTCGAAGACTTCCTTGCCACATACCAACTACAGGTGAGGAAATTTTTCGAACTTGAATATGAGGATTATGAATTATACAAATCCCAAATGACCGGACCGTTGAAGATGACCATCAGGAGGTCATCTAATGAGCAACGCATAGAGAGCTTGTGTTAATCTTTAAAATGAGAGTAAAAAAATGGGTCGAACGAGGTGTCTCATGGCAGAATTTCTGTCTTTGACACCTCGTTCGACCCATTTTTTTGCGATAGATATAGTGCCAACATTGGACGGGTTTAATTTAAGACTTTGATTCTAAGGGGGCTTAATTTAAGTATTTATAAAAAAAATCTATTAAGCTAGTATTGAAGAGGTTATCAGCATAAAAAAATAATTAAGACGTTTAAGTTGAGACTTTACAATTTTTTTAAGGTTGGTTGGTTGATATATATTTATAATGCTAATCGAATTAAGTATATTTTCAAATTTAAAAAAAATTGAAAATTTTGCAAATTTGACCAACTTTAAAAACGTGATCTTAAAATAAAAATATTTTTGAAAACTAATCGTGGAATCGTGATTCTTATTACATATACATAGTAAAATAAGCAATTTAATTACTTTTCAGTCGTTTTTTTCAAATTTAAAAAAAATTGAAAATTTTGCAAATTTGACCAACTTTAGAAACGTGATCTTAAAATAAAAATATTTTTGAAAACTAATCGTGGAATCGTGATTCTTATTACATATACATAGTAAAATAAGCAATTTAATTACTTTTCAGTTGTTTTTTTTCAAATTTAAAAAAAAATGAAAATTTTGCAAATTTGACCAACTTTAGAAACGTGATCTTAAAATAAAAATATTTTTGAAAACTAATCGTGGAATCGTGATTCTTATTACATATACATAGTAAAATAAGCAATTTAATTACTTTTCAGTTGTTTTTTTTTCAAATTTAAAAAAAAATTGAAAATTTTGACAGAGGTGGTGGCACATCAGCAAATTTAGATAAACTGTTACTTTAGCATGATATATATAGGCTAGCTAGAGTCAATCAATCAACCAACCAACCTTGAAAAAAAAAAAAAAAAAAAAAAAAAAAAAAAAAAAAAAAAAAAAAATTTTTTTTTTTTTTTTTTTTTTTTTTTTTTTTTTTTTTAAGGTTGGTTGGTTGATATATATTTATAATGCTAATTGAATTAAGTATATTTTCAAAAATGAAGATTTAGACTTTGAGTTGACTATTGCAAATTCAACCAACTTTAGAAACGTGATCTTAAAATAAAAATATTTTTGAAAACTAATCGTGGAATCGTGATTCTTATTACATATACATAGTAAAATAAGCAATTTAATTACTTTTCAGTCGTTTTTTTTCAAATTTAAAAAAAAATTGAAAATTTTGCAAATTCGACCAACTTTAGAAACGTGATCTTAAAATAAAAATATTTTTGAAAACTAATCGTGGAATCGTGATTCTTATTACATATACATAGTAAAATAAGCAATTTAATTACTTTTCAGTCGTTTTTTTTTCAAATTTAAAAAAATGAAAATTTGACCAACTTTAGAAACGTGATCTTAAAATAAAAATATTTTTGAAAACTAATCGTGGAATCGTGATTCTTATTACATATACATATTAAAATAAGCAATTTAATTACTTTTCAGTCGTTTTTTTCAAATTTAAAAAAAATTGAAAATTTTGCAAATTTGGCCAACTTTAGAAACGTGATCTTAAAATAAAAATATTTTTGAAAACTAATCGTGGAATCGTGATTCTTATTACATATACATAGTAAAATAAGCAATTTAATTACTTTTCAGTCGTTTTTTTTTTCAAATTTAAAAAAAATTGAAAATTTTGACAGAGGTGGTGGCACATCAGCAAATTTAGATAAACTGTTACTTTAGCATGATATATATAGGCTAGCTAGAGTCAATCAATCAACCAACCTTGAAAAAAAAAAAAAAAAAAAAAAAAAAAAATTTTTTTTTTTTTTTTTTTTTTTTTTTTTTTAAAGGTTAGTTGATTGATTGATTGCCTCTAGCTAACCCATATATATTATGCTAAAGTATATACATTATCATTGTCCAGCAATGCTTATCTGCGTCTATAAAAATGCATCCTGTTTTCATAGCAAATGAGTTATACAATATTCTGTTTCCGGGACATCTATAATAAGCCTTATCTCATCCTGTTCTCGTAGAAACTGACTTATGCAATATCCTGTCTTCAGATTGGCAATATCCTGTTTCATCTAAAATAAGCCTTATCTCATCCTGTTTTCGTAGAAACTGACTTATGCAATATCCTGTCTTCAGATTATACTAATTGAATTAAGTATATTTTCAAAAATGAAGATTTAGACTTTGAGTTGACTATTGCAAATTCGACCAACTTTAGAAACGTAATCTTAAAATAAAAATATTTTTGAAAACTAATCGTGGAATCGTGATTCTTATTACATATACATAGTAAAATAAGCAATTTAATTACTTTCAGTCGTTTTTTTTTTCAAATTTAAAAAAAATGAAAATTTTGCAAATTTGACCAACTTTAGAAACGTAATCTTAAAATAAAAATATTTTTGAAAACTAATCGTGGAATCGTGATTCTTATTACATATACATAGTGAAATAAGCAATTAATTACTTTTCAGTTGTTTTTTTTTTCAAATTTAAAAAAAATTGAAAATTTTGACAGAGGTGGTGGCACATCAGCAAATTTAGATAAACTGTTACTTTAGCATGATATATATAGGCTAGCTAGAGTCAATCAATCAATCAACCAACCTTAAAAAAAAAAAAAAAAAAAAAAAAAAAAAAAAAAATTTTTTTTTTTTTTTTTTTTTTTTTTTTTTTTTTTTTTTCAAAGGTTGGTTGATTGGTTGATTGACTCAAACATTTTTTTTTTTTTTTTTTTTTTTTTTTTTTTTTTTTCACAGTTGGTAGTTTAACATAATTAAACTCTCTCTCTACGAGCCAGCTTGACGGTCAACTCATACGCTCTGTCTTTTTCATCAACTACATAGTCTTTTTCTATTTCCTCAAACTTTCTCTTAACCGTAGCAGTCAATTCTTGAAGCATGTCGCCCGATTTGACAGACCATATACCTTCAGCTCTCACACGCATGGAAAAGTTGCTAGGTTTCTCTTCTTCAGTATCCCCATACCTGGATTCTACCGACGGGGGTGCGTAGATATTCGTATGTTGTTCGCAGACTGCGCTCGAGTATTCGTAATACCCTTTAAGCCAATCTTGTAAATTCATCTCACCTTCGTTTCGAACTGTGATTTCAAAGGCCATCCTTCTGCTGAACGGTATAATGCTGGGATACGTAGAGGTTACCCGGCCATCGGTCCACAGTTTCTGGATACGGCAGATTTCCTCGATAGGCATTCGGTGCGTCTTCACAAGTACCTGAAGCATATCGTTGAAATCAAACACGCGCCTGGAACTCATGTTCAAGCGTTGTGCATTGGGATATAGATTAGCCAGATCCTTGTTGGAATATCGATGTGCAAAGTTGTAAGGTGACGCGTAGCCTAGATATTTGCCAACATCGACGGCTATGAAATAAACATCTCTACCAACAGTAGCAGCGATGAGTGCAGGTTTGGTATCAAAACAAATTTTCAGATACATGATTGCGCTATGATCTTTCAATAAACAGAGGCAATGGAAGAATGATGGTAGCTTGAGTACGGAACCACTATTTATATAAAATATCCATGAGTGGGCGTGGCATGTAAAAAAAAAAAAAAAAAAAAAAAAAAAAAAAATTTTTTTTTTTTTTTTTTTTTTTTTTTTTTTTTTTTTTCAAGTTAGTTGTTTATTTAGTTATCATCTAGAAAACTTCTTTATAAGCTTATCCGCCTCGTTTTCAATCTCTCTATGAATCGAGTCCAAGTCATAGCTGCAGCTCTCGTCCTTTTCATACACTGAAATTATATCTTTTAGCGAATCGCTCACCATTTCTTCTTTGATTTTTTCAAAGTCTTCGCCGATTTTTGAGTACGCAGAAAGGTATCTGTTATAATTTACATAATTTTTGATCTTGTACTTGTTCAGGGCTTGTTCGTTGAACTGCTTACGCTTAACCTTAAAAATGTTCCTAGAGCGTGGAGATTCTTCGGCGTCGGCCTTCATGACAAATCCTTCTAGCGGACACTCTGCATAAGCGCTGGGATACGTTTCAACTTTTTCGTACAGATCCCCTATCGTTTGGTAATCTAAATCTAAGATGGGTACGTGGGGTAGCTTCACTCGCTGGAAAATGTTCACGGCGTCGCTATACTTCATAAACGTATCTGAATCCAGTTGGTAGATGTCGAAGGCCCGAAAAAAGACAGTCTTGCTACCGAATACGGCTTCGGATTCAAAATCACGATAGGTTATTCTCTTCATGTGGCTTCCGAATACTTCTCCATAAATGATAAAATTGTCATGTAAAATGTCTTTGATAAGCCGTACCTTTTCCGACAGCGGTTCCAAGATTGCGTTCAAGTTAAAAAGGCGTGTCTTTTCATCTAGCACAACGGTTCTAGATTGTATCCTGAACGTATTCTTCACGTAGCCAATACCGATATTAGAGCCATCCAATTTTTCGGTAGCTATTAAAGGTATGCCCGAATAAATTTGGCTTGTAATCTCGTGGTACTTGATAAGAGCCATCGTAAATAGATTAGACGGTCAGACTAGAAAATATCTAAGCTATTTCAAAGAGTATGAAGACCAGAATGAATGTAGCTTGAGTACGGAGCCGCTATTTATACTAAATATAAATCAACTAATCAACCAACCATCTGAAAAAAAAAAAAAAAAAAAAAAAAAAAAAAATTTTTTTTTTTTTTTTTTTTTTTTTTTTTTTTTAAGGTTGGTTGGTTGGTTGATTACATTCTCTATATATAGTATCGCTGACATGACTACACTCTCATTGTGTCTCGCCAGCAACGGTCGTCTAGTCACTATGTCTCGTAATGGGTTTTCAGCAAGACTAGTTAGTTAGATTTTTCTCCCATGATTTATTCTGATTTCATGAAAACCTGCAATATCTTGTCATTTGTCAGACAAAAGTCTATAAATATCTTGTTTTCAAAGCCAATATTGTATAAATTCCGCTATTTTATCCTATTTTAAAGGTCAGGAGCGAGTTTATGCATGACCGTACTGTAGAAGAAATAAATTCCACTCCCACCCACCCTAATAGATATACTATATATATACTATATATATAGACTGTAGCGCCATCTACAATGATTGGCTAAAGAAATATAGCGTTAGCAGCCAACTGAGAAATATAGCTTTAACGGCCAACTTAGAAATATAACTATAGCGGCCAACTTAGAAATATAACTATAGCGAGATAGAGACTGAGATAGACTGATGAAGTGGCACGTCAGCGATACTATATATAGAGAATGTAATCAACCAACCAACCAACCTTGAAAAAAAAAAAAAAAAAAAAAAAAAAAAAAATTTTTTTTTTTTTTTTTTTTTTTTTTTTTCAAGGTTGGTTGGTTGGTTGATTACATTCTCTATATATAGTATCGCTGACGTGCCACTTCATCAGTCTATCTCAGTCTTTGCCAGCAACGGTTGTTTCAAGGGCAGGATATTATGTAACCCATTTCTTCATAAACAGGACGCGATAAAGTTATTTATAGCTCCGATAGCTCTAATCTAAAAGGTCATCCGGTCGAGCCTTATCAGATATCATGCATCCGCTCGCCAGAGTATAAATACCGGCCTCTCGCCCCAGCTTATTCATTCTGACCCTCTGCTTTTTGAAATGGCCACTCTATCATTTGACTCTCTGACGGACGAACGAGTTGATTGCGACTGTGTCGTAATACCGCAATGGAACGTATTGAACACCCCTCGAGTCTCTTGTGAGCTAATATGTAATTACGACCGTTCTATGAAAATGCCAGCTCCAACCATTATTCCCAAACCTAAGCCAGCTCCCACACCTAAACCGGCTCTCATTCAAAAACCAGCACCAGCACTTATACCAGATCCAGTTCTCATTCAAAAACCAGCACCAGCACCTAAGCCTGATCCAGTTCCCACACCTGATCCAGTTCAAATTTCAATACCCATGTCAGAGATGATGTATTTTAAAGTACCAACGCTATTAAGCCCGCTACCAAAATCTCCAATTTCAGAAGACCCGTCCAAAGTAACAGTTTATCGCCCTTGGAAGCCTCCACCGAAGATAGATTTTGTGGTACGGCCTAAACTAAAAACTGCCGGCTTTGAAGATCCTAGAATTCGAAGACGGCAGGGCATAGTCGTTATCAAGTCAATCGTCGATCTGAGAGATGGCAAATGCTATAGCCACATACAAACAGAGGCCAGGAAAAATTACTGTTGGGTTTAAGCCCAAACGATTTATAAAAAAATCGGGTCGAACGAAGTGTCTCATGGCAGATTACTGTCTTTGACACTTCGTTCGACCCGTTTTTTTGTAACAATTATATTGCCAATATTGGATGCGTTTAAGATTTTGACTTAAGAATTTGAATGGATATTTTTATAACTGAAGTCTTGGAGATATATATTTTTATCTAACTTAAAACAGTTTGGCAAAAAAATATTATTTTCAAATCAAAAACTATAAAATTGAAATGATAAACTTTGAAAAGTCCAAAAAGAAAATAGTATCTTGAAAAAATTACAGAAATCGGCCAAAGACACTTTAACATGATATATATATAGGTTAGCTAGAGTCAATCAACCAACCTTAAAAAAAAAAAAAAAAAAAAAAAAAAAAAATTTTTTTTTTTTTTTTTTTTTTTTTTTTTTTTTTTTTTTTAAGGTTGGTTGATTGGTTGATTGACTCTAGCTAACCTATATATATCATGTTAAAGTGTATACATCCAGCAATGCTTATCTGCGTCTATAAAAATGCATCCTGTTCAGCATCCTGTTTCATAGCAAATGAGTTATACAATATCCTGTTTCCGCGTTTAGTGACAAATAATTCTATAGATAGCCTTATCTCATCCTGTTTTCGTAGAAACTGACTTATGCAATATCCTGTTTCCGCGTCCAGCGACAATAATTTTATAATAAGCCTTATCTTATCGTAGAAACTGACTTATGCAATATCCTGCATCAGATCGACTATATAAGCTCTGGCATTTGATCGAATAGCCATTCTCTCTTCGGAGCTTTAAACTACCAATATGTATAAAACTCAATGCTCTCTGAAGAAACTTAAAGCGGTAAACTCGCTACGAAACCGTTTTGGGGTTATCGAGCTGTTTCCCAAAAACCTTTCGCCTACCGTTAAGAAATTGGAAGAGTATCCACACTTCCAAACCATGATCGGTGAAGGCAAGATTTGTGTATTCTGTCTATACATGACGACCGATTTGAAGATTGAATTCAAAAAACGTACTCTGACGGACAAGATAACTAATACAATCCCAGCCATAGGCAGAGAGGCCAAGACAAACTATCCGCTGAGACCTCAGGAGATTAAATGGAGCACTCTGATGAACCGATATAAAAGACCCCCCAGCGAAGCCAACAGAACCAACGCCGACGTGAGAATTGGTTTCAAGTGCCCCAACAATCAGTTTCTTGTAAAGTCCTATTTTACGTTTGGTCAGCGAACCGTCGGACGAGGATGCGCCCACATCATACAGACTTTGAACGTGCCATTCCTGTTCTTTGTGAGGCGTCCTGGCGAGACACGAGTAAAACCGGACAACAGATACTTTGCTGGCGACAAGCTCCATTACTACGATCGTTTCATATTGATTGCCGACTCCAGTTACAAGGTGCCTGCTGGGACCACCTACATTCTGTTTACGACTCAAAAAAACTTTTTCAGTTTGGACATTGTGCCAGAGAATTTAGAGTTGGGCTTCGAAACCAAAAATCCTTTGGTGGAACGCATAACAAAAATAGATGGTATGTACGACATATCCGTACCAACGCCCATGATACAGCATATAGATGATGAAGACGACTCTCCCGTAGAAATGAGTACTGATAGAATAACATCTAAATATTTTGATAAGCCAACGTCTCCATCCCAAGAGCCAGAAATCTATTTTCCGGAGTCATCTCAAGAGTCGTCCCAAGAACCAGAGCCAGAGATGCCTGTGGACAGAAGAACAATAGTCATAACAACAAACTTTGCAGCCCAATACAAGTCTCTGACTTTTAAAGACTGGAAAAACTTGACAGATCGCCCCGACAATAACTTCGTACGCCCCTACGGACCAGATCTACCTGGACTTGACCTGAGAATTAAATCGGTAAAACGGAAGGCTGAGACAATTCCCAAGAGTGCCAAGAAACATAAGCCATCTTTCAAGGAGGCGGCCACAAATACAGAGCCAGTGTTTAAATGCCCACCTGAGCCAGTGTTTAAATGCCCAGCACCCATTGAAGATCCTGAACCCATTGAAAGTCCTGAGATATGTTCCATTGAAAGTCCAGAGCCCGTTGAAGATCCTGAACCCATTGAAAATCCTGAGATATGTCCCATTGAAGATCCTGAACCCATTGAAAGTCCAGCTCCCATTGAAAATCCAGAACCCATTGAAAATCCAGCTCCCATTCAAAATCCAGCTCCCATTCAAAATCCTGAATCCATTGAAAATCCAGAATATTTTTATGGATGGCCTACTATTGAAAGGTCAGAGGTACAAACTGAACTGGATGAGCTTGATAATATTTTATGTACGCCTTTATCCATGCCAGCGGATACGCTAGACTCGTTGATGGATGATCTTATGACGCCATCAACTATACAGTATACAATGGAACCGCTGGAGTCAGGCTTTGAACTGCCAGACTTCATATAAAAACAAAAAATATGTAAAATTTAAAAAAATTGGGTCAAACGAGACTTCCTCATGTTTAGATTTGTCATTATGACTTATCTTTACGATGGAAGCCTCGTTTGACCCATTTTTTTTAAATCAAAATGCTACCAATATTGGTATTGAAAAAAAAATAACTTGTAAATTTTATCAGAACAATAAAAAAATATTTAAAAAAATTGGGTCAAACGAGACATGTTTAGATTTGTCAGTATGACTTATCTTTACAATGGAAGCCTCGTTTGACCCATTTTTTTTAAATCAAAATGCTACCAATATTGGATTTGTAAAAAAATAACTTGTAAATTTTATCAGATTAATTAGAAAGTGACACATGACAATACTTTATCCATCTAAGTTACATTAAAATCAACCAACCAACCAACCTTAAAAAAAAAAAAAAAAAAAAAAAAAAAAAAAAATATTATTTTTTTTTTTTTTTTTTTTTTTTTTTTTTCAAGGTTGGTTGGTTGGTTGATATATATTTGTTTCCTCGTTCATCACTTTTCATTTATCAAGATTAACTTTTCAATTTAATCCTATCATGTTTTTATTCAAAGGCTAAGTTTCAAAGCCTCATTTTAAATGAAACCTGTTAATTTTGATCATGTCTATCGTGTATCGCTTGGCCATCCAAGAGGCCTTCATGAACCATGACAAAACGTAGCAATTAGATGTTTGAACTGACCCTTTAAAATTTATCTAAGCCATAGTAGCCTTTCAATTTTGACCGGTTAAAGGTATCGTTTAAACGTGGATCAGCTATGCAAGAGGTCATGATAAATTTGAGTCACGCTGAGCGTTGCCTGTATCTGAAACAGGTGCCATGTCAAACGAAGACCTTTGACATGGCAATTGAAAACGGGGCATTGCTTAGCAGGCGTCCATAAAAATTTAAACGAGCTGGGCTAGTCAGGATAAACGTAACCATTGAATTCTGGGCCATGCTTAGCAGTAGCAACCCATACTGTAAAAATAATATTTACGAGATGTAATGGCAAAGCGACAATTGAAAAGCTTAAAAGTAGCGGCCCTGGGTCCAGTCTATGGCATCATTTTAAAAGAAACCATTGAGCCATCCAAGATAGAATCGGTTTACTGAACAAATCTATAGGTGAAAGACGTAGAGAGCCCATATTGTAAAAATTTAAAATTATAAAATTCAAAAGTGGATATGGGTTAAGTTTCAAAGTCACATGACCACTCTTAAAATAAAACCAACCAACCAACCTTGAAAAAAAAAAAAAAAAAAAAAAAAAAAATATTTTTTTTTTTTTTTTTTTTTTTTTTTTTTTTTCTTCAAGGTTGGTTGGTTGGTTTTATTTTAAGAGTGGGTGTGGTCATGTGACTAGTAAATATCATCGGATCAAAAAGTGATATAACCGAGATTGATTTCGGAGCTAAAAAGAAGAACCCAAATTGTCTTCCCAACTGGCTGAACCCAGATTAGGTATTTTTTAGCTTAAAATCTTAGCTGATCTGAGTTTGGTCGTTGGTAAAAAATATCAGCGGATTTTTCTAAGGCCCAAATGAAATTTTTTCAAACTAAATCTGGCAGACTAGAATTTTAGTAAGAAATAGCTATGGATAGCTGCGAGTACCCGAAAAGAGTACCCGGCATCTCTTTAAGAAGATACCGTAAAACGTAAAGTCAGATCCGTCTCGGTACCACGTTTAAGCTCGTCCGATCTTAAAAAATGCTGGATATCGTTAGCCCGCTTAGAGAGAGACTTGGCATAGTGCCAACTGAGTCGATACACTAGAATGAGTCGATACTGTGTCGCTTAGACATCTTCATACTTGGCCAATCTATATTTTAAACTATCATTTTCGGCTTGCAAGCTAGCCATTCCATCTTTTAAACTATCCGCTTGCAAGTGTAACTTATAAATAATTTCCTACAAGCCTGTAGCGTTTCGTCTTGCAGAGTTTCTCTGATATTATTTTCGTAAATCTCTTTCATATCGGCCTCTATCCCTTGGCAGCGTCTCAATATGGGCATCATGGCAAGTATGGAGATGAATGGCAAAATTAAATCTTGGCCAGTATATATAGATAAAATATATTTGACGAGAAACCAACCAACAAACCAGCTGTAAAAAAAAAAAAAAAAAAAAAAAAAAAAAAAATTTTTTTTTTTTTTTTTTTTTTTTTTTTTTTTTTTTTTTTTTTGAGTGGGCGTGGCTTTACTTTGCCTATATATACCGATCCTTGTCAGCCATCTTCAAGCCACTCTTCTACAATGCCTGCCGGTCTCAATTTGAGAAGGTATTTGAACACTCTCCTACGCGACACAACTCAGTTTTCGTGTCCGCGCTGTAACGTTCTCGTCTTGCCCAAAGATTATGAAAGGCATTGTAGGAATGAAACAACCATGGACCCTTTAACATGCTGCGTTTGGTGCGAGGGCCAATTTACATTCCAAAGAGGGGAAAAGAACGGTGCCGCTGATCATTTGATAGAATGCTTTAGAAATTTTAGATTTAGGATGCCTGAACCTGAGCCTGAGCCTGAACCTGAGCCTGAGCCTGATGATGATCCTGCTGCCGACCCATACGAATTTTTCGATTTCACTCCAATGTGCGCAAAAGAAGATTTTTTCGATCATACGCGTTACTTTATGGACGACTGGGCCTACGAACCTGTCTGGCCTATCGAGTTAGAGCCTCCACCCGTACCTTTCGAAGACGAGACGCTGAATTTGGCCGCCTCTTGCGTGCTGAGATATCTTCAAGGCGACCTAGCGTTCATCCACGTCATGGTGCGAGCCGTAGCCTATAGAGATTTTATAAGATTCATGGATAGGGATGACGGCTTGACCCAAACCTTACCCTTTTCATGTTGGTGCGACGGCGGGAAGGAAACCAATCCCAAATTCAGGCAGCATAGGCACATGGTCGTAGTAACTCATTCAGAAGATCATTTTCACAAGAACGTGTGGGGTAAGATCAGACCCGACGAGCGGCCGTATGTCGGTTACAGATGCCTGAAAAGCAAATCTATAGAGACCGTCTGGCATTTGGTCAATACGCTGGGATATCTCAGCAACCGAAAATCTAGCTGTAATTTTTCATTCGAAAGCCAACTAGGGGTTGGTAACAGGAAACATTTTTACATTCAAGAGACGCTGCCCAAAGATTACAGGCTGGTCTTGGCTACGCTCTGGAACGGAGGCATCATGAGGCTCATAACCCAAAATTATGCCTGCAGGCATCCCGATAAATTGCTCAGAGTTCCAATAGCGTTCATCGACGGAAAATATAAAATCAAAATCAAACATTTGCCAGGCATAAAACTGAAACTGGTACTGCCCGTATCGAGAAATTTCAAGTCGTCTAGTACAAGTACCCAATACTTCTTGCATCTGAACAACGAAAAAAAGATGTATTTTACGACAGGACCGAAGAAGATTACAAACTGTTTTACGAAGTCGTTAAAGAAGATTATTGGGAACCCAGCAGGCGTCAACAGATGTGCTTTCAGTGCGTGAAGCCCATATTGGGACGCTGCAGAGGGATAGAGGTCGAAATGAAAAAAATGAAAGAGAGTTACGAAAATAATATCAGGGAACTGAGAGAAATGCTGCAAATCCAAAAACTGGAATATTTGGAAATTATTTATAATTTACACGTGAACGAAATTGCTAGCCTGAAAGAGGGAATGGAAAGGCTGAAAGCAGAAATGACTATCTTGAAAGCTGAAAATGATAGTTTGAAAGCTGAAATTGCTAGCCTGAAAGATGGAATGGCTAGCTTGCAAGCCGAAAATGATAGTTTAAAATATAGATTGGCCAAGTATGAAGATGTCTAAGCGACACAGTATCGACTCATTCTAGTGTATCGACTCAGTTGGCACTATGCCAAGTCTCTCTCTAAGCGGGCTAACGATATCCAGCATTTTTTAAGATCGGACGAGCTTAAACGTGGTACCGAGACGGATCTGACTTTACGTTTTACGGTATCTTCTTAAAGAGATGCCGGGTACTCTTTTCGGGTACTCGCAGCTATCCATAGCTATTTCTTACTAAAATTCTAGTCTGCCAGATTTAGTTTGAAAAAATTTCATTTGGGCCTTAGAAAAATCCGCTGATATTTTTTACCAACGACCAAACTCAGATCAGCTAAGATTTTAAGCTAAAAAATACCTAATCTGGGTTCAGCCAGTTGGGAAGACAATTTGGGTTCTTCTTTATAGCTCCGAAATCAATCTCGGTTATATCACTTTTTGATCCGATGATATTTACTAGTCACATGACCACACCCACTCTTAAAATAAAACCAACCAACCAACCTTGAAGAAAAAAAAAAAAAAAAAAAAAAAAAAAAAAAAAAAAAAAAAAATATTTTTTTTTTTTTTTTTTTTTTTTTTTTTTTTTTTCAAGGTTGGTTGGTTGGTTTTATTTTAAGAGTGGTCATGTGACTTTGAAACTTAACCCATATCCACTTTTGAATTTTATAATTTTAAATTTTTACAATATGGGCTCTCTACGTCTTTCACCTATAGATTTGTTCAGTAAACCGATTCTATCTTGGATGGCTCAATGGTTTCTTTTAAAATGATGCCATAGACTGGACCCAGGGCCGCTACTTTTAAGCTTTTCAATTGTCGCTTTGCCATTACATCTCGTAAATATTATTTTTACAGTATGGGTTGCTACTGCTAAGCATGGCCCAGAATTCAATGGTTACGTTTATCCTGACTAGCCCAGCTCGTTTAAATTTTTATGGACGCCTGCTAAGCAATGCCCCGTTTTCAATTGCCATGTCAAAGGTCTTCGTTTGACATGGCACCTGTTTCAGATACAGGCAACGCTCAGCGTGACTCAAATTTATCATGACCTCTTGCATAGCTGATCCACGTTTAAACGATACCTTTAACCGGTCAAAATTGAAAGGCTACTATGGCTTAGATAAATTTTAAAGGGTCAGTTCAAACATCTAATTGCTACGTTTTGTCATGGTTCATGAAGGCCTCTTGGATGGCCAAGCGATACACGATAGACATGATCAAAATTAACAGGTTTCATTTAAAATGAGGCTTTGAAACTTAGCCTTTGAATAAAAACATGATAGGATTAAATTGAAAAGTTAATCTTGATAAATGAAAAGTGATGAACGAGGAAACAAATATATATCAACCAACCAACCAACCTTGAAAAAAAAAAAAAAAAAAAAAAAAAAAAAATTAATATTTTTTTTTTTTTTTTTTTTTTTTTTTTTTTTTTTTTTTTTAAGGTTGGTTGGTTGGTTGATTTTAATGTAACTTAGATGGATAAAGTATTGTCATGTGTCACTTTCTAATTAATCTGATAAAATTTACAAGTTATTTTTTTACAAATCCAATATTGGTAGCATTTTGATTTAAAAAAAATGGGTCAAACGAGGCTTCCATTGTAAAGATAAGTCATACTGACAAATCTAAACATGTCTCGTTTGACCCAATTTTTTTAAATATTTTTTTATTGTTCTGATAAAATTTACAAGTTATTTTTTTTTCAATACCAATATTGGTAGCATTTTGATTTAAAAAAAATGGGTCAAACGAGGCTTCCATCGTAAAGATAAGTCATAATGACAAATCTAAACATGAGGAAGTCTCGTTTGACCCAATTTTTTTAAATTTTACATATTTTTTGTTTTTATATGAAGTCTGGCAGTTCAAAGCCTGACTCCAGCGGTTCCATTGTATACTGTATAGTTGATGGCGTCATAAGATCATCCATCAACGAGTCTAGCGTATCCGCTGGCATGGATAAAGGCGTACATAAAATATTATCAAGCTCATCCAGTTCAGTTTGTACCTCTGACCTTTCAATAGTAGGCCATCCATAAAAATATTCTGGATTTTCAATGGATTCAGGATTTTGAATGGGAGCTGGATTTTGAATGGGAGCTGGATTTTCAATGGGTTCTGGATTTTCAATGGGAGCTGGACTTTCAATGGGTTCAGGATCTTCAATGGGACATATCTCAGGATTTTCAATGGGTTCAGGATCTTCAACGGGCTCTGGACTTTCAATGGAACATATCTCAGGACTTTCAATGGGTTCAGGATCTTCAATGGGTGCTGGGCATTTAAACACTGGCTCAGGTGGGCATTTAAACACTGGCTCTGTATTTGTGGCCGCCTCCTTGAAAGATGGCTTATGTTTCTTGGCACTCTTGGGAATTGTCTCAGCCTTCCGTTTTACCGATTTAATTCTCAGGTCAAGTCCAGGTAGATCTGGTCCGTAGGGGCGTACGAAGTTATTGTCGGGGCGATCTGTCAAGTTTTTCCAGTCTTTAAAAGTCAGAGACTTGTATTGGGCTGCAAAGTTTGTTGTTATGACTATTGTTCTTCTGTCCACAGGCATCTCTGGCTCTGGTTCTTGGGACGACTCTTGAGATGACTCCGGAAAATAGATTTCTGGCTCTTGGGATGGAGACGTTGGCTTATCAAAATATTTAGATGTTATTCTATCAGTACTCATTTCTACGGGAGAGTCGTCTTCATCATCTATATGCTGTATCATGGGCGTTGGTACGGATATGTCGTACATACCATCTATTTTTGTTATGCGTTCCACCAAAGGATTTTTGGTTTCGAAGCCCAACTCTAAATTCTCTGGCACAATGTCCAAACTGAAAAAGTTTTTTTGAGTCGTAAACAGAATGTAGGTGGTCCCAGCAGGCACCTTGTAACTGGAGTCGGCAATCAATATGAAACGATCGTAGTAATGGAGCTTGTCGCCAGCAAAGTATCTGTTGTCCGGTTTTACTCGTGTCTCGCCAGGACGCCTCACAAAGAACAGGAATGGCACGTTCAAAGTCTGTATGATGTGGGCGCATCCTCGTCCGACGGTTCGCTGACCAAACGTAAAATAGGACTTTACAAGAAACTGATTGTTGGGGCACTTGAAACCAATTCTCACGTCGGCGTTGGTTCTGTTGGCTTCGCTGGGGGGTCTTTTATATCGGTTCATCAGAGTGCTCCATTTAATCTCCTGAGGTCTCAGCGGATAGTTTGTCTTGGCCTCTCTGCCTATGGCTGGGATTGTATTAGTTATCTTGTCCGTCAGAGTACGTTTTTTGAATTCAATCTTCAAATCGGTCGTCATGTATAGACAGAATACACAAATCTTGCCTTCACCGATCATGGTTTGGAAGTGTGGATACTCTTCCAATTTCTTAACGGTAGGCGAAAGGTTTTTGGGAAACAGCTCGATAACCCCAAAACGGTTTCGTAGCGAGTTTACCGCTTTAAGTTTCTTCAGAGAGCATTGAGTTTTATACATATTGGTAGTTTAAAGCTCCGAAGAGAGAATGGCTATTCGATCAAATGCCAGAGCTTATATAGTCGATCTGATGCAGGATATTGCATAAGTCAGTTTCTACGATAAGATAAGGCTTATTATAAAATTATTGTCGCTGGACGCGGAAACAGGATATTGCATAAGTCAGTTTCTACGAAAACAGGATGAGATAAGGCTATCTATAGAATTATTTGTCACTAAACGCGGAAACAGGATATTGTATAACTCATTTGCTATGAAACAGGATGCTGAACAGGATGCATTTTTATAGACGCAGATAAGCATTGCTGGATGTATACACTTTAACATGATATATATAGGTTAGCTAGAGTCAATCAACCAATCAACCAACCTTAAAAAAAAAAAAAAAAAAAAAAAAAAAATTTTTTTTTTTTTTTTTTTTTTTTTTTTTTTTTTTTTTTTTTAAGGTTGGTTGATTGGTTGATTGACTCTAGCTAACCTATATATATATATCATGTTAAAGTGTCTTTGGCCGATTTCTGTAATTTTTTCAAGATACTATTTTCTTTTTGGACTTTTCAAAGTTTATCATTTCAATTTTATAGTTTTTGATTTGAAAATAATATTTTTTTGCCAAACTGTTTTAAGTTAGATAAAAATATATATCTCCAAGACTTCAGTTATAAAAATATCCATTCAAATTCTTAAGTCAAAATCTTAAACGCATCCAATATTGGCAATATAATTGTTACAAAAAAAACGGGTCGAACGAAGTGTCAAAGACAGTAATCTGCCATGAGACACTTCGTTCGACCCGATTTTTTTATAAATCGTTTGGGCTTAAACCCAACAGTAATTTTTCCTGGCCTCTGTTTGTATGTGGCTATAGCATTTGCCATCTCTCAGATCGACGATTGACTTGATAACGACTATGCCCTGCCGTCTTCGAATTCTAGGATCTTCAAAGCCGGCAGTTTTTAGTTTAGGCCGTACCACAAAATCTATCTTCGGTGGAGGCTTCCAAGGGCGATAAACTGTTACTTTGGACGGGTCTTCTGAAATTGGAGATTTTGGTAGCGGGCTTAATAGCGTTGGTACTTTAAAATACATCATCTCTGACATGGGTATTGAAATTTGAACTGGATCAGGTGTGGGAACTGGATCAGGCTTAGGTGCTGGTGCTGGTTTTTGAATGAGAACTGGATCTGGTATAAGTGCTGGTGCTGGTTTTTGAATGAGAGCCGGTTTAGGTGTGGGAGCTGGCTTAGGTTTGGGAATAATGGTTGGAGCTGGCATTTTCATAGAACGGTCGTAATTACATATTAGCTCACAAGAGACTCGAGGGGTGTTCAATACGTTCCATTGCGGTATTACGACACAGTCGCAATCAACTCGTTCGTCCGTCAGAGAGTCAAATGATAGAGTGGCCATTTCAAAAAGCAGAGGGTCAGAATGAATAAGCTGGGGCGAGAGGCCGGTATTTATACTCTGGCGAGCGGATGCATGATATCTGATAAGGCTCGACCGGATGACCTTTTAGATTAGAGCTATCGGAGCTATAAATAACTTTATCGCGTCCTGTTTATGAAGAAATGGGTTACATAATATCCTGCCCTTGAAACAACCGTTGCTGGCAAAGACTGAGATAGACTGATGAAGTGGCACGTCAGCGATACTATATATAGAGAATGTAATCAACCAACCAACCAACCTTGAAAAAAAAAAAAAAAAAAAAAAAAAAAAAAAAAAAAAATTTTTTTTTTTTTTTTTTTTTTTTTTTTTTTCAAGGTTGGTTGGTTGGTTGATTACATTCTCTATATATAGTATCGCTGACGTGCCACTTCATCAGTCTATCTCAGTCTCTATCTCGCTATAGTTATATTTCTAAGTTGGCCGCTATAGTTATATTTCTAAGTTGGCCGTTAAAGCTATATTTCTCAGTTGGCTGCTAACGCTATATTTCTTTAGCCAATCATTGTAGATGGCGCTACAGTCTATATATATAGTATATATATAGTATATCTATTAGGGTGGGTGGGAGTGGAATTTATTTCTTCTACAGTACGGTCATGCATAAACTCGCTCCTGACCTTTAAAATAGGATAAAATAGCGGAATTTATACAATATTGGCTTTGAAAACAAGATATTTATAGACTTTTGTCTGACAAATGACAAGATATTGCAGGTTTTCATGAAATCAGAATAAATCATGGGAGAAAAATCTAACTAACTAGTCTTGCTGAAAACCCATTACGAGACATAGTGACTAGACGACCGTTGCTGGCGAGACACAATGAGAGTGTAGTCATGTCAGCGATACTATATATAGAGAATGTAATCAACCAACCAACCAACCTTAAAAAAAAAAAAAAAAAAAAAAAAAAAAAAAAAAATTTTTTTTTTTTTTTTTTTTTTTTTTTTTTTTTCAGATGGTTGGTTGATTAGTTGATTTATATTTAGTATAAATAGCGGCTCCGTACTCAAGCTACATTCATTCTGGTCTTCATACTCTTTGAAATAGCTTAGATATTTTCTAGTCTGACCGTCTAATCTATTTACGATGGCTCTTATCAAGTACCACGAGATTACAAGCCAAATTTATTCGGGCATACCTTTAATAGCTACCGAAAAATTGGATGGCTCTAATATCGGTATTGGCTACGTGAAGAATACGTTCAGGATACAATCTAGAACCGTTGTGCTAGATGAAAAGACACGCCTTTTTAACTTGAACGCAATCTTGGAACCGCTGTCGGAAAAGGTACGGCTTATCAAAGACATTTTACATGACAATTTTATCATTTATGGAGAAGTATTCGGAAGCCACATGAAGAGAATAACCTATCGTGATTTTGAATCCGAAGCCGTATTCGGTAGCAAGACTGTCTTTTTTCGGGCCTTCGACATCTACCAACTGGATTCAGATACGTTTATGAAGTATAGCGACGCCGTGAACATTTTCCAGCGAGTGAAGCTACCCCACGTACCCATCTTAGATTTAGATTACCAAACGATAGGGGATCTGTACGAAAAAGTTGAAACGTATCCCAGCGCTTATGCAGAGTGTCCGCTAGAAGGATTTGTCATGAAGGCCGACGCCGAAGAATCTCCACGCTCTAGGAACATTTTTAAGGTTAAGCGTAAGCAGTTCAACGAACAAGCCCTGAACAAGTACAAGATCAAAAATTATGTAAATTATAACAGATACCTTTCTGCGTACTCAAAAATCGGCGAAGACTTTGAAAAAATCAAAGAAGAAATGGTGAGCGATTCGCTAAAAGATATAATTTCAGTGTATGAAAAGGACGAGAGCTGCAGCTATGACTTGGACTCGATTCATAGAGAGATTGAAAACGAGGCGGATAAGCTTATAAAGAAGTTTTCTAGATGATAACTAAATAAACAACTAACTTGAAAAAAAAAAAAAAAAAAAAAAAAAAAAATTTTTTTTTTTTTTTTTTTTTTTTTTTTTTTTTTTTTTTTACATGCCACGCCCACTCATGGATATTTTATATAAATAGTGGTTCCGTACTCAAGCTACCATCATTCTTCCATTGCCTCTGTTTATTGAAAGATCATAGCGCAATCATGTATCTGAAAATTTGTTTTGATACCAAACCTGCACTCATCGCTGCTACTGTTGGTAGAGATGTTTATTTCATAGCCGTCGATGTTGGCAAATATCTAGGCTACGCGTCACCTTACAACTTTGCACATCGATATTCCAACAAGGATCTGGCTAATCTATATCCCAATGCACAACGCTTGAACATGAGTTCCAGGCGCGTGTTTGATTTCAACGATATGCTTCAGGTACTTGTGAAGACGCACCGAATGCCTATCGAGGAAATCTGCCGTATCCAGAAACTGTGGACCGATGGCCGGGTAACCTCTACGTATCCCAGCATTATACCGTTCAGCAGAAGGATGGCCTTTGAAATCACAGTTCGAAACGAAGGTGAGATGAATTTACAAGATTGGCTTAAAGGGTATTACGAATACTCGAGCGCAGTCTGCGAACAACATACGAATATCTACGCACCCCCGTCGGTAGAATCCAGGTATGGGGATACTGAAGAAGAGAAACCTAGCAACTTTTCCATGCGTGTGAGAGCTGAAGGTATATGGTCTGTCAAATCGGGCGACATGCTTCAAGAATTGACTGCTACGGTTAAGAGAAAGTTTGAGGAAATAGAAAAAGACTATGTAGTTGATGAAAAAGACAGAGCGTATGAGTTGACCGTCAAGCTGGCTCGTAGAGAGAGAGTTTAATTATGTTAAACTACCAACTGTGAAAAAAAAAAAAAAAAAAAATGTTTGAGTCAATCAACCAATCAACCAACCTTTGAAAAAAAAAAAAAAAAAAAAAAAAAAAAAAAATTTTTTTTTTTTTTTTTTTTTTTTTTTTTTTTTTTTTTGAAGGTTGGTTGATTGATTGATTGACTCTAGCTAGCCTATATATATCATGCTAAAGTAACAGTTTATCTAAATTTGCTGATGTGCCACCACCTCTGTCAAAATTTTCAATTTTTTTTAAATTTGAAAAAAAAAACAACTGAAAAGTAATTAATTGCTTATTTCACTATGTATATGTAATAAGAATCACGATTCCACGATTAGTTTTCAAAAATATTTTTATTTTAAGATTACGTTTCTAAAGTTGGTCAAATTTGCAAAATTTTCATTTTTTTTAAATTTGAAAAAAAAAACGACTGAAAGTAATTAAATTGCTTATTTTACTATGTATATGTAATAAGAATCACGATTCCACGATTAGTTTTCAAAAATATTTTTATTTTAAGATTACGTTTCTAAAGTTGGTCGAATTTGCAATAGTCAACTCAAAGTCTAAATCTTCATTTTTGAAAATATACTTAATTCAATTAGTATAATCTGAAGACAGGATATTGCATAAGTCAGTTTCTACGAAAACAGGATGAGATAAGGCTTATTTTAGATGAAACAGGATATTGCCAATCTGAAGACAGGATATTGCATAAGTCAGTTTCTACGAGAACAGGATGAGATAAGGCTTATTATAGATGTCCCGGAAACAGAATATTGTATAACTCATTTGCTATGAAAACAGGATGCATTTTTATAGACGCAGATAAGCATTGCTGGACAATGATAATGTATATACTTTAGCATAATATATATGGGTTAGCTAGAGGCAATCAATCAATCAACTAACCTTTTAAAAAAAAAAAAAAAAAAAAAAAAAAAAAAAAAATTTTTTTTTTTTTTTTTTTTTTTTTTTTTTTTTTTTTTTTCAAGGTTGGTTGATTGATTGACTCTAGCTAGCCTATATATATCATGCTAAAGTAACAGTTTATCTAAATTTGCTGATGTGCCACCACCTCTGTCAAAATTTTCAATTTTTTTTAAATTTGAAAAAAAAAACGACTGAAAAGTAATTAAATTGCTTATTTTACTATGTATATGTAATAAGAATCACGATTCCACGATTAGTTTTCAAAAATATTTTTATTTTAAGATCACGTTTCTAAAGTTGGCCAAATTTGCAAAATTTTCAATTTTTTTTAAATTTGAAAAAAACGACTGAAAAGTAATTAAATTGCTTATTTTAATATGTATATGTAATAAGAATCACGATTCCACGATTAGTTTTCAAAAATATTTTTATTTTAAGATCACGTTTCTAAAGTTGGTCAAATTTTCATTTTTTTAAATTTGAAAAAAAAACGACTGAAAAGTAATTAAATTGCTTATTTTACTATGTATATGTAATAAGAATCACGATTCCACGATTAGTTTTCAAAAATATTTTTATTTTAAGATCACGTTTCTAAAGTTGGTCGAATTTGCAAAATTTTCAATTTTTTTTTAAATTTGAAAAAAAACGACTGAAAAGTAATTAAATTGCTTATTTTACTATGTATATGTAATAAGAATCACGATTCCACGATTAGTTTTCAAAAATATTTTTATTTTAAGATCACGTTTCTAAAGTTGGTTGAATTTGCAATAGTCAACTCAAAGTCTAAATCTTCATTTTTGAAAATATACTTAATTCAATTAGCATTATAAATATATATCAACCAACCAACCTTAAAAAAAAAAAAAAAAAAAAAAAAAAAAAAAAAAAAATTTTTTTTTTTTTTTTTTTTTTTTTTTTTTTTTTTTTTTTTTTTTTTTTTCAAGGTTGGTTGGTTGATTGATTGACTCTAGCTAGCCTATATATATCATGCTAAAGTAACAGTTTATCTAAATTTGCTGATGTGCCACCACCTCTGTCAAAATTTTCAATTTTTTTTTAAATTTGAAAAAAAAACAACTGAAAAGTAATTAAATTGCTTATTTTACTATGTATATGTAATAAGAATCACGATTCCACGATTAGTTTTCAAAAATATTTTTATTTTAAGATCACGTTTCTAAAGTTGGTCAAATTTGCAAAATTTTCATTTTTTTTTAAATTTGAAAAAAAACAACTGAAAAGTAATTAAATTGCTTATTTTACTATGTATATGTAATAAGAATCACGATTCCACGATTAGTTTTCAAAAATATTTTTATTTTAAGATCACGTTTCTAAAGTTGGTCAAATTTGCAATATTTTCAATTTTTTTTAAATTTGAAAAAAACGACTGAAAAGTAATTAAATTGCTTATTTTACTATGTATATGTAATAAGAATCACGATTCCACGATTAGTTTTCAAAAATATTTTTATTTTAAGATCACGTTTTTAAAGTTGGTCAAATTTGCAAAATTTTCAATTTTTTTTAAATTTGAAAATATACTTAATTCGATTAGCATTATAAATATATATCAACCAACCAACCTTAAAAAAATTGTAAAGTCTCAACTTAAACGTCTTAATTATTTTTTTATGCTGATAACCTCTTCAATACTAGCTTAATAGATTTTTTTTATAAATACTTAAATTAAGCCCCCTTAGAATCAAAGTCTTAAATTAAACCCGTCCAATGTTGGCACTATATCTATCGCAAAAAAATGGGTCGAACGAGGTGTCAAAGACAGAAATTCTGCCATGAGACACCTCGTTCGACCCATTTTTTTACTCTCATTTTAAAGATTAACACAAGCTCTCTATGCGTTGCTCATTAGATGACCTCCTGATGGTCATCTTCAACGGTCCGGTCATTTGGGATTTGTATAATTCATAATCCTCATATTCAAGTTCGAAAAATTTCCTCACCTGTAGTTGGTATGTGGCAAGGAAGTCTTCGAACTTGGTATGGGACCTTTCTACAAATCTAACACCTATGGCTTTCACGAAGCTGAGCTTCATGTTAGCCTGGTATTTCACCATGGCCGAACCATCGAACATCTTATCAAACTCCTGTTCGCCCATGAACCCTCCCAAATGATGTTTGGCTTCGCTAATGGAGAAGATTCTCGTCTTAGCGAGCCATTTGGGTAAATCGATTTTAGGGTCCATTACATCTCGGACTGTGAGGCCTGCATATCTCTCGGCAAAATGGAGATCTAAAGGATGCCTCGAGTAGATAGCCAGGTCCTCAGCCCGGACAAACAGGGTACCATCAGAGGCCATTAGGCATTTAAAGGCAACGCCATAAGCGTAATTTTTTACATGGAAAAACATGACTGAGCTAATGAATCTAAGCAGCTAGTAAGAGAGATCGACTAGCAATTGAAGAGCTCTCGCTGGACACTCGTATATATACCCGGTCTTATCAACAGATCTGATAGTAAATTTCTACGAACCGCTTATCAAGAGGGCATAATATCCTGTCTCTCGGACAATCTGATTATAACCGGGCATCCTGAGGAAAGGCTTACATAATATCCTGTCAATACTTCTGGAAAAATCTTTTTATAGAGATCTGATTATAACCGGGCTTCCTGAGGAAAGGCTTACATAATATCCTGTCAACACTTCTCGAAAACTCTTTTTATAGAGATCTGATTGTAATTTTAACCGGGAGCCAGCATCCTGAGGAAAGGCTTGCATAATATCCTGTCTCTCGAAAATCTTTTTATAGAGATTAGATTATAATGACTGGCTTGGCTACACTTAATCTTTAAAACTTTTAAATTTTACATATAAAATGTAAATTTTAAACGAAAAAAATTAAATTTTTAAATTCAGATCCCTTAAATTTAGCTATTGAGTCTGTATATTTTACCAAGTTTCATATTTATCTTATAGCTAAGCCATATCCCTTGAAAATTTAGAATTATAATGACTGCCACACTTAGTCTTTAGAAATTTTAAATTTTACACGAAAAAAATGTAAATTTTAAACGAAAAAATTAAATTTTTAAATTCAGATCCCTTAAATTTAGCTATCGAGTCTGTATATTTTACCAAGTTTCATATTTATCTTATAGCTAAGCCATATCCCTTGAAAATTTAGAGATCAGAGTATAATGACCGCCACACTTAGTCTTTAAAAATTTTAAATTTTACAAGAAAAAAATGTGAATTTTAAATGAAAAAATTAAAATTTTAAATTCAGATCCCTTAAATTTAGCTATCGAGTCTGTATATTTTACCAAGTTTCATATTTATCTTATAGCTAAGCCATATCCCTTGAAAATTTAGAATTGTAATGACCGCCACACTTAGTCTTTAGAAATTTTAAATTTTACACGGTGAATTTTAAATGAAAAAATTAAATTTTTAAATTCAGATACCTTAAATTTGTCTATAGAGTATACATATTTTATCAAAATTATCTTATAGCTAAGCCATATCCCTTGAAAATTACAAGTTCAAATCGGTACGCATCCAATGTTGGCACTCTATCTATCGCAAAAAAATGGGCCGAGCGAAGCCTCAATGATCATGAGAGGCTTCGCTCGACCCATTTTTTTGCACCTCGTCCTGATCTTAAGACGAGGATTTATAGAAGTAGGGCTTGTTTCCCACCAAAACTTTTATTTTTCGGGGGAAATAGCCTAGCTCCAAATCCCCATATCGTTCGCCGAATACATAAGTGTCCATGGGTACCGTTGCCAGGTACTCCTCCATGACATTCTTTAAGTCGGCCAAGAAACTCTCCATTGTGGCATTGGATGAGGTAATGGCCGCGAGCTTAACCTGGACAGGCCGCCTCAGGTTTAAGCTGCATTCGATGGGGGTGAGAATTTCAATCGGCCCCTGAAATAGGGAGTCAAACTCTCCTGGATGCATATCCATCAATATTTTTGCATCTTCTAGTCCAAAGACGCATGTCTTGGCTAGAGACGGGGGTAGTTTCAAGCCCTCAGGAGCAATGTCCGTTACCGTTATATGGCACAAGTTCACCACTCTACTGGAGTTTTCATGCCCCATGTAATAGGCCACGTCTCGGCCTTTGATAAAAATTTGGTTGTCAAATGACAAAAAGCATGTCAATTTAACATTCAGTTCATCGGACAGAATTTGGAAGATCATTTTGGAAAGCAGTAGCTCAGAATGAAATGTCTCGTCCAGCAGCCTGTATTTATACTAGCAGTAATCTTTAGTTCTATCTAAATTCCAAGTAAATATCTTATCTACATCCTGTGACGCACGTCCTGTGACGCACATCCTCATGCTATCGGTAGCTTATGCAAGATCCCGTTTAAACTAATTATATAAATAATTTTATCTCGGACAGATTTTATCGCATCCTCAAAAAACAGCTGATACATCCTGTTTTCTTAGTAAAGCCTGATAAAACGAGGTCACGACTCGGGTATATATACGAGCTGCCTCTAAGAGCCTGCATCATTTTGACTTTTATTGCTATTGCCATAAGTCATGCTATTCACTATTGAACATCCACAGCTTGACGCTAAAATCCTATTCGTAGTCTCTGCGGATGGACTTTTGTTCGTCAGGGCCTCTGATGTGGCCAAGCTGATGGGTAAGGGTAGCGCCTACGTGAAAAAAACAACCAGGCTGAAGGTGTGCGATCTCGTTTACAGGAGGGTCAGGTTACCTATCTCTCTAGCCAATACCTGGGTGTATCCAGTCGACGAGATACATTTTGGAGATGCCCTGTCGTCGTTGGGATTCGAGGCCATGCTGAAATCCTCTAAAATTCAGATTCTAGACCCCATAGTACCCACCTCATGCATCCATAAAGCCATCCGAATTCGGATCGTGAGGGACTCTGACACATGCATAGATGAATTCTTAAAAGATTTCATAGAGAGAACCATGCTGTTCTTCGATGGGGACCACGATGACGACCCTCGCCTCCACGAAGATAGATTTGAGACTATTTCTTGGACAGACACCCCTCCGTCCAAAATCAAAGTCTTTGTGGGGGATCGATCTAGATGGTACAAACTGATGCCTTAAATCTGGAGGGGGCAAAAAAATGGGCCGAACGAAGCGTCTCATGGCAGATTTCTGTCTTTGACGCTTCGTTCGGCCCATTTTTTTGCGATAGATAGAGTGCCAATATTGGATGTTTATAAATTGAGACTTTGAATTGGATAGTAATATTTTAATATTAAAACGATGCCTTTGAATCTGAGATAGAAATATCGAATAAGGATTATTTTTTTAAATCAACCAATCAATCAACCTTGAAAAAAAAAAAAAAAAAAAAAAAAAAAAAAAAAAAAAATTTTTTTTTTTTTTTTTTTTTTTTTTTTTTTTTTTTTTTTTTTTTTTTTCAAGGTTGGTTGATTGATTGATTTGGATTCATTCTTTATAAATAGCCGTACTCATTCTGTCTGAAATTTACAATATTGAATAAGGACATTTTTTAAATGAACCAATATTGAATATATTTTTTTAACTATTCGATAAACAAATAATATATTTTTAACGATTCGATAAACAAATAATAAATATTTTATTATTAAAAATAAAATATTTAAATAATAAATATTTTATTATTAAAATAAAATATTTAAATAATATATTTAAATTCTAAATATTTATTATTCAAACCGACAACTGAATCGAATCGTGAAAAATTCTGACGGGGTGGAGTTGCTCGAATAATACTTCTGGCGACTGTATAAAAGAACTTTAAAATATATTTCGAATGATGTATTAGAAATAATTTAATCATAATTATAATTTGAAATATTGAAATCTAAAAATATTACAGCGCCACCTAGCGGTAGAAATTTCTGTAATCCATTGTTCCATTCCAGATCAACAAAGCTTTCAAATGATGTATTACTCATGAAATTATTTTAATTAGTAGATGAGATACAAAAGAAAACCTAATCAGGATACCTCAAAACGTGTAAATCGGGTGAAATCTCGAATTCTATTTTCGATAATGTAAAAGTACTTTAAAATGTGTATCAACTCAACGAAGCTTTCAAATGATGTATTGCTTATGAAATTTTTTTAATTAATAACCCAGATATAAAAGAAAACTGATTCAGGACACCTCAAAACGTGTAAATCTGGTGAAAACTTTCGATAATTTAAAAGAACTTTAGAATATCTTTCCAATGATGTATTAAAAATAATTTAATCATAATTAGAAATTGAAATATTGAAATTTTAAAATATTGCAGCGCCATCTGGCGGTACAAATTTCTGTATTCCACTGTTCGATTCCAAATCAAAAAAGCTTTCTAATGATGTATTAATTATGAATTTATTTTAATTAGTAGCTGAGATATAAAAGAAAACTGATTCAGGACACCTCAAAACGTGTATATCTGGAGAAAACTTTCGATAATTTAAAAGAACTTTAAAATATCTTTCGAATGATGTATTAAAAATAATTTAATTAGAATTTGAAATATCAAAATTTTAAAATATCTGGCGGTAGAAATTTCTGTAATCTACTGTTCAATTCCAAATCAACAAAGCTTTCAAATAATGTGTTACTTATGAAATTATTTTAATTAGTAGCTGAGATACCAAAGAAAACCTAATCAGGACATTCCCAAAACCTATATATACCACTGTAGTCGGGTAAAGGAAGTAAAAAGAAAAATAAAAAGTGTTTTTTAGTTCCTTCAAATGTATTTTGTTGCTATGGAAACTCCTATCGTCTATTGAAAGATAGATTACGTGTTAGAATAAAATTTAATTTGCAATTAAAATGTAACTGCTTTGTTTATTAATGAAAATTGATGAAATTTTAACTGCAGGTTGGTTTTGTGCTGAATAGGTTGTATATTAAGTGTTGCGTACGAAAAAGAAAATTTGAAGCACTTTGAAATTTGCAATTTTAACCCCAGTTAAAGATCATGTGGCATTAATGACTTTCACATGTTTTGCTTCCGTTAGAGGCAGCCGTTAAAATCGTCTGCTGAATGCTGATAGAGTGCCTCTTTTTAAGCAATAAGGATTTTTGGTCATTTTTCGATCGACATGGGTCAACATTTTAATTAATATCTCCGAAACTAATTAAGATTTTTAAATTCTGTTTCGAGGAAGACATCGGAAAGGCTCCAGAGCATCCGTATGTGAATTCTTGTACTTCTGCGTTCAATAGGGGTAGTACGTATAAAAGAACAGACAGACAGACAAACCTTTCCATTTATTATTATAAAAAAGATGTTGAACATAATTATAAGGAAAGTATGTTTGCATTTATTTATCATTTTTAAAGAAAGATATAACATAATTAGTTAATTGAGAAACTTATTTAAAAATATTGTTATAATTAACATTTTTAAATTATTGAAAGGAAAGTTTCTAAAATATTGATGGCAACATTTAATACATTAAAATAAATGCAAAAGTCTTAAATTTAATAAAAGAAATGGAAATTTCTGAAAATAAACAAATTTTATGAAAATAAACATTTCTGAAAATAAACATTTATAAAAATTTCCTAAAATATTAGAAATAAGAAAATTTTGAAAAATTATAGTCAGCTTCAAGAAAAATGTAATAATTTTTTTCAAAATATTAAAGGTTGAGCAGTTTCTTTTTGTCTAGGCGTAACTATACCTTCGTCAAGTTTAGATACTTTTCAATTATTATTTATTTTTTTATCTATTGATTCATTCGTTTTCATTATTCTGACGACAATTTTCAAAACTTTCTTTGTTTTCCACTTTTTAGGGTTCCTCTATAAACGTATTCTATTTAAAATATCACTTTTTTTTTCTTCTTTTATTTTAACTTTTTAATTGTGTAACTTATGTTACATAGCTAAAAAACTATCTTAGCTGTGTAACTCCGGAACCTTTTAGAAAATTCTGGAAATTTTTTGAAAACTAAATTTTTCTAGAAGGTTCCATGAAATTTCTAGATGCTTTCACGGAGGCTCCATGAAGTTTCTAGAAGATTTCATGAAGTTTCTAAATATTTCAATGAAGTTTCTAGAATATTCATGAAATATCTAGAAGATTTCATGAAGTTTCTAGAAAATTCCAAGAGGGGCCAGCAGTTGAGTGGTCCTGCGCTCAAAGCTGGTAGACAGAAAGTGCTGGGTTTGATCCAAAGTCCCGCTCATCGACTAGTCGTTCGGAGTTATCCATGAATTTCTCTGAAACTCGCGTAAATACGGGTTAGGAACCCTTAGGAAGACCACTATGAAGGGCATTCCAATTACATGTCTAGGACCCTAGTGCAGTCAATCTGCCTTAAGCTTACAACAAAAACTATAACGTTCCATGAAAATTCTATATTTAATTTATATTAAAGAAAATTTCAGATAGACAAATCGATTAAATATAAAAACATTCTAATAAAGTTCTTATTATAACAGATATATTTTATGTTTTTTTTTTTTTTTTCAGTGTAGTATGCTTAATTCAACTATTCCTTCAATATATTATAGGCATTTTTTAGCGTATTTTTTATGGGATAAGAAAAGGGAAAATAAAAAATAATAAATCTTTCAGCTGAAGAATTATTTAATGGTACTGTTATGATTATGATATTTTAAAATTATTTATAACCCTTTGCCGGTCCTATTTAATACCACTCCTCTTACCAGTGTTGACAAATTCAGGGATATTTTTATTCAATATCCACCACAAAATTTTAACTCTAACGGTTGCTTAATCCCTTCGAAGGTAATTCGTTCATTCTGTATATCAAATGCTATTGCTCAGAATTATTTATGATAGTTGAATAAAGGTGTTACTAAATTTGGCGACAATGTTTACAGCACTTAGGAGCGTCTGGGCTGGCAAAGGGTTAAATTTAGAAAAGCAGATTTTAATCTAAGTTACAAAGTAATAAATGTTTGCCATGTAGGATTAAATCATTTTATGTTTCGAAAAAAAAAAAAAAAAAAAAAAATCTTACATCTCACAATCAAATTATAATTTATTTATTTATTATTATTATTTAATTCATATTCACATTTAGCAATGATTACTATTCAATTTAATTATTTTTATTTATTTAATTGTATTTATAGAAATAATATTGTTATATAGTGAAAATAATTAAACTTATTATTTTAATTATAAATGTAATTAAAATTTATTTTTATTTATACATTTATAATACAATTAATAGCAGTATAATTGTAATTTTTTGCACGTGCAATTTTATTATCAGAAAGCAAAATCTAGAAAAAACGTGTAATCATGTCTCACTAATACATAGTGCCAATACTAAAATGTTTAATAGAAGCTGGTATATAGTTATCTGTAAACTTACACTTCTTGAATAAAAGCAGAGCTACTTGTTGTTCCATAAAAAACCAAATTGAAATGTCCGGATAAGATACTGACGGTAGTGGGGACCTTGGCAACGCAGTACCGGCGAGGAACACTGTCGAATGTAGCGAATACCTGAAGCAAAATTTATTTTTGTATTTTATTTTATTTTATTTTATTTTTAGTACGATAGGACTATTTGTTTCAGACACCGATTTTGTGCTGTCGCCTTTTATTTTATTACACCTTGATATGTATATTAAGATTTAGATAATATTTAATTTAGAAAATAAAAAGTGCGCATGTAGATTGAAATTAAAAAGTACTGGATATTTTAATTTCAATTTATAGAGATCTCAACGATATTGAAAAAAACTATTTTGGCCATTTTCTTTCGTTTAATAAACAGAATGAAAAACTGATAATATTTTATCTGGAGATATTTTGTCTATTTAGACCAATAATTCCCCCCCTCTCCTCTGGCATTAAGTTAAAAAAATAATTAAATAAAATTGAAAAAATTCTGCTAAAGCAATGGAGCAGTTTGAACCTCTTGGCAAAATTTGAAATTTATCACCAAAATAGCTCGGTCGCTTCTCACCAAGATGTTTACTTACGTAATTGCGATACCCATTTTAGTTTATCGTCTAAATGAAAACAAAAATATAAAAACTGCCAAGGGGCCCCTGTGCTAAAGCTGTACTAAAGTAATTTTAAGAAATGAATATAGTAACCGTTGCTAGGGAATGAAAGAGTTCCTGCATGTCTTTATATGAAAAATGTGACTAAAATAAGTTTTTCTAGATTAGAAACACATCTGACTTATCCTCTTTTTATCGAAGATTACTTTTCATTGCTAACCTTCACTTCGTCCGTGAGAAAATATGGCAGAAACGTGATTTTCTTAGAAACTACTTGAATGATTTTGATAAAAATTCAGATTTAGGGATATTTTGAGTTTACAATTTAATCTAAATTGTGCTCTTCTTCAGTAAAATTAGCGTTCACGGGAAACCCGCGTTTTGTCAGGAGGAAAAAAAGTAGCTAAGACTGCGTTTTCTTCGAAAATACTTGAAAGATTAGAAAAAAAAAAAAGATAGAGTTTATGTGTTTTTTTGACGATATTTTGATATTAAATATTTTGATCTTCAGGAATTATCGTTCACTGGTAATTCGCACTAAATCCTGAAAAAATATGACAGAAATTTGGTTTTGTTGGAAATCGCTAGAACAATTTAAATAAATATATATATATAATATATAGATAGTGTTGGAATCTCCAACACTCTCAGATATATTTTTGAGACGTAAAATATATCTGATTATTAGGTAACAGATTTAAATATTAGTAAACGCAAAACCTAGAAGAATATTTTCTAGGAAATTGCTAGATTTAGGGGTTTCCGATGATAGTTCGATTCGAATTTGTCTTATCTCCATGAAAATTAGATTTCACTGGTAGCCAGCGCTCCCCCGAAACAAACAAATTTATATATATATACTAGCAGACCCGGCCACACGTTGCTGTGGCTATGTTATACGTTGAATTATAATGTAGTAAAATATTCAATATATTAAAATTATTATTTACGAATAAAGACCATCCTTGATAACATCCTTGATCTTAGCAGACTTAGCCCGCTTCGCTGGTCCCTATTTTTAAATGATTCACTATAATTAAAGAATTCTCAAAATTGCATTAATTTTTAACATGTGAAAAAAAAAGAGAAAAAAAAAATCTGATCGGGAAAAATGTTCGACACTCATAATGAATCCATATATTATCGAAAGGAAAATGATATAAAATACAAAAAAATCTTCTCTCATTGGTGGAATAATCTGTTCGGACCCCCACTGCCTGCGGCAGTGTATACCTGCGCAAACCATGCGCACCGTTTCTTCATCCACCGTTCCCGCCCTTCTTAATAACTCTATACTTTCGAAAATATCCGCAATCGATTTATCGGGCCTTAAAACTTAATAATACTAATTTTCAAAGTTCTAACTCTTATTTCTATTATTTTGCCCCTTTGCCCTCCCCCCTCCCACTATTCTAAATAATTTTACAAATTCGAAAATATCTACAGTTTATTTGTAGGTGTCAAAAACCTGTATGCACCAATTTGAACGATCTAACTATATTTTTATTTTTTGCCCCTCTGCCCCCCCTTCCCGCCCCTCCTAATAAATTTACAAATTCGAAAATATCCGCAATCGATTTGTTGGTATCAAAAATTCTATGCACCAATTTTGAATGATCTAACTCCATTTTTATATTTTGCTCCTCTGCCCCACCCCTTTCCCGCTCCTCTTAATAATTTTACAAATTCGAAAATATCTGCAATCGATTTGTACGTATCAAAAACTTCTATGTACCAATTTTTAGCGATGTAACTCTATTTTTATTTTTTTGCCCCTCCGCCCCCTTACCCGCCCCTCCTAATAACTTTACACTTTCGAAAATATCCTCATTCGATTTGCAGGCCTCTAAAACCTCTCTATACCAATTTTGAACAGTCTATCTGCATTTCTATTTTTTTTTTTTTTTTTTTTTTTGGTTGTTGTTGTTTGTTTGTTTGTTTGTGAAATCACGTTTTGGCCCCTCCCCCCCCCTTTTGGGAGGCGAATTTTGCAATAAAAACTATCCTATCTCTCAAGTTGGACCAAATTGCACACAGTGTCCAAATTTCATTAAAATCGGCTCATTAGTTTAGGAGTTCATCGCGGACAAACATAATAAATTTTATATATAAAGATATATATATATATATATATATATATATATTAAATTATAAAGTTTTGATCAATGAAGCACAAATAAGTAAAAAACAGGATTAATTTCACTGTATTATCTTCATTATAATATGAATTCAATTTACACTTCAGTCTAAGTAACACGTGGCCGGCTATGCTAACACCAAAAATTTAAAAAGTGGAAATAATTGAATTATACGAAATTTATTAATAGGTTAAAAAGTTGAAGATTCTTTGTGTAGATGGCAGCACCAAATATATTTCAGCTTTCATTTCAACCCAGTCGAAAGGTATCGACATCTGTTAGAATCATTTGGAGTTAACAGATAATTGTGACTGTCAAATAATAACAGACAAATAATTAGCAATAAATTAAAATTGCGACTATAATTTGAGATTTAAACTATCCTATCTCTCAAGTTGGATCGAACTGCACATGGTGTGCGAATTTTATTATAATCGGTTAAGTGGTTTAGGAGTCCATTGAGGACAAACATTGTGACACGAGATTTATATATATTAAGATATATATTGGGGGGGGGAGAGGGGGTTGGGGGTTTTATTTCATTTTATTCATTGATAATTTATTCCTATATTTAAGTTTTGCATTTCCTTTTGTAGCAATTCTGCGCATTGGCTTGCAATTCTCTTTTTTTCTTTTTCTTATCTGTAAACTCATAAATTCGTTAAAATAGTTACCTTTATATATATAATACACTTCCGAAAACGAATCATTGTATTACACTATGAATAATTTTTAAAATGAAACCAAGTAAACTGTAATTCAGGTACTGAATATAAAAAGAGAAAAACCTGTTTCAGGATATTAAAATGCTTTACATTAATATTTAATTAAAACACTGTTTTATGCAGAATATTCGGTTAGTTCATAAATAATAAGAATAATAACAATAATAATAAAGCTGCTGATTTAACAAATAATTGTCATTATTTTATTCTAACAATAATGTCTTTTATTATTAATTTTAAGATTCCTATGAAAAAAAATCGTCATCTAAAAGATATAATTTAAATTGAAAAAATAAAAAGTTTTTATGCGAAGTTCTGTTTAGCCAAGCAGTATTTTAACTGATTTTACAAATTATCAACAGCTCTTCTTGAACATTTTTCACTATTCTATTCTTTTGTTATCAACCCTCTCTTTCAACAAAGAAGCATATCAACTGTCAGCTTACCTTATCGTCATTGTCCACCCCTTGTCAATCCGTGTTGGTAAAAGGGGGAAGGGTCAGTTACAAGTTTCCGTCTCTAACGATTTTGGAGTAGTTATTTAGAGTTACAAGAATCAGGTTCGCACGATTTAGAGAGAGATTTCTTACATTACAAGAATCAGTCTCAAACCGTTTCGAGGGAGTTTGTTCGTGTTACAAAATTCCGGTTCAAACGCTGAGAGGGTTAATATACATTAGTCTAAATTTAAATATATTTATTTTACCAAATAACATCTTACGATATATATATATAAACAGATATGCATGTGTGTGTAAATAATTGTTTTTCATAAATGAATCATTGTTACAGAAAAAAAAGAAAGAAAAATGAGCTGTGTAATCCTAAATGTCTCCTAACTCCCCTTGCCCCTTGCATCCATCACTTGTCACCGCCTGAAATCTCTAATCCGCTCTCCTGTCTCAACAATGTGCATACAAAAGGATTAAAAGAGTTCTTTTCTATGGTGGATACAATGAGTATTTCACCCAAGCACAAACTTTTCCCTATATACCTGTCACCCCTAAATTCTCTCCATACGGCCGAAAACGGCCCAGTCCGTCCTTTGCCACGAAAGCCGTTATGGGCCGTATCCGTCTTTAAAGAGTTAAATTTAGAGTCTTTGTTTATATTTGTAATCTTTATTTACATTTAGTGTATTTGTTTACATTTGTAGTCTCTGTTTACATTTAGATCCATTGTTTACATTTAGATTCATTGTTTACGTTTAGAGACATTGTTTACATTTAGAGTTTGTTTACATTTAGAGTCTTTGTTTACATTTGTAGTCTTTGTTTACATATCGAGTCATTGTTTACATTTAGAGTCTTTGTTTACATTTGTAGTCTGTTTACATTTAGAGTCTTTGTTTATATTTAGAGTCTTGGTTTACATTTGTACTCTTTCTTTACATTTAGAGTATCTTTTTCGTTTATAGTCTGTTTACATTTATAGTCCTCGTTTACATTTAGAATCTTTGTTTACATTTGTAGTCTTTGCTTACAGTTAAAGTCTTTCTTAACATTTAGAGTCTTCCTAAACATTTGTAGTATTTGTTTACATTTGCAGACTTTGTTCATATTTGTAATCTTTGTTTACATTTGAAGTCTTTGTTTACATTTAGAGTCATTTTACATTTAGAATCTTTGCTTACATTTGTAGCCTTTGTTTACATTTAGAGTTTTTGTTTACATTTAGAGTCTTTGTACACATTTGTAGTCTATGTTTATATTTGTAGTCTATCTTTACATTTAGAGTCTTTGTTTACATTTGAAGTCTTTATTTACATTTGTAGCCTTTGTATACATTTGTAGTCTTTGATTACATTTAGAGTCTTTGTTTTCATATGGGGTCTATGTTTACAAGTGGAGCCTTTAATTACATTTGGAGTCTATTCACATTTGTATTTTTTTCTGCATTTAGGGTCTTTGTTTACATTAGTTTTCTTTATTTGCAATTCTAATGTGTTTGTTTACATTTCGAACCTCTGTTTATATTTGTAGTCTTTGTTTACATTCAGAGTTTTTGTTTACAGTTGTATTCGTGTTTATATTTAGACTTTGTTTACAGTTGTATTCGTGTTTATATTTAGTCTTTGTTTACATTTGTAGTCTTTGCTTACATTTGTAAATTTTGTTTACATTTAGAGTCTGTTTGCATTTAGAGTTTTGTTTACATTTGTAGTCTTTGTTTACATTTGTTGTATTTGAATACATTTAGATTCTTTGTTTACATATAGATTTTGCTTACATTTAGATAGTTTGTTTACATCTGTAGTCTTTGTTTACATTTAAAGACTTTGTTTACATTTGTAGTCATTCTATACATTTAAAGTCTTTGTTTCCAGTTTTTTTACATTTCTTGTGTTTGTTTACATTTCTTGTCTTTGTATACATTTCTTGTCTTTGTTTACATATAGATTTTGCTTACATTTAGCGTCTTTGTTTACATTTGTAGAATTTCTTTACATTTAAAGCCTTTGCTTACATTTGTAGTCATTGTATACATTTAGAATCTGTTTACATTTGCAGTCTTTGTTTGCGTTTAGAGTCTCTGTTTATATTTAGAGAGTTTGTTTACATTTGTATTGGCTTACATTTGCAGTCATTGTTTATATTTGGAGTCGTTGTTTACATTTGAAGTCTGCTTACATTTAGAGTGTTTGTTTACAATTGCACTCTTTGTTTACATTTCCAGGCTTTGTTTACATTTGTAGTCTTCTTTTACATATAAAATCTTTGTTTACATTTTGAGTCTTTGATTACATTTGTAGTCTTGGTTTACAATTAGATTCTGTTTCCATTTCGAGTCCTTGTTTATATTTAGAATCTTCGTTTATATTTGTAGTCTTTCTTTACATTTAGAGTATCTTTTTTCATTTGTAGTCTGTTTACATTTAGAGTCTTTGTTTACATTTGTAGTCTTTACTTAATTTAGGAACTTTATTTACATTTGTAGTTTTTTATACATTTACAGGAATTCTTTACATTTGTAGTCTTTTTTCCATTTGTAGAATGTTTATATTTAGAGTCTTTCTTAACATTTATAGTCTATTTTTACATTTGTAGTATTTGTTTACATTTGCAGTCTTTATTTACACTTAGAGTTTTTGTTTACATTTCTAGTCTTTGTTTACATTTGGAGCCTTTGTTTGTATTTGTAGTCTTTGTTTACGTTTTGAATCTTTATAAACGTTTGTAGTGTTTCTTTAAATTTAGAGTCTTTGTTTATGTTTGTAGTCTTTGTTTAAATTCAGAGTTTATGTTTATATTTAGAATCTTGGTTTACATTTGTAGTCTTTCTTTACATTTAGAGTATCTCTTTTCATTTGTAATCTGTTTAAATTTAGAGTTTTGTTTACAGTTGTATTATTTATTTACATTTAGAAACTTTGTTTTCATTTGTTGTCTTTGTATACATTTAGAGTCTTTGTTTACATTTGATGTCTTTATTTACATTTGTAGTCTTTCTTTACATTTGTAGTCTTTCTTTACATTTAGAGTCTTTGTTTACATTAGTAATTGTTTACATTTCGAGTCTGTTTATTATCAGAATCTTTGTTATAATTTCCAGTCTTTCTATACATCTGTAGTCTTTGTTTACATATAGAGTTATTGTTTAGTTTTAAATTGTTTAAATACATATAAAATCTTTGTTAACATACGGAGTCTTTGTTTGCAATTGGAATCTTTGTTTACATTTGGAGTCTTTGTTTACATTTTTATTTTTTTTCTCTATTTAGAGTCTTCCATTAGTTGTCTTTGTTTCCACTTGTTGTGTTTGTTTCCATTTAGAGCCATTCTTTATATTTGTAGTCTTTGATTACATTTGTAGCCTTTGTTTACATTTAGAGTCTTTGTTTAAGTTTGTAGGCTCTGTTTACATTTAGAGTCTTTGTTTACATTTAGAGTTTTGTTTGTATTTGAAGTCTTTGTTTCCATTTGTTGTCTTTGTATACATTTAGATTCTTTGCTTACATATAGATTTTGTTCACATTTAGAGTCTTTGTTTACATTTGTATACTTTGTTCACATTTAAAGTTTTTGTTTACATTTGTGTTTGTTTACATTTGTGTATACATTTTGAATCTGTTTACATTTGTAGTCTTTGTTTGCATTTAGAGTCTGTTTACATTGAGAGTCTTTATTTACATTTGTAGCCTTTGTTTACATTTAGTGTCTTTGTTTATCTTTGGAGTCTATGTTTAATTTTGTAGTCTTTGTTTACATTTAGAGTCTGTACATGTTTGTAGACTTTGTTTGCATTTGTAGTTGTTTATATTTAGAGTCTTAGTTTTAATTTGCAGTCTTTGTATACATTTGTAGTCTTTGTTTACATTTAGAGTTTTTGTTTACATTTAACATCTTTGATTACATTTAGAGTCTCTTTTTACATATGGAGACTATTGACATTTGTATTTTTTTCTGCATTTAGAGTCTTTGTCTTACATTTGTTGTCTTTGTTGTCTTTGTTCGCATTTGTTGTGTTTGTTTACATTTCGAGCCTTTATTTATATTTGTAGTCTTTGTTTAGAATTAGAGTCTTTGTTTACATTTGTTGTCTTTATTCCCATTTGTTGTGTTTGTTTACATTTCGAGCCTTTATTTATATTTGTGGTCTTTGTTTAGAATTATAGTCTTTGTTTACAGTTATAGTCGTGTTTATATTTAGAGTCTTTGTTTACACTTGTAGTCTTTGTTTACATTTGTAGATTTTGTTTACATTTAAAGTTTTTGTTTGCATTTGTAGTAATTTTATACACTTAGAATATCTTTACATTTGTAGTCTTTGTTTGCATTTGTAGCCCTTGTTCACTTTTAAAGTTTTATTTACATTTGTAGTCTTTGTTTGCATTTAAAGTCTCTGTTACATTTAGAAAATTTTTATTGGCTTACATGTGCAATCTTTGTTTAAATTTTGAGTCTTTTTTATATTTGAAGTCTACATAAACTTGTCGTCTTTGTTTTCTTTTAGAGTGTGTTTACAAGTCTAATCTGTTTACATTTGAAGTCATTGTTTAGATTTGTAGTCTTTGTTTACATTTAAAGTCTTTGTTTACTTAGGTAGTCTTTGTTTAGTTTTAATTTTTCTGTTTAAATTTAGAGACTTTATTTACATTTAGTGCTTGATTACATATAGAATCTGTGTAACATTTAGAATCTTTGTTTACATTGGCAGTCTTTGTTTACCTTTAGAGTCATTGTTTACATTCAGAGTCCTTGTTTACATGTAGTTTGCTTACATTTAAAGTCTTTGTTTACATATCGAGTCTTTGTTTACATTTAGAATCTTTGTTTACATTTATAGTCTGTTTACATTTAGAGTCTTTGTTTAGTTTTGTAGTCTGTTTACATTTAGAGTCTTTGTTTACTTTTCTAGTCTGTTTACATTTAGAGTCTTTATTGGTTCACATTTGTAGTCTTTCTTTACATTTAGATTATCTTTTTTCCTTTGTAGTCATTTACATTCGGTGTCTTTGTTTACATTTGTAGTCTTTGTATACATTCAGAGGCTTTGTTTATATTTTTAGTCTTTGTTTACATTTGTAGTCTCCGTTTATGTTTAGAGTCTTTGTTTACAGTTACAGTATTTCCTAACATTTAGTGCCTTTCTTTACATTTGTAGTCTTTGTTTCCATTTGTAGTCTTTGTTTCCATTTGTATCCTTTCTTTACATTTGAAGTCTTTTTTTATATAATAGTCTTTGTTTACATTTGTAGTTCTTTACATTTCGAGTTATTTTTAATCTTAGTTTTAATTTGCAGTCTTTGTATACATTTGTAGTTTTTCTTTACATTCAGAGTTTTAGTTTACATTTAAAATCTTTTACTATATCTAGAGTCTTTGTTTACATATGGAGTCTATGTTTACAATTGGAGTCTTTGTTTACATTTGGAGTCTATTTATATTTGTATTTTTTTCTGCATTTAGAGTCTTTTTTTACATTTGTTGTCTTTGTTTGCAATTGTTGTGTGTGTTTACATTTTGAGCTTTTGTTTATATTTGTAGTCTTTGTTTACATTTAGAGTCTTTGTTTACAGTTGTACTCTTGTTTATATTTAGAGTCTTTGTTTAGATTTGTATTCTCTGTTTACATTTATAGACTTTGTTTACATTTAGAGTCTTTGTTTGCATTTAGTTTTGTTTACATTTGTAGTCCTTTTTACATTTGTTGCCGTTCTATGCATTTAGATTCCTTTTTTACATATAGATTTTGCTTACATTTAGAGTCTCTGTTTACATTTGTAGTCATTGTATACATTTTGAGGCTTTGTTTATATTTCTAGTCTTTCTTTATATTTAGAGTAATTGTTTACTTTCAGAGTTTTTGTTTACATTTAGAGTTTGTTTACATTTGTAGTCTGTTTACATTTAGTGTCTTTTTTTATATTCAGTGTCTTGGTTTACACTTGTAGTCTTTCTTAACATTTAGAGTCTTTCTTTACATTTGTAGTATTTCTTTACATATGCAGTCTTTGTTAACATTTGTTGTCTTTGTTTACATTTAGAGTCTTTGTGTACATTTGGAGTTTTTTTTACATTTACAGTCTGTTTACATTTACAGTCTTTGTTTACATTTGTAGACTTAGTTTACATTTAGAGTCTTTGTTTGCATTTGTAGTCTTGCTTTACCTTTATAGTCTTTGTTTACATATATTGTCTTTGTTTACATTTAGGGTCTTTGTACACATTTGTAGTCTTTGTTAGCATTTATTGTATTTGTTTACATTTAGAGCCTTTGTTTATATTTGTAGTCTTTGTTTACATTTGTATTCTTTGTTTACATTCAGAGTCATTGTTTACATTTAGAGTTTTTTTTTACATTTGGAGTCTGTTTACATATTTTGTCTTAGTATACATTTAAACTCTTTCCTTTCATATATATTTTTGTTACATTAGAATCTTTGTTTACATTTGTAGTCTTTGTTTACGTTTGTATTAATTGTTTACATTTAGAATCTGTTTACATTTGTAATCTCTTTGCATATAGAGCCTCTGTTTTCATTTAAAGAATTTGTTTACATTTGTATTGGTTTACATTTGCAGTCTTTTTTTACACTTAGTATTTGTTTACATTTAGACTGTTTGTTTACTTTTGAAGTCTATATAAAGTTATAGTCTTTGTATACATTTACAGTATTTTCTTACATTTAGATTCCTTGTTTACATATGCAGTCTTTGTTATAGTCTTTGTTTACATATGTAGTCATTCTTTACATTTGTAGTCTCTGTTTACATTTCGAGTTTTTCTTTACATTTATATTCTTTTTTTACATCGGTAGTCTTTGTTTATTTATAGAGGCTGTTTCCATTTAGAGTCTTTTTTTCCATTTTTTGTCTTTCTTTACATTTAGAGGATCTCTTTTCATTTGTAGTCTGTTTACATTTAGAGTCTTTGTTAAAAATTGTATTCTTTGTTTACATTTTTAGTGTTTGTTTACATTTAGCGTCTTTGTTTACATTGGTAGTCTTTGTTTACATTTAGAGTCTTTGTTTATATTTAGAGACTTTATTTACCTTTAGAGTTTGTTTACATTTAGAGTCTTTATAACATTTAAAGTCTTTGTTTACATTTCTAGTCTTTTTTTACATATAGAGTCTGTTTGCATTTTGAGTCTTTGATAACACTTGTAGTCTTTGTTTACAATTAGTGTCTGTTTCCATTTCGAGTATTTGTTTATATTTAGAGTCCTCGTTTACATTTGTAATCATTCTTTACCTTTAGAGTTACTTTTTTCATTTGTAGTCTGTTTACATTTAGAGTCTTTGTTCTCATTTCTAGTCTTTATTTAATTTAGGGACATTGTTTACGTTTGCATTCTTTGTATACACTTAGAAGCTTTGTTTACATTTGTTGTCTTTGTTTACCTTTAGAGTCGTTGTAAACATTTGTAGTGTTTGTTTAAATTTAGAGTCTTTCTTTGCATTTGTAGTCTTCGTTTACATTTAGAGTTTTTGTTTATATTTACATTTGTAGTCTTTCCTTACATTTAGAGTATCTCTTTTCATTTGTAGTCTGTTTACATATAGAATTTTTGGTTACAGTTGTAGACTTTATTTACATTTACAAACTTTTTTTACATTTGTAGTCTTTGTATACATTTAGAGTCTTTGTATACATTTGAAGTCTTTATTTACATATATAGTCTTTCTTTATATTTAGAGTCTTTGTTTACATTTGTAGTTGTTTACATTTCGAGTCTGCGTATAATTAGAATCTTATGTTTTAATTTCCAGTCTTTGTATACATTTGTAGTCTTTGATTACATTTAGATTTATTAATTACATTTAAAATCTTTTTTTTACGTATAGAGTTTTTGTTTACAATTGGAGTCTTTATTTACATTTGAAATCAATGTTTATGTTTGTATTTTTTTTCTGCATTTAGAGTCTTTTTTTACATTAGTTGTCTTTGTTTACATTTAGAGCCTTTCTTTATATTTGTAGTCTTTGATTACATTTCTAGTCTTTGATTACATTTGTTGCTTTTGTTTACGTTTACAGACTTTGTTTATATTTAGAGTCTTTGTTTACAATTGTATTCTTTGTTTCTATTCATTTAGAGTTTTCTTTATATTTGTAGTCTTTATTACATTTGTTGTCTTTCTTTATATTTAGAGTCTGTTTACATTAGTGGTCTTTGCTTACATTTAAATTCTTTGTTTATTTTTAAAGTCTTTGTTTAAATTTAGAGACTATTTACATTTTTAGTTTGTTTACATTTAGACTCTGTAACATTTAGAGTCTCTGTTTCCATTGGTAGTCTTTGTTTACATTTAGAGATATTGTTTAAATTCAAAGTCTCTTTACATTTAGAGTTTTTTTACATTAAAATCTTTGTTTACATTTGTACTTTTCGTTTATATGTAGAATCTTTGATTACACTTGTAGTCTTTCTTTACATTTAGAGTATCTTTTTTCATTTGGAGTCTTTTTACATTTTGAATCTTTATTTACATTTGTAGACATTGTATAAATTTAGAGGTTTTGTTTATATTTATAGTCTTTGTTTACATTTGTAGTCTTCGTTTATATTAAGAGACTTTGTTTACAGTTAGAGACTTTTTTAACATTTAGAGCCTTTCTTTACATTTGTAGTATTTGTTTACATTCGTAGTCTTTGCTTACATTTAGAGTCTTTGTAGTCTTTGTTTACATTGAAGTCTATATCTACATTTGATTCATTTTTTACATAAATATAATTTGTTTATATTTGAATCTTTGTTTGCATTTGTAGTTGTTTACATTTCCAGTCTGTTTATATTTTGAATCTTAGTTTTAATTTGCAGTCTTTGTATACATTTGTAGTCTTTTTTTATATAGAGAGGTTTACATTTAAAATATTTGACTACATCTGGAAACTTTGTTTACATATGGAGTCTATGTTTACAATTGGAGTCTTTGTTTACATTTGGAGTCTATTTATATTTGTATTTTTTCTGCAATTACATTTGTTGTCCTTTTTTACATTTTTTGTCTTTGTTTGCATTTGTTGTGTTTGTTTACATTTCGAGCCTTTGTTTATATTTCTTGTCTTTCTTTACATTTAGAGTCTTTGCTTACAGTTGTAGAATTGTTTATATTTAGAGTCTTTGTTTACATTTGTAGTCTCTGTTTACATTTGCAGACTTTGTTTACATTTAGAGGGTTTGCATTTAGAGATTTGTTTATATTTGTACTCATTGTTTACATTTGTTGTCTTTGTATACATTTAGATTCTTTTTTTACATATATATTTTGCTTACATTTAGAATCTCTGTTTGCATTTGTAGTCTTTGTATACATTTAATAGTGTTTGTTTATGTTTAGAGTCTTGGTTTACATTTGTAGTCTTTCTTAACGTTTAGATTTTTTCTTTACATTTCTAGTATTTCTTTACATTTGCAGTCTTTGTTAACATTTGTAGTCTTTGTTTACATTTAGAATAGTTGTTTACATTTGTAGTCTTTCTTTACCTTTGGAGTTTTGTTTGCATATGTAGTCTTTGTTTACATTTAGTCTTTGTACACATTTGTAGTCTTTGTCAGCATTTATTGTGATTTTTTATATTTAGAGCCTTTGTTTATATTTGTAGTCTTTGTTTACATTTCTATTCTTTGTTTACATTTAGATTTTTTTACATTTGGTGTCTTTGTTTACGTTTGTAATAATTGTATACATTTATATCTCTTAACATTTGTTGTCTTTTTGCATATAGAGTTTCTGTTTTCATTTAAAGAATTTCTTTAAATTTGTATTGGTTTACTTTTGCAGGCTTTGTTTACATTTAGTGTTTGTTTACATGTAGAGTCTTTGTTTACTTTTGAAGTCTATATAAAGTTATAGTCTTTGTATACATTTAGAGTATTTTCTTACATTTGCAGTCTTTGTTATAGTCTTTGTTTGCGAAAGTAGTCATTGTTTACATTTAGAGTCTTTGTATACATTTGAAGACTTTATATCTATTATATTTAGAGTTATTGCTTACATTTAAAAACTTTGATTACATTTAGAATCTTTGTTTACAAATGGAGTCTTTGTTTACAAATGGAATCTTTATTTACATGTGGAGTCTATGTTTACTTTACGTATTTTTTTCTGCATTTAGAGTCTTTTTTTACATTAGTTTTCTTTGTTTCCATTTGTTGTGTTTGTTTACATTTAGAGGCTTTCTTTATATTTATTGTCTTTGTTTACGTTTTTAGTCTGTTTACATTTACAGACTAAGTTAACATTTAGAGTCTTTGTTTACATTTGTATTCTTTATTACTAATAGAGTCTTTGTTTACAATTGGAGTCTTTATTTACATTTGAAATCTATGTTTACGTTTGTATTTTTTTTCTGCATTTAGAGTCTTTTTTTACATTAGTTGTCTTTGTTTCCATTTTTTGTGTTTGTTTACATTTAGAGCCTTTCTTTATATTTGTAGTCTTTGATTACATTTTTAGTCTTTGTTTACATTTGTTGTCTTTGTTTACGTTTACAGACTTTGTTTACATTTAGAGTCTTTGTTTAGAATTGTATTTTTTGTTTCTATTTAGAGTCTTTGTTTACATTTAGAGTTTTCTTTATATTTGTAGTCTTTGTTACATTTGCTGTCTTTCTTTACATTTAGAGTCTGTTTACATTTGTAGTCTTTGTTTACATTTGTAGTCTTTGTTTACATTTGTAGTATTTGTTTAAATTTCGAGTCTTTGTTTACATTTGTAGTCTTTGTTTACGTTTAAATTCTTTGTTTATTTTTAAAGTCTTTGTTTAAATTTAGAGACTATTTACATTTTGAGTATTTTTACATTTAGACTCTTTGTAACATTTAGAATCTTTGTTTACATTGGTAGTCTTTGTTTACATTTAGAGACATTGTTTAAATTCATAGTCTGTTTACATTTAGAGTTTTTTTACATTAAAATCTTTGTTTTCATTTGTACTCTTCGTTTATATGTAGAATCTTTGATTACACTTGTAGTCTTTCTTTACATTTAGAGTATCTGTTTTTCATTGGGAGTCTTTTTACATTTGGAGTCTTTGTTTACATTTGTAGACTTTGTATAAATTTAGAGGCTTTGTTTATATTTATAGTCTTTGTTTACATTTGTAGTCTTCGTTTATATTTAGAGTCTTTGTTTACAGTTAGATTCTTTCTTAACATTTAGAGCCCTTCTTTACATTTGTAGTATTTGTTTACATTCGTAGTCTTTGTTTACATTTAGTCTTTGTAACTATTTGTAGTCTTTGTCTACATTTGTAGCCTTTCTTTACATTTGAAGTCTGTTTACATTTCGAGTCTGTTTACATTTAGTCTTTGTAACTATTTGTAGTCTTTGTATACATTTGTAGACTTTCTTTACATTTAGAGTTTTAGTTTACATTTAAAATATTTGACTACATGTAGAGTCTTTGTTTACATATGGAGTCTGTGTTTACAATTGGAGTCTTTGTTTACATTTGTAGTCTATTTATATTTGTATTTTTTCTGCAATTACATTTTTTGTCCTTTTTTACATTTTTTGTCTTTGTTTGCATTTGTTGTGCTTGTTTACATTTCGAGCCTCTGTTTATATTTGTATTTTTTTTACATTTAGAGTCTTAACTTTTAGTTGTAGAATTGTTTATATTTAGAGTCTTTATTTACATTTGTAATCTCTCTTTACATTTGCAGACTTTTTTTACATTTAGAGTGTGTGCATTTAGAGATTTGTTTATGTTTGTACTCATTGTTTACATTTGTTGTCTTTGTATACATTTAGATTCTTTTTTTACATATATATTTTGCTTACATTTAGAGTCTCTGTTTCAATTTGTAGTCTACATTTGTAGTCTTTCTTAACATTTAGATTCTTTCTTTGCATTTCTAGTATTTTTTTCATTTGCAGTTAGATATGTGAGTGGGAAAAAAACCCGGGTTTAAACCAGGGAATAAACCCGGTTTTTTGGGAAGGGAATTTTAAAAGTTTCCAAAACAAGGGAATTTTGAAAGTTTTCAAAGGTTACGAATTTAGCTTTTTTTTTTTCTTTCTGAAATTAGATATGTTCTAAGGCATTTCAAAATGTTATCTCACATTTAGATGTTTTTTATGATCTTTCAATTTTTAAATAGTGCTTTTAACGTCTATAAATTTAAAAAGTGCAAGTTTCAAATTTCATTAATTAATAGACTTATTTTCTGTTATTGCAGTATATTTATATCTTAGTTCTGACTGTATGCACACTGAGTTCAATATAACAATTCTTTTTTTTTTTTCTTTTTTTAATCGCAATCGGAGTTTATCGTGTTTCAGTTGTTTATCTTTAACATTTTATTTCAAAAATAAAACAAAAATGCTTCAAAATATTCTACATTTACTAAAACAATCAATAATATTACAATGGGAAATATTATTTCAATTAAAATTTCAACAATATTAATATGCAAAAAATGAAGAAAGAAAGAAATAACCGCCAAATTATTAATTATTAGCTATTGAATATTTTATGTATTGATTTGATGCATTAAAAATTATTGCTCTAATTCTTAATAACCGGAGAACTCATATTCGATTTTGTTGCCCGTGTTCTTTAACTGATTGTAACAAAATTTCATGAACTATTGTGAAATTTTGTTCCATGAATTATAATAAAATTTAATAATTTAGCATTATAACCATATAACCATAAGCATTATAACCATAATTTAACTTCATTGTATTATTTTTATAACATATTTTATTATGGTATTCATTAAAAAAAAAAGGACAAAAAGTTCTAGAGTTATTTAAATAGGCAGACAAGACTTCATCATTTATTATTGTCAATAACGTAAATGTTTAATTTTTTGTAAGATAATCACATAATTTTTTATATCACTTTTATTTAAGCAAATAGAATAAAAATGATATTGAAACAAGTTGTTTGTACAATTAAAAGAAGTGAAATTAAATCGAAACACTGAATATTAGTTTCTTCCCATCAAAGTTTCCAAAGTTCCCAAAATTCCTGGTTTAAACCCGAAAATTCCCAGGTTTATTCCCCTGAAGCAAAATTCCCGGGTTTTTTATATCTCTATTTGCAGTCTTTGTTAACATTTGTAGTCTTTGTTTACATTTAGAGTTGTTGTTTACATTTGTAGTCTTTACCTTTGGATTCTTTGTTTAATTATGTAGACTTTGTTTACATTTAGAGTCTGTTTACATTTATGGTCTTCGTTTATATATATAGCCTTGGTTTACATTTGTAGTCTTTCTTTACATTTAGGGTCTTTTTTTACATTTGTAGTATTTGTTTACATTTGCAGTCTTTGCTAACATTTGTTGTCTTTGTTTACATTTAGAGTTTTTGTTTACATTTGTAGACTGTCTCTACCTTTGGAGTCTTTGTTTGCATTTGTACAAATATAGCAAATATTCTTCCGGAGGAACTCCCACAGTAAGTCCCAGATTTCCCGTATTCCTCCCAGCATATTCGATAGGAATTCCAAATGTTCGCAGTTGCGGCCTCCGCAGGACTTCCGAGTTTCCGTAGCTCCGTCGTAGTTCCAGAAGACTACCTCTGTAAAGTCATTCCTAGAAATATCAAATTAGATTTTCTCTCAGATTTCCCAAACATGTCACTGTTTTCTCCGGGAAGAATCCGGGATGTTCAGGATATCCCAGGGAGTGATATAGGAACATCATTGCTATATGGGTAGTCTTTGTTTATGTTTAGAGTCTTTGTACACATTTGTAGTCTTTGTTTACATTTAGAGTTATTGTTTACATTTAAAATCTTTGATTACATTTAGAGTTTTTGTTTACATTTGTAGTCTTTCTTTACCTTTGGAGTCTTTGTTTGCATATGTAGTCTTTGTTTATATTTAGTCTGTACACATTTGTAGTCTTTGTCAGCATTTATTGTGTTTGTTTACATTTAGATCCTTTGTTTACATTTGTATTCTTTGTTTACATTTGCATTCTTTGTGTACATTTCTAGTCTTTGTTCACATTCAGAGTCTTTGTTTGCATTTAGAATTTTTTTTACATTTGGTGTCTTTGTTTACGTTTGTATTAATTGTATACATTTAGAATCTCTTTTCATTTGTAGTCTTTTTGCATATAGAGTCTCTGTTTACACTTACAGAATTTCTTTACATTTGTATTGGTTTACATTTGAAGGCTTTGTTTACATTTAGAGTCTTTGTTTACTTTTGAAGTCTATATAAAGTTATAGTCTTTGTATACATTTAGATTATTTTTTTACGTTTGTAGTCTTTGTTTACATTTCGTGTCTTTCTTTACATTTATATTCTTTGTTTACATTGGTAGTCCTTGTTTACTTATAGAGGCTATTTATTTCCATTTAGAGTCTTTGTTTACATTTCTAGTCTTTTTTTACATATGGAGTCTTTGTTTACGTTTTGAGTCTTTGATAACACTTGTAGTTTTTGATAACTCATGTAGTTTACAATTAGTGTCTGTTTCCATTTCGAGTCTTTGTTTATATTTAGAGTCCTCGTTTACATTTGTAATCATTCTTTACATTTAGAGTATCTTTTTTTCATTTGTAGTCTGTTTACATTTAGAGTTTTTGTTTACATTTGTAGTCTTTCTTTATGTTTGGAGTCTTTGTTTGCATATGTAGTCTTTGTTCACATTTAGTCTTTGTACACATTTGTAGTCTTTGTCAGCATTTATTGTGTTTGTTTACATTTAGAGCCTTTGTTTATATTTGTAGTTTTTGTTTACATTTGTATTCTTTGTTTACATTTGTATTCTTTGTTTACATTTCTAGTCTTTGTTTACATTCAGAGTCTTTGTTTGCATTTAGAGTTTTTTTACATTTGGTATCTTTGTTTACGTTTTTATTAAGTGTATACATTAAGAATCTCTTTACATGTGTAGTCTTTTTGCAAATAGAGTCTCTGTTTTCATTTAAAGAATTTGTTTACATTTGTATTGGTTTACTTTTGAAGGCTTTGTTTATATTTATAGTCTATGTTTACTTTTGAAGTCTATATAAAGTTATAATCTTTGTATACATTTAGTGTATTTTCTTACATTTGCAGTCTTTGTTACAGTCTTTGTTTACGAAAGTAGTCATTGTTTACATTTAGAGTCTTTGTATACATTTGAAGTCTTTATATACATTTAGAGTTATTGTTTACATTTAAAAACTTTGATTACATTTAGAATCTTTGTTTACAGACGGAGTCTTTGTTTATGTGGAGTCTACGTTACGTGTTTTTCTTCTGCATTTAGAGTCTTTTTTTACATTAGTTTTCTTTGTTGCCATTTGTTGTGTTTGTTTACATTTAGAGCCTTTCTTTATATTTATAGTCTTTGTTTATGTTTTTAGTCTGTTTACATTTACAGACTAAGTTTACATTTAGAGTCTTTGTTTACATTTGTATTCTTTGTTTCCATTTAGAGAATTTTTTTCCATTTAGAGTTTTCTTTATATTTGTAGTGTTTGTTACATTTGTTGTCTTTGTTTTCATTTAGAGTCTGTTTACATTTGTAGTCTTTGTTTACATTTGTTGTCTTTGTATACATTTTGATTCTTTGCTTACATATAGATTTTGATCACATTTAGAGACTTTGTTCACATTTGTATTCTTTGTTCACATTTAAAATTTTTGTTTACATTTGTAGTCTTTGATTGAATTTAGAGTCTCTGTTTACATTTAGAAAATTTGTTTACGTTTGCATTGGTTTACATGTGCAGTCTTTGTTTACATTTAGAGTCTTTTTTTACATTTGAAGTCAATATTAACTTGTACTCTTTGTTTTCACTTAGAGTGTGTTCTAGTCTGTTTACATTTGTAGTCTTTGTTTACATTTCGAGTCTCTGTTTACATTTGTAGTCTTTCCTTACATTTGCAGTCTTTGCTTAAATTTCGAGTCTTTTTTACATTTAAACTCTGTTTAAATTTAGAGACTTTATTTACATTTTGAGTTTGTTCACATTTAGAATCTTTGTAATATTTAGAGTCTTTGTTTACATTGGTAGTCTTTGTTTACATTTAGAGACATTGTTTACATCCAGAGTCTGTTTACATTTACGTTTGTTTACAATTAAAGTCTTTGTTTACATTTGTAATCTTCGTTTATATGTAAAATATTTGATTACATTTGTAGTCTGTTTACATTTAGAGTCTTGGTTTACACTTGTAAGCTTTCTTTACATTTAGATTATCATTTTTAAAGTCTTTTTACATTTAGAGTCTGTGTTTACATTTGTAGTCTTTGTATAAATTTGGAGGCTTTGTTTATATTTCTAGTGTTTGTTTACATTTGTAGTCTTCGTTTATATTTAGAAACTTTGTTTACAGTTAGACTCTTTCTTAACATTTTGTGCATTCTTTACATTCTTAACATTCTTTACATTTGTAGTATTTGTTTACATTTGTAGTCTTTGTTTACATTTGTAGTCTCTGTTTACATTTGTAGCCTTTCTTTACATTTGTAGTCTTTGTTTACATAATAGTATTTGTTTATATTTTAGTCTTATGTATTATTTGAGTCTCATATATTTATGTCTTATCTTTATGTCTATAGTAGTCTTTATTGTGTTTGTTTACATTTATTAAGTTTGTTTACATTTATTGTGTTTGTTTACATTTAGAGCCTTTGTTTATATTTGTAGTCTTTGTTTACATTTGTATACTTTGTTTACTTTCAGAGTCTTTGTTTACATTTGTAGTCTTTGTTTACAATCATAGTCTTTGTTTGCATTTAGAGTTTTTTACATTTGGAGTCTTTGTTTACAATTGTTGTGTTTGTTTACTTTTAGAGTCTGTTTACATTTGTTCTCTTAGTATACACTCTTTCTTTACATATAGATTTTGTTTACATTAGAATCTTTGTTTACATTTGTAGTCTTTGTTTACGTTTGTATTAAATGTATACATTTAGAATCTGTTTACATTTGTAGTATCTTTGCATATAGAGTCTCTGTTTTCATTTAAAGAATTTGTTTACATTTGTATTGGATTACTTTTGCAGTCTTTGTTTAGATTTAGTATTTGATTACATATAGATTCTTTGTGTACTTTTGAAGTCTATATAAAGTTATAGTCTTTGTATACATTCAGAGTATTTTCTTACATTTGTAGTCTTTGTTTATATTTGGAGTCTATTTTAATTTGGAGTCTGCTTACATTAAAAGTCTTCTTTTACATTTGCAGTCTTTGTTATAGTCTTTGTTTTTATATGTAGTCATTGTTTACATTTGTAGTCTTTGTTTACATTTCGAGTCTTTCTTTACATTTATATTCTTTGTTTACATTGGTAGTCTTTGTTTATTTTTAGAGGCTGTTTCCATGTAGAGTCTTTGTTTCCATTTTTAGTATTTCTTTACATTTAGAGTATTTCTTTTTTTTTGTAGTCTATTTTAGTAATCATTTAGAGTCTTTGTTTAAAATTATACTCTTTGTTTACATTTCAAGTCTTTGTTTACATTTAGAGTCTTCGTGTATATTTAGAGACTATTTACATTTAGATTTTGTTTAAATTTAGAGTCTTTATAACATTTAAAGTCTTTGTTTACATTTCTAGTCTTTTTTTTACATATAGAGTCTTTGTTTACAAGTTGAATTATTGATAACACTTGTAGTCTTCGTTTACAATTAGTGTCAGTTTCCATTTCGAGTCTTTGTTTATATTTAGAGTCCTCGTTTAGTAATCATTCTTTACATTTAGAGTATCTTTTTTCATTTGTAGTCTGTTTACATTTAGAGTCATTGTTTTCATTTGTTGTCTTTATTTAATTTAGGAACTTTATTTACATTTGCATTCTGTGTATACATTTAGAGGCTTTGTTTACATTTGTTGTCTTTGTTTACGTTTAGAGTCTTTGTAAACATTTGTAGTGTTTTTTTTAAATTTAGAGTCTTTATTTACATTTGTGTGTTTACATTTAGAATTTTTGTTTATATTTTGAGTCTTGTTTTACATTTGTAATCTTTCCTTACTTTTAAAGTATTTCTTTTCATTTGTAGTCTGTTTACATATAGAGTTTTTGTTTACCGTTGTAGTCTATTTACATTTACAAACTTTGTTTACATTTGTAGTCTTTGTACACATTTAGAGTTTTTGTATACATTTGAAGTCTTTATTTACGTTTATAGTATTTCTTTATATTTAGAGTCTTTGTTTACATTTATAGTTGTTTATATTTCGAGTCTTTGTATAATTAGAATCTTTGTTTTAAATTTCCAGTCTTTATTTATTTCCATATATTTGTTGTCTTTGTTTACGTTTAGAGTTATTGTTTTCATTTAAAATCTTTGATTACATTTAGAATCTTTGTTTACATATGGAGTCTTTGTTTACAATTGGAGTCTTTCTTTACATTTAGAGTTTATGTTTACGTTTGTATTTTTTTTCTTTCAGACTTTGTTTACAGACTTTGATTACCTACAGACTTTGTTTACATTTAGAGTCTTTGTTTACATTTTTATTCTTTGTTCTATTTAGAGTCTTTGTTTCCGCTTAGAGTTTTCTTTATATTTGTAGTGTTTGTTACATTTGTTGTCTTTGTTTACATTTCGAGTCTGTTTAAATTTGTAGTCTTTCTTTACATTTAGAGTTTTAGTTTACATTTAAAATATTTGACTACATCTACAGTCCTTGTTTACATATGGAGTCTATGTTTACAATTGGAGTCTTTGTTTACATTTGGAGTCTGTTTATATTTGTATTTTTTCTGCATTTACATTTATTGTCTTTTTTTTTTACATTTGTTGTCTTTGTTTGCATTTGTTGTGTTTTTTTACATTTCGAGCCTTTGTTTATATTTGTATTATTTGTTTACATTTAGGGTCTTTGCTTACACTTGCAGAATTAATTATATTTAGTGTCTTTGTTTATATTTGTAGTCTCTGTTTACATTTAGATTCATTGTTTACGTTTAGAGACATTGTTTACATTTAGAGTTTGTTTACATTTAGAGTCTTTGTTTACATTTGCAGTCTTTGTTTACATATCGAGTCATTGTTTACATTTAGAGTCTTTGTTTACATTTGTAGTCTGTTTACATTTAGAATCTTTGTTTACATTTGTAGCCTTTATTTACATTTAGAGTTTTTGTTTACATTTATAGTCGTTGTTTACCTTTGGAGCCTTTGTTTATATTTGTAGTCTTTGTTTACATTTAGAGAAATGTACACATTTGTAGTCTATGTTTATATTTGTAGTCTATCTTTACATTTAGAGTCTTTGTTTACATTTGAAGTGTTTATTTACATTTGTAACCATTGTATACATTTGTAGTCTTTGATTACATTTAGAGTCTTTGTTTTCATATGGGATCCATTCACATTTGTATTTTTTTCTGCATTTAGGGTCTTTGTTTACATTAGTTTTCTTTGTTTGCAATTCTAATGTGTTTGTTTACATTTCGAACCTTTGTTTATATTTGTAGTCTTTGTTTACATTTAGAGTTTTTGTTTACAGTTGTATTCGTTTTATATTTAGTCTTTGTTTACAGTTGTATTCGTGTTTATATTTAGTCTTTGTTTACATTTGTAGTCTGCTTACATTTGTAAATTTTGTTTACGTTTAGAGTCTGTTTGCATTTTGAGTTTTGTTTACATTTGTAGTCTTTGTTTACATTTGTTGTATTTGAATACATTTAGATTCTTTGTTTTCATATAGATTTTGTTTACATAATATATTTTGTTTACATCTGTAGTCTTTGTTTACATTAAAAGACTTTGTTTACATTTGTAGTCATTCTATACATTTAAAGTCTTTTTTTCCAGTTTTGTTTACATTTCTTGCGTTTGTTTACATTTCTTGTCTTTGTATACATTTTTTGTCTTTGTTTACAAATAGATTTTGCTTACATTCCCAGGTAGCACAGTATGGTATTTTCAACGTTGAACAAACGGCAATGCATTCCGTTGAATGATCGTTTTTCCGTAACGTTAATAATCTGAAAATATGTCTCGTTGATTTCCTCATCTTTCAACGGTTGTTTTAATACATTTTACAACGTAAAAAAAAACCGTTGTAAAAGGGTTGTACGAAATCGCAATACTGTCGTTTTTTTATAACTTAAAAAAAAACAGTTGTAAAATGGTTGTTCGGAATCGCAATACTGTCGTGATTTTTATATCAGTTTTCAACGGTTTTTCTTGTGTCTTATAAAAGTTGAAATCCAAGAAAAATTGCTAGCTCTATATATCCATTGAATTTTCGTTTCTAAAATATTGCTAATAATTAAAAAAAGAAAAAATTCATATGTTAAAAAAGTTTTGGAACATTCTTTTAAAGAAGGGAAAAAGAAACACTCACTTCATTCCTTGAAAAATCTTGTTTAAATAAATATACAGCATCCACAATTAGACGAGAACTCATTTATTTTTAATATTGTGCTAGCTAGTAAACAAACCCAAAACCAAAGGATATTATAACTTTGAGCTTTTAAGGAAATTACCAGCTAGCAAGTTTTTTTGAAATTACGTAAAATGTCATTTACCTTTCACTACACTTTCGATGAAAAAGTTTTAAGTTGCGTTTAATTAATTATTGTTTTACAGAAAACTTTCGTACCATTCTAACAGGAAAGCGATAACTTCATCTTCATTCACATCACATTCACTTTCAAAATGGCACGCGTCGTATCATAAGATGCTTTTAAGGTTTGCTACAATATACTTGGCGATTTCGCGTGTAGAACGGGACAAAGCGTACAATATAAACTCCTTCGTTAGTTACGGTTTCCGAAAGCCGAAGAACATCTACTATACTTGTTAATATAATTGGCTGAAAGCTTTATCCTGTTACAAGTTCTTTCGCAGCACACCTTCTTCTAAAACTTTAAAGAAAATTAAAACACGCACATCCTGCCAATTCACAATCGTGTATCGATATCAAGTTGAAGAGATTCAACGTCATTTGACGGAAATAATGACTTATAAAAAGTACCTATTAATTCGTTGAAAAAACATATTTTTTATTAGAATCAAAAAGGAAAACAAAAACTAATGAAACACCTATTTTAAAACGTCGAAAAAATAACAGAAAAAGTACAACCATAAAACAACGTTTGTTATAGGTTTTCTTTATTACTGAATAAATATTCGAAATTGTTCAGTGAGAATATTGCGAAATAAAAACTATTTTTCAACGGACATAAAATAACGTAACCAATTTTTCACTGTTCAGACTTATTTGCAACGCTATAACAACGTTATGTGCTACCTGGGTTTAGCGTCTTTGTTTACATTTGTAGAATTTCTTTACATTTAAAGTCTTTGCTTACATTTGTTGTCATTGTATACATTTAGAATCTGTTTACATTTGCAGTCTTTGTTTGCGTTTAGAGTCTCTGTTTATATTTAGAGAGTTTGTTTACATTTGTATTGGCTTACATTTGCAGTCATTGTTTATATTTGGAGTCTTTGTTTACATTTGAAGTCTGCTTACATTTAGAGTGTTTGTTTACAATTGCACTCTTTGTTTACATTTCCAGGCTTTGTTTACATTTGTAGTCTTCTTTTACATATAAAATCTTTGTTTACATTTTCAGTCTTTGATTACATTTGTAGTCTTGGTTTACAATTAGAGTCTGTTTCCATTTCGAGTCCTTGTTTATATTTATAATCTTCGTTTACATTTGTAGTCTTTCTTTACATTTTGAGTATATTTTTTCATTTGTAGTCTATTTACATTTAGAGTCTTTGTTTACATTTGTAGTCTTTACTTAATTTAGGAACTTTGTTTACATTTGTAATTTTTTATACATTTACAGGCATTCTTTACATTTGTAGCAGGGTTGGCAAAAATTCGGGTTTTTCTAGAAAAACCCAACCCACTTGGGTTTTTCTGGGCATTTGTGGGTTTTTTCTGGGCTTTTGTGGTTTTTTGTTTGAATACATTTGCATTGCAACGTTAAATATATGTTATTTAGCATATTAGTTGTAATACACCTAATTATATTAAACTACTAATTAATAATTAATCTAATATTTATCTTAGAAATAAAAATTGGTTTGATTCTAATATTAAAATAGTGTTAATTAGTAAGATTAAGCTATATTTTATTTTAACGTATGCTTATTCAAAATAAATATTCTTAATGACAATAACTGATAAAATAAAAGAATTTAAATTCTTAAATACAATACATATCATTTAAATTTTTTAGTTCCCCATCATGCTATAGATGGAGAACTTACGTAATCGTGAAAATTTTCGACCTCAGTTTTTTTACTTTTTCACACGTTTTCATGTGTGAGGAATCCGAAAAATGACAAAATTTGTATGGTGTGTGACGTGTGTTAGTTTGTTAGTCTGTGTACATGATATCTCAAGAACAAATTGTCAGAGAGAAGTCAGATCAGTTTTAAAATATTATTTTCGACACTGGCAAGAACCCTATTCATTTGCAACATTCGAATTAAAAAACTTCGTAAGTTATTAAAAATGTATATAGCTATAACTTTATATAGACTTCAAAAGTAAACAAAGACTCTATATGTAATCAAATACTAAATGTAATCAAAGACTGCAAAAGTAAACCAATACAAATATAAACAAATTCTTTAAATGCAAACAGAGACTCTATATGCAAGGAGACTACAAATGTAAACAGATTCCAAATGTATACAATTAATACAAACGTAAACAAAGACTCTAATATAAACAAAATCTATATGTAAAGAAAGAATCTAAATGTATACAAAGAGAACAAATGCAAACAGACTAACACAACAATTGTAAACAAAGAATCCAAATGTTTAAAAAAACTCTAAATGCAAACAAAGATTCTGAATGTAAACAAAGACAACTAATATAAAAAAGGCTCTAAATGTAAACAAACACAATAAATGCTGACAAAGACTACAAATGTGTACAAAGTCTCTAAATGTAAACAAAGACTACATATGCAAACAAAGTCTCCAATGGTAAAGAAAGACTATAAATGTAAACAAAAACTCAAAATGTAATCAAAGATTTTAAATGTAAACAATAACTCTAAATGTGAACAAAGACTGTAAATGTATACAAAGACAGCAAATATAAACACTCGAAATACAAACAACTACAAATGTAAACAAAGACTCTAAATGTAAACAAAGACTACAAATGCAAATAAATTCTTCAAATGTAAACAAAGACTCTAAAAGTAAACAAAGACTACAAATGTGTACAAAGACTCTACATGTAAACAATGACTACAAATGCAAACAAAGACTCCAAAGGTAAAGAAAGACTACAAATGTAAACAAAAACTCTAAATGTAAACAAAGACAACAAATGTTAACAAAGACTGCAAATGTAAACACATACTACAAATGTAAAGAAAGAATCTAAATGTGAAGAAAGACTACAAATGTAAACCAAGACTCTAAATATAAACAAAGACCCTAAATGTAAAAAGACTAAGACGTAAACAGACTCTAAATGTAAACAAAGACTACATATGTAAAAAAGAATCCAAAGGTAAAGAAAGTCTACAAATGTAAACAACTACTCTAAATGTAAACAAAGACTACAAATGTTAACAAAGACTACAAATGTAAAGAAATACTTCAAATGTAAAGAACGAATCTAAATTTTAAGAAAGACTACAAATGTAAACCAAGACTCTAAATATAAACAAAGACTACAAAAAGTAGACAAAGACTACAAATGCAAACAGAGACTCTAAATGTAAGCAAAATATATATCTAAACAAAGAATCTAAATTTATACAAAGAAGACAACAAGTGTAAACAATGAGCACAAATGTAAACAAATCTCTAAATGCAAACACTCTAAATGTAAACAAAGTCTGCAAATGTAAACAGAGACTACAAATGTAAACAAAGACTCTAAATATAATTAATTCTGAAAGTGTAAGCAAAGACCCTAAACTGTCTCTTAATATAAACGAAGACTACAAATGTAAACAAAGACTATAAATATAAATAAAGCCTCTAAATTTATACAAAGTCTACAAATGTAAACAAAGATTCCAAATGTAAAAAGACTCCAAATGAAAAAAGATACTCTAAATGTAAAGAAAGACTACAAGTGTAATCAAAGATTCTACATATAAACGAAAAGTACAAATGTAAACAAAGATTTTAACCCTAGCGTCAATGACCAGGTACCCGGGTACCTTTTTGCGTGAATCATCGTAATTTTAGTCATTTCTAATTAAGACTCGGCAAAATCGCTTTTAATCCTCGTTATTTACATGAATCTGAACTGAAACATACAATTGTAATCTTTTTTGGGAAATTTTATTATTGGGTTTTTTTGCATTAAACTTTCTTCTACGATTACTCAATATCCAGGTACCCATTATTGTTTCTCATCTACATGTAAAATCTATCTGATTTTTATTATGAAAAATATAATAAAGCATAATAATAATTATTTATAATAATAATAATAATAATAATAATAATTATTATTATTATAATAAGTAGTAGTAGTAGTAGTATCTTGACAATTAAAATTACAGAAAAAAAATAGTTTTCAACACATATTATTATTCTTTATTACTATTATTATCCGGAAAAATATAATTAATGATAAAAATTAAGTGTCAACTCATGATTTACATTGGCATATTGTAATAGAATGTTCATCACAAACTGGATTTCCGCACGTTTTACACGATTTTCTCGTTTTTCTGCGAAGTTTTTTCGGAGCAAAAAGACATGCTTGGCAAACTCCAACAACTGGCTTTCTACCTGTTGAATCACGTGCCTGAGAATCTGTAGTAGTACTGGAGCTGGACGGCATCTCTACTCGGTTTGAGGTTTACAAAATGCTTTCTACTCCTGATCTGGTTGGAAAATGTCGCATGCTCTGAATATTTGTTGACTGTTTCTGAATTGTTGGAAGACATAAGCTTTCACCTAACTGACGCAAAAATAAACGGCGGTCGTTTTTTTTTATGGCTGCGCATATCGACATTAGCTATATATATAATATAAGCAGCTAGAGCAGATATGTCCAAAATGTTGAAAAAAGTGCAAGTGGCCATCTTTTCGTTTGTCTCTGAGATGTATACTTTCGAAGCATCTGATCCATCATGTCAACACCAGACTTTGTTTTGTTGTAAAACGTAATGATTTCTGGCTTTTGGCAGGCCCCAGAGGTGCTTCTATCATGATGTAAAGTAGAAAGTAATAGTAGAGTATATAGAGTATATATATAGTAGAGTATATATATATATATATATATATATATATACATATATACATATATATATAAGCGAAGTGATTGCAATAGGCCGATTTCTATCGAAATCAACCTAAAATAATAAAATAGCATTTAATTTTTAGTTGATATAGAAATTTAAGTCTAAAAATTACGAAAATACATTACATTGCATACCGCCTTGCAGATAATTCTTCCATTTCTTCTTAGTAAAGTTGTGATAAAATGTAATTACTTATTCATTATGAAACACCAAAAACCTGCAATCAATTGTAATGACAATACTAAGAAAACTGTCCGTTTCTTGCACACAAATTAAAATGAAACGCGCGTAAAACGTGGGGAAAATAACGAGCCTTTTTGTTCTTTCAGTAAAATCAGGGTAGATACATTTCACAAGGAGGGCGATAATAAAGAACACTTCCATTTACATATAAGGGGTGTAGAAGGAAAACTGATTTCCTCTTTACTCTTTCGAAATTCGAGGCGAGTACCGCGGTACCCGGTCATTGAGAGTAAGGGAAACGTTTGGTCATTGACGCTAGGGTTAATGTAAAAAAACTCTAAATGTAAAGAGACTCTGAATTTAAACAATGTCTCTAAATGTAAACAAAGACTACCAATGTAAACAGAGACTCTAAATGTTACAAAGAGTCTAAATGTAAACAAACTAAAAATGTAAATAGTCTCTAAATTTAAACAAAGACTTTAAAAATAAACAAAGAATTTAAATGTAAACAAAGACCACTAATGTAAACAAAGACTCGAAATGTAAACAAACACAACAAATGGGAATAAAGACAACGAATGTAAACAAAGACTCTAATTCTAAACAAAGACTACAAATATAAATAAAGGCTCGAAATGTAAACAAACACAAAAAATGCGAACAAAGACAACAAAGACAACAAATGTAAGACAAAGACTCTAAATGCAGAAAAAAATACAAATGTCAATAGTCTCCATATGTAAAAAGAGACTGTAAATGTAATCAAAGTTGTTAAATGTAAACAAAAACTCTAAATGTAAACAAAGACTACAAATGTATACAAAGACTGCAAATTAAAACTAAGACTCTAAATATAAACAACTACAAATGCAAACAAAGTCTACAAATATGTACAGACTCTAAATGTAAACAAAGACTACAAAATTAAACAGATTCAAAGTGTATACAGACCACAAATGTAAACAAAAACGCGATTTATGAAACAATTTCAGCGACGAAGATTAAGCAAATACAGAGCAGCAATTGGTCAGACGTAATTACTGTAGGAGGAGCCAAAGCTGACAATTCAATGAATCGTTCTTTTCATGAATCTATCAACACAAACATAATGACAACATGGCTCCGTCTTCGTAGACTATCGCTTTACAAATACAAAATAAAACGTTAATCTGAGTACGGCGGTTTTATTGTATTTACTTAAAAATTCTTATTTCTACAGCACAAAGTTGTTCAGATTTACTGTATTAAATTTTTAAAATATTTAGTAATTATTGCACTGTAATTATCACATATATTAGTTGAAACGGTATTTTCCATTAAACATAAATATACCATATTTTAATCCTGTATTTTGGTTGGCTTACTTATTTATTTACATTTATTTAGTCACTTACGTAAATAAAATGATTCATTAATATCCAGATTAAAGAAGATTGTCATAGAAATACTTTTTATGATAACGTTAAAAAAGCCAGCCTTAGCCTCCTCTTTTTTTTAATGTGCATTAAAATATTTTATCTTGCTATGTGTTTGTATAACTAAAAGGTAAAAAAAATCTTATCTGGTATCTTGTGAAAAAATATGTACACTGAATTTCATATTGAAAGTTCTATCTCAATTTCATTAGTAAATATTTATTTTTCATAATATTATGATGATTTTATTTTTATGAAACATAGTGTATTGCATGTTACTTGTGGCTTTTTTGAAATTCCTGAAAAAATTAAAAAATGTCTTAAAAGACCCTAATTATAAGTTGTCTTAAATTCCTAAAATTTTGTAGATGTTGTGCTACTTATTGTTATTTTAACAACCCAAATCAAGCAATATAATTCCAAACCCATTTTGTAATGCTGCACTGTGTTTGCTAGAAAAAAAAAAAAAAAAAAAAAAAAACAGTTATGCTCATTTTTTTTCATTATTATTTTATTTTATTATTTATTTATTTTTGTCTAATTTACAGAATTCTGTGAATTTATTTCTTCAATCTTTAAAAAAGTCACGGATATCGTTCATTTTAAAAATAGAAGCTCCTTAGAACGATCGGTGATCAAATGTTCTACGAAAGCTCCCAATTTCCAGTCTTGTACCATCTACAACATAAATGTCAATATTCGTTTGAAACATACTTTATGAGATTCTAGAACCTGTAAAGAAATAGTATTATTAAATATTTCTTGCTCATTTAATTATTTCCTCCCCCCACCTTCAAATTTATCTCCAACTAACGATCAGCAGTCAAATGTTCAGCAGAAGTCTTTTATTTCCCAATCTTTATGTAACTGTAATATTAATTTAAAAGTTGTTTTATTAAATTCTAGAAGTAGAATTGAAAGAGTTTAATATTTCTTACTCTGTAATTATTTTTCTGTCCCCCCTCCTTTTCCAATCTCTGGAAAGTGAGCAACTCTAAAATCTATAAAGCAATAAAAGTGAATATTACTCACATCTGTAATTATTTTTAGACTTTATTGCTGATCTTAATCATTCTATTTATTTTTCCACAATTAAATTAAATATTTACATTTCATATCTATAGGATGTGTCAACATGTGGAAAAAATTAATAGATTTTTCAGGGAAGAAACATTTCGCCAAATCAATGTATGCATGTATATATATTGTTTCAGTATGGTTAGAATTTAGTATAATCTAGCTGTATTTTAAATTTAGTATATTTTATTTATTTATTATTTTATTCATATGTAATTGCAATAAAAAGAATGTCTCATACAAAATCTCTCTAATTTTGATTCTCAAAGGTTGGCAACTATGCCTTTGGCAACGACTTATGCACTTTTTACTCCCCGCTTCCCAGTTGGATAAGTTAGTAATTATAAAATCCCACCAAAGTGCATATTAGGGATTCACCAAATATCAGTTTTGGCCAAATACCGAATATTCGGCCAACTAAATACTAACTTCAGCTGAATACCAAATATCCTTCAAACTAAATAGTAACTATTTAGAAATTTTTATTCGTGAATTCATCAACCGTGAATATTTATTTAAATCAAATTGGAGTGTAAAGATTGATATTTTTATTTATTACCAACTATGCGAAAAATACCAGAGCCGGAAATCGAACCCGCGTACCTCCGCTTAACGCACGGATGCTCTACCACTGAGCTACCCTGGCTGACAACCAGCTAGGCACTTCTCGCATAATATTCGTTGGGAAAGTCACCGAGTCTGCAAACGCAGATATATCAGGTCAGCCAGGGTAGCTCAGTGGTAGAGCATCCATGCGTTAAGTGGAGGTGCCCAGGTTCGATTCCCGGCTCTGGTATTTTTTGCATAGTTCATAATAAATAAAAATATCAACCTTTACACTCCAATTTGATTTAAATAAATAGTAACTATTCCGTGGTTCATACACTTAGGAGTAAAAAAAATTCAAGGAGTTATCAAGTACTTTTCAAGCACTTCCCGGGAAATTTTCAAGCACTTTCAACCAGGATTTTAGATTCGTCCACACTTTTGTTTTTGAGGGGGGGGGTGATTACCTACATAAAAAACCTAGTATCAAATGTGTTTATTATTTTTTTTAAACATAACTGGGGGGGAGTCCTGCCTCCTCACTCCACTCGTCAATTCTTGACTCACTTTGCTTTATTAACACCTGCAGGGTTCTTCCTACCTCTTTGCCGCTTTTCCATGCAATAAATATGAATATAAATAATGCATTTCACAAGACAAAAGCAGAAAAATATTATAGAAATCCCCATATCCAATGCTGGATAGAACATAACATAACATTTAATAGCATTTAAAAAATAATAAGGCAATATAAAATGTGTTCAAAATCAGTAACTTATTTTTTAAGAATAGAAGAAAATTTGTTATATCTAGACCACTTTGTGCTACAGATCTAGTATGATTCCCTTTGGTGACATTTAAATTTTTTTCACTATTTGACGATGACTTTTTTGATAATTGTTAAAAAAAAAATCTAGTACATATTTTTTCTAATGCTTATAACTTTCACTATTGAATTTTTTAGTTAATTTAGGGCAATATATAACACTCTATATGTATATTTCTAATATACAGTTAGGAAATAATTTCATTATTTTCATTTTAAGTTGCAAAAATGCCCCACAGCTTCAATTTTCAATACTTTCCTGCTTATTTCTCAAAATAACGAAGGATACTCAAGGAACAGATTTCATATTTGTAGTCCTTGTTAAAAAAAAAAAAAAAAAAAAAAAGAATATCTAACTCTGTAAAGTTAAAAAATTATCATTAGGATATTAAAAGATGCTTCATATGAGTTTGAATTTGACTAAAATGTTTTTATCCCAAAATATATTATCCGGAGTATATCCGATGTAATTTAAAATATGTTTTTAAATAACAAGATACAATAAACGACATATGTATAATAATAAATGGAAAGGTTTGTCTGTCTGTCAGTTCTTTTATACGTTCAGCCCCTACTGAATGCAGAAATACAAGAATTGACATACTGATGCTCTGGAGCCTTTCCGAGGTCCTCCTGAAAACAGAATTTAAAATTTTTAATTAGTTGTGGAGGTATTAATTAAAATGTCGACTCATGTCTAATATCAAAGCGATCTCAATGAATGAGAATTCACCGCCATTGCATAAAAAAAAAGATATTTTAACGGAGTTAAAAGCAGAAAAAAAAATAATATTAAATTAGAAATATTTGTTCGATTGTTACGATTTTGGTACCATATGAAAGGGGAATTTTTTCTGAATCTAAGTGTACAAGTGGCTTATCGGTACAACAATTAAATTTTTAAAAATTAACTAAAGTATAAATTTTTTGTGGCAACATCGTTTCAAATGCCAAACGACCGTCTGCCATGAAAAAGGAAATGATTGTAACAGATCAAGATGTCACGTGTTTTATAGTGAAGGGGAAAATTGCAATTTTCAAACTTTTTCAAATTTTCATTCACGTTACATTTGAATTAATATTCGGCCTAGACAGCATATTATAAACCTAGTGTTCAATTTCCATGAAAATATGTGGACAAACAAAAAAATTAGATTAAATTGTTTTATATTTTGCAGTACATATTTTAAATTGAGATATGCCGTTGAAATTTTGCAATATTTGGTTTTAATGCCCGATAATTCGATTCTGAATATTTTTGAAAGTGTAGAATTATTAGGAAGGGCTTGAGGGGGAGAGGGGGGGGGGCGAAGGGAAAAAAAGTTACAGCGTTTGAAATTGGTATTATTAGGTTTTAAGGAAAGATAAATCGATTGCGGATATTTTCAAGTGTAAAATTATTAGGAGGGACGAAAAGGGGGGAGAAGGGGCAAAAACGTAGAAAACAACGGAAAACCGAGAACGCCTTTATTCTTTTATATTTTGCAGAGTTTCGAATTCTGATACTCCTTTCACATTTCATACTATTGATTTTTAACAGTATTTAGCCCGGAATTACACAAGTTTCAGAGAAAACCATGAAAAAGTCAGACATAAGTCGTTTTATAATGGTGTTTATATCGTTTTTGTATCTCAGCTTCTAATTAGCATAATTTCAAAAGTAATATGTCACTTTGAAACTTATTTGAGTTGAATTTCAAGAGTAGATGCCACAAATTTCTGTCACCTTCTGTTAACCAACTACTGTAAGTAATGGAATTAGAGATTTCACGTTATTTCCACATTTTAAGGTGTCCTGATTAGGTTTTTTTTTTTTGTATCTCAGCTACTAATTAAAATAATTTTATAAGTAATACATTATTTGAAAGCTTTGTTGATTTGCAATTGAACAGTAGATCCTACAGACTTTTCTACTGCCAGATGGCGCTGTAATATATTAAAATTTCAATATTTCGAATTCTGAATATGATTAAATTATTTTTAATACATCATTCGAAAGATATTTAAAAGAGCTTTTATATTATCGAAAGTGAAATTCGAGATTTCACCAGATTTACACGTTTTAAGGTGACGTGATTAGGTTTTCTTTTGTATCTCAGCTACTAATTAAAATTATTTCATAAGTAATACATCATTTTAAAGCTTTGTTGATTTAAAATTGAACAGTAGATTACAGAAATTTCTACCGCCAGATGGCACTGCAATATTTTAAAATTTAATATTTTGAATTCTAAATATTATTAATTTTTTTTTAATACTGCATTCCAAAGTTATTTTAAAGTACTTTTATATTATCGAATAACCTACATTAAATTTATCCAAGAGAGGGCACTAATCGCAATTATTCGAGATTTCACCTGATTTATATGTTTTAAGATATCCTCAAGGGGGCCAAAAAATTAGAAATGAGTTAGACCGTTCGAAATTGGTATATATAGGTTTTGAGTGCCTACGAGTCGAATGAGTATATTTTTCAAAGTGTAAAATTAACGAGGGACAGAAAGGGTGGTGAAGGAATACGTGCGTGCAGCGAGCATACATATGAATTCGTGATCACTGCGCACACACGGGTCTACGCTGACGAAAGCAGAGGGGACCCGGTGTGACTTTTTACCCGATTAGAAATGATTTTTTTTTAAATTCCTTTTCTTAAGAATAAAAGTTTATGAGTAATAACATGGAATTTTGAGAAATCATAAGGGTGGTGAAGGAATACGCGTGCACAGCGCTCATATATATGCATTCATATGTGCGCATCGCGCACGGGTCTACGCTGCCGAAGGCAGTGGGAACCTGGTGCGACATTTTTCCCCGATCAGAGTTCTTTTTTTTTCTCTTTTTGTTTCACATGATAAAAATTAATGCAATTTTGAGAATTCATTAATTAAAATGATTCATTTAAAAATAGTGCCCAGCGAAGCAGGCGTAGCCTGTTAGTCTTTAAATAAAAAGATACAATAAAAAAAAAACATAGAAAAAAATACAACATAAGAAATTGCCATACCAATAGAAAGGTTGACATTTCATTTTTTTTGTATCATTGATCACATTTTAATTTTCCAGTGGAAAATGGAAAAACCATAAAAAATGTTGCCTGAATATATATTTTATTATACAAATCTAATATTGCTGTGACAGAATACTTTTATGCTTTCTGTGACAATCATTGTTTGTGGAAACATTTTCATTCAGGGTTGGCAAGATTATGTCGCAGTGGTTAAAACCACTGGTAGAAACCGGCATGGCGAAAACCCCTTTCTGCCACATTTGTGGCAGAAACTCAGAAAATGACATAAAAGTAATTACTGACCTACAATAGACAATGCATAGGAAAATCAATTAAATGTTAACCAAAATATAATTTATTTACAATGTTATCGCCATTGAAAATCGAAGTTTACATTGTTTACACTATTCAGTCTTCTATAACAAAAGACAAGTTTTGATGCAGTTTCTAAACCTAAACGATTTTTCAATTTGTGATGCACAAATATGAGAAATTTGAGAAGATTCTCTCAATTCCAGCAGATCTAACAGGCATTGCCATCAAGGAACAAATAAGATTTGTGAAAGTTTCATCTATTGCACATTTTTTAAAACTGGACCACCATGTAAATAGTAGCTGGGGTAGTTGCCAAAGTAGCTTAATTCAGTTATGTTACGAGTTAAATGAATGAATTTTAGAGTTTGAAATAATACAAAACTAAAATCTAGTATTTATGTTCATTATTTTATATAAATATTTGATATACTCTTTATATTTAATACTAGCAGGCTACGCCCGCTTCGCTGGTCACTATTTTTGAATAATTAATGTATTCTCAAAATTGCACTAATTTTTATCATGTGAAAAAAAAAAAATCTGATCAGGAAAAATGTCACTCTGGTTCTCCACTGCTATCGGCAGCGTAGACCAGTGTGCAGTTATTTTATTTAGTATCTGAGATACAAAATAAAACCTTATCAGGACCTTAAAACAGGTGAAATCTCAAATTCCACTTTCGGTAATTTAAAAGTACTTTAAAGTGTAAGTATCTTTATGATGTATTAAAAATAATTTAGTCATAATTAAAATTTAAAATCTATATGCAAAAAAAAAAAAAAAAAAAAAAAAGGATTTCTCTCTTAAAAGATTTTAAGTTATGAAATGTTTTGTGAAAATATCGATGTTTCATAATGTCTGACTTTTTCATGGTTTTCTCCGAAACTTGCATAATTCCGGGCTAAATACTATTAAAAATCCATAGTATGAGAAATGTGAATGGAGTATCAGAATTCGAATCTCTGCAAAATATAAAAGAATAAAGGCGTTCTGGGTTTTCCGCCATTTTCTCCGAAACAACCGCTCCTTTTCTACATTTTTGCCCCTTCCAATAATTTTACACTTGAAAATATCCACAATCGATTTATCTTGTCTTAAAAACTAACAATACCAATTTAAAACGCTGTAATTCTTTTTTTTTTTTTTTGCCCCTAGAAATCACCACAAAGCAGTTTTTAAAGAAAATTTGGTATTTACGTGTTAACTGCATGTGATTGGCAGGCTATTCATATGCATAAATACAAATATGTAAGAAAGTACAATATATTTTATAGGATTACTTCTATGATAATCATATGTAAATATATATATACTAGTATATAACCCCGTCAAAAATGACGGAATGTGAACGATAAATCTTGAAAACAATGTTTAGATCATGATGGTTACCACGTGATCATTTAAATGTATTTTCAATTTTTGTTTATAAATCAAATGTGTTTCGATATTTTATCATTTTCGTTCTGAAATTAAAAAATTTTACCCGATCAATAAATATGAATGACAATAAAAAAAACTGCTGATTGACAAAAAATATAGGCCCGACAGCACAACAGCAACAACATATCCCAGTGTTCCATTAAGTGCTCTATACGCAAGCGAAGTGTGACGCCACTGACCGTCCGTGGATGCAAGAAAATGATTTCCTATGTTATTCGCCCATTGGATTTTTTGTAAAAAATTATTAAAAATCGAGGAAAATTATTTCCCGATTTTAATTCCCATATTTGGGTATATGTATGTATTAGTTATCATGTGCATGTGTTAGATTGAGTTATTTTGCTGTCAAATTGACAAAATTTTAATTTTAAATTTCAAAACTCTGTTGTCCTTGGCGTTTTTGTATTTGGCGATCAAAAACGAAGTACGAAAATTTACATGCCAGATGTATATTTTCGTAATATGTATTGTGCGAAATATTGTTTCATATTATTCATTACTCTCTTAATATAAGTTTTTAAAATAACCATGATTTTTGAAAGGAATTAAATTATATTCGCCAAATAATTTGGCGATATATATATATATATATATATATATATATATATATATTTTTTCTGCCAAGGATGACCGATATCAAATCTATTCCGCTGCAACATATTAATATCTTATATCAAATACTTTATTTAGACATTTGAAAACAAATTTCACTTAAATTATGATAGAATTTTTATCATTTTCCTTTTAATTAGTATATTAGTTGGATATTTATTGTGTAAATATCATCCTTTGAAATGAAATGTTTATGTTTTCAATGGAATATGGAAGTTTTTTTTTTTTTTTTATCTAGAGTTTTGAAATTTAAAATTCAAATTTTATCAATTTTAGAACAAAAACAACTGAATCTAACGCATGCACATGATAACTAATACATATCTAAGCCTAAATATGGGGATTAAAATCGGGATATAATTTCCCTCGATTTTTAATAATTTTTTACGAAAAATCCATTGGGCGTTTAACATAGGAAATATTTTTCTTGTATCCACGAACGGCAAGTGACGTCATCACTTCGCTTGCGTATTTAAAGTCCTCATAATAAGAAAAAACGATTCACTTCATTTTACCAAAATACTCTTTTTTAAGACTATCGTAGATCCTGTTTTCAAATTTTCTAACTAACTATCCAATAACTACAGACGCTCCATGCTAACCCAAATTCACCTCTACTCGATACCTCCAACCAGCTCTCTCACTCACAACATCGCCAAAATATCCAGGATCCAGCTAGGGACTTTCTCATTCTCAACCGAACATTTTACCTTGACTCGACATTATCACCTTAGACTACTCTACTTTCAATACTCATTTCAACTGGTGACTTTTACTTGCCCAACCAAACATTCTATCCCAACTATCATTTTACACTAATTTCAAAACTAAAATCAACTGGCGGCATTTACATACTAAACTCGACGCCAATCATACCTTACAATGTAAACAAACAATGAAGTTTGATAAAAATATTTAAAGGCTTTAATGCGTTTTTACAAATATTTTAAGATTTTTAAGGCTTTAATATATTTTAGAAATATTTTAAGCATTTTGTTAATGAAACAGTCAAAGAGTCGTTCATTCGGAATTAAAAAGTTGTCCATTTGGAATTTGTATTTTCTGAATGGCAACAGTTTTGGTTTGTTTTTATTTGGTATTGCACTGTTTATAAACCTAATTCTATTTATAGGTTCATGTTTATAACAGCCAGTGATCCGTTATTTTTAATTTAGACATTTAAACATTACAATTGAATAGTTTTTCAAGGTTTTATAGGAAATAAATAAGAATATGGGCGATACAAAACATGTATGAAAATGATATGTATGTTTCCTAAGTTGAATTAAGCAAACGGAAAAAAAAATGGCTGCGAGGCTCCTACACATACAAAATTTTTTTCCCAGTTCACTATCTCTATTATGTAATTTTCATAATGATTACTAAAAAAGAATTCTCTTCATGCACATTTATACAAAATTTTGTCCTATATCACCATGTTAAAAATTTAGAAAAAGCGGGATGGCAATGCTACATGTAAGACAATTTTTACCAAAAGTTGATAGGCACTAATTTATGTCAAGGTGCAACTACATACCAATTAGTATGAAATTCTGTGCAGTAGTTCCTGAGATACAGTTGCCACTAAATTTTGTCACACACACACACAGACAGACAAAAATGGTCAAATCGTGTTCTACAGCTCTAAAAACGTGTAAATCCATCAAAAACCCGAGGTCGAAAATTTTTACGAATCCAATACTTTCTTCCATTGAATATAGAAGAAAGTAAAAATAACAAAATTATAACCAACTACAATTAAATAAATTTTAAATCATTAAATATATATGATTGAATAATATAAATGCACAAAATCCCAGCATGCAGCAGTTGTTATTATGCATGTATCTACGCTCCATGTACATTAAAAAGAAAAAATAACATTGGTTACTGCTACCTCACTCTGCATGAAATGTTCATAAAATGCATCAAATAACATACTGCAGTAATTACTGTAACATATGTATTAGTGCTTTGTGCACATGAAAATCAAAGCGCCCATTACAAAAAAAGACAGATTATACAGATGTAAAAAATCACCTTTTAAATACAAAATACATGTACAATAATGTATGATAATTTAAAGCAGCAGATAATTTCAATATTAATTTACATTTGTATATAATCTTCCCCTTTCAAAATACTCTTGTTCCAAACACACACATCTTTAAAATGCAAAATATCTGTTATTTACACAATATTTATTTAAACATTAATTTTAATTCACTGAATAGAATAATATTATGAAATAGGAATTAAAATTTATTAAAGAAATTACCTCTAAAATATTCCATGTTCACAGTTCAAATTACTACTACAAATTACTACAACTTTTCAAATTACTACTACAAAATTCCACAGTAACACAAACAAATATCTAAATAATTAAAATTTTCATTATATTTCTGTTATTTACCTCAAAATTCACATTTCAGTAAAAATATAAATCAAATCAATTTATGTGAAATGATTGTTCTCAAAATATTTTATTTACTTTTTACAAATATCCAAATAAAATACATAATGAAAATCAAGATTTATATATTAACGCCATATATAATTGAGAGATAAAGTTGATAAGAAACAGATTATTTCTTCAATAATAATTAAATTAATGAATCTCTTTAACTCACCATTGAAGGTTATGGTTAGCATCTATTTTTTTCCCTTAGTGGCTGGAATTTCCCTCGTAAGATGCAGGTGGATACTTTCATTAGATAAAGTCTTCAAGTTGTTGTTTTCATAACCGAATCGATAATACCTTTGTACGTACATTTTTAATAATCACATACATAAGGCAATATTAATTCAGTTGAAATAAATGTTTGGATTCTGTGAAATAAAAAATGAAGTTTATTTTCTTAGCTAAGCATAGATATATGTAATGATAAATAATTGTACACACATAGAAAGGAAATAAAAGTAATTAACTATAAAAATTTAAACAGACAGCCTGTATAAGTAACACTTTCAAACATTAACAGCCACTAACAGCAGCACAAATAAAAACTGTATATGCAGCAACTAATTACATTAAAATTTTAATAACACAAAAGCAAATTTTATCTCTTATTGCAAAGAAACACATGGATATTTTTTATCCCAATTTATCTATTCAGAATCTTTAAATCTGAAATAACGCTAAATTATTTTTAAAACATGAATATATTCGTAATCGTAACAAAACAAATGTATATTTACATCAACGTTAATTTTATAAACGTGGCAAACAAATTTCGAACATGTTATTTATATTAGCAATGTTTTTCAGCAGGTAATGACATTGATATCTAATTGTATAACTAATTCATATCTATAAATCTCGAATGCAGTAAGTAATTTCTATTGTTTACCTTAGTTTTGCATTTACATTACACAATAGATTCGTCGATTGCAAGTCTCCAATAAATTAAAATGGACGTTCGCGCTTGTTTTCGATGTTCTATGTATATAAAACGAGTAGATTAAGAAATTTAATGTTTAAAAATAAGCTTACCAGGAAAAATAAGTGAAAATACCTTTTCTATCGAAGTTCCGATTACTGATTACATGAAATAATCTAGAGTGGGTCCCATAGTTCGTGAATCGTGATTCATTCAACTTAAACTCCTCCTTCGGTAGTGACGTCATCAAACCACACCTCAAATGGTCGTAGCTAGGAGTGTTTCATAAATCGCAACAAAAACTTTAAATGTGAACAAAGTCTACAAATGTAAACAAAGACTCTAAATGTGAACAAAATCTATATGTAAGCAAAGAATCTAATTGTATACAAAGACAACAAATGGAAACAAAGACTTCAAATACAAACAAAACTCTAAATGTAAACAAAGACTCTAAATGTAAACAGAGACTAAAAATGTAAACAAAGACTCTAAATGTAAACAGAGACTACAAACTTAAACAAAGACTCTAAATGTAAACAAAAGCTAAAAATGTAATCAAAGACTACAAATATAAAGAATGGCTCTAAATGGAAACAAACACAAGTGGAAACAACGACAACTAATGGAAGACTCTAAATACAGAAAAAAAATAAAAATGTAAACAAAGACTCCAAATGTAAACAAAGATTCCAATTGCAAACAAAGACTCCGTAGGTTAACAAAGATTTTATATGTATTTAAACAATTTAAAACTAAACAATAACTCTAAATGTAAACAAAGACTACAGATGTATAGAAAGACTGGAAATTATAACAAAGATTCTAATAATAAACAGACTCGAAATGTAAACAACTACTAATGTAAACAAAGACTCTAAATGTAAAGAAAGACTACAAATGTAAACAAAGACTACAAATGTAAATAAAGACATCAAATGTAAACAAAGACTCTAAATGTATACAAAGACAACAAATGAAAACAAAGTTTCTAAATGTAAATAAATAATACAACTGTAAACAAAAACTCTAAATTTAAACAGATTACAAATGAAAACAGATACTCTAAATGTACAGAAAGACTACAAATGTAAACCAAGATTCTAAATATAAACATAAACTCTGAATTTAAACAAAGACTACAAACATAAACAAAGACTCTAAATTTAAAGAAACACTAGAAACGTTTATAAAGATTCAAAACGTAAACAAAGACTACAAATATAAACAAAGGCTCCAAATGTAAACAAAGACTAGAAATGTAAACAAAAACTCTAAGTGTAAATAAAGACTGCAAATGTAAACAAATACTACAAATGTAAAAATAGACTATAAATATTAAGAAAGACTCTAAATATAGAGATTCAACAAAAGGAAAAAAAGACTACAAATCAGGGTTGGCAAAGTGGGCCCAGCCCAGAAAAGCCCGAAGTAGTCATTGTTTACATTTAGAGTCTTTGTATACATTTGAAGTCTTTATATACATTTAGAGTTATTGTTTACATTTAAAAACTTTGATTACATTTAGAATCTTTGTTTACAGACGGAGAATTTGTTCATATGGAGTCTACGTTACGTGTTTTTCTTCTGCATTTAGAGTCTTTTTTTACATTAGTTTTCTTTGTTGCCATTTTTTGTTTGTTTACATTTAGAGCCTTTCTTTATATTTATAGTCTTTGTTTACGTTTTTAGTCTGTTTACATTTACAGACTAAGTTTACATTTAGAGTCTTTGTTTACATTTGTATTTGTATCCATTTAGAGACTTTTTTTCCATTTAAAGTTTTCTTTATATTTGTAGTGTTTGTTACATTTGTTGTCTTTGTTTTCATTTAGAGTCTGTTTACATTTGTAGTCTTTGTTTACATTTGTTGTCTTTGTATACATTTTGATTCTTTGCTTACATATAGATTTTGATCACATTTAGAGACTTTGTTCACATTTGTATTCTTTGTTCACATTTAAAATTTTTGTTTACATTTGTAGTCTTTGATTGAATTTAGAGTCTCTGTTTACATTTAGAAAATTTGTTTACGTTTGCATTGGTTTACATGTGCAGTCTTTGTTTACATTTAGAGTCTTTTTTACATTTGAAGTCAATATTAACTTGTAGCCTTTGTTTTCACTTAGAGTGTGTTCTAGTCTGTTTACATTTGTAGTCTTTGTTTACATTTCGAGTCTCTGTTTACATTTGTAGTCTTTCTTTACATTTGCAGTCTTTGCTTAAATTTCGAGTCTTTGTTTACATTTAAAATCTTTGTTTAAATTTAGAGACTTTATTTACATTTTGAGTTTGTTCACATTTAGAATCTTTGTAACATTTAGAGTCTTTGTTTACATTGGTAGTCTTTGTTTACATTTAGTGACATTGTTTACATTCAGAGTCTGTTTACATTTATGTTTGTTTACATTCAAAGTCTTTGTTTACATTTGTAATCTTCGTTTATATGTAGAACCTTTGATTACATTTGTAGTCTGTTTACATTTAGAGTCTTGGTTTACACTTGTAGTCTTTCTTTACATTTAGATTATCATTTTTAAAGTCTTTTTACATTTGGAATCTGTGTTTACATTTGTAGCTTTGTATAAATTTAGAGGCTTTGTTTATATTTCTAGTCTTTGTTTACATTTGTAGTCTTCGTTTATATTTAGAAACTTTCTTTACAGTTAGACTCTTTCTTAACATTTTGTTCATTCTTTACATTCTTAACATTCTTTACATTTGTAGTATTTGTTTACATTTGTAGTCTTCGTTTACATTTGTAGCATTTCTTTACATTTGTAGTCTTTGTTTACATAATAGTATTTGTTTATATTTTAGTCTTATGTATTATTTGAGTCTCATATATTTATGTCTTATCTTTATGTCTATAGTAGTCTTTATTGTGTTTGTTTACATTTAGAGCCTTTGTTTATATTTGTAGTCTTTGTTTACATTTGTATTCTTTGTTTACTTTCAGAGTCTTTGTTTACATTTGTAGTCTTTGTTTACAATCAGAGTCTTTGTTTGCATTTAGAGTTTTTTACAATTGGAGTCTTTGTTTACAATTGTTGTGTTTGTTTACTTTTAGAGTCTGTTTACATTTGTTCTCTTAGTATACATTCTTTCTTTACATATAGATTTTGTTTACATTACAATCTTTGTTTACATTTGTAGTCTTTGTTTACGTTTGTATTAATTGTATACATTTAGAATCAGTTTACATTTGTTGCCTCTTTGCATATAGAGTCATTTAAAGAATTTATTTACATTTGTATTGGATTACTTTTACAGTCTTTGTTTAGATTTAGTATTTGATTACATATAGAGTCTTTGTGTACTTTTGAAGTCTATATAAAGTTATAGTCTTTGTATACATTAAGAGTATTTTCTTACATTTGTAGTCTTTGTTTATATTTGGAGTCTTTTTACATTTGGAGTCTGCTCACATTTAGAGTCTTTGTATACATTTGCAGTCTTTGTTATAGTCTTTGTTTATATATGTAGTCATTGTTTACATTTGTAGTCTTTGTTTACTTTTCGAGTCTTTCTTTACATTTATATTCTTTGTTTACATTGGTAGTCTATGTTTATTTATAGAGGCTGTTTCCATGTAGAGTCTTTGTTTCCATTTTTAGTCTTTCTTTACATTTAGAGTATCTCTTTTTTTTGTAGTCTATTTTAGTAATCATTCAGAGTCTTTGTTTAAAATTATACTCTTTCTTTACATTTCAAGTCTTTGTTTACATTCAGAGTCTTCGTGTATATTTAGAGACTATTTACATTTAGAGTTTGTTTAAATTTAGAGTCTTTATAACATTTAAAGTCTTTGTTTACATTTCTAGTCCTTTTTTTACATATAGAGTCTTTGTTTACAAGTTGAATTTTTGATAACACTTGTAGTCTTCGTTTACAATTAGTGTCTGTTTCCATTTCGAGTCCTCGTTTACATTTGTAATCATTCTTTACATTTAGAGTATCTTTTTTCATTTGTAGTCTGTTTACATTTAGAGTCATTGTTTTCATTTGTAGTCTTTATTTAATTTAGGAACTTTATTTACATTTGCATTATGTGTATACATTTAGAGGCTTTGTTTACATTTGTTGTCTTTGTTTACGTTTAGAGTCTTTGTAAACATTTGTAGTGTTTTTTTTAATTTAGAGTCTTTATTTACATTTGTATGTTTACATTTAGAATTTTTGTTTATATTTTGAGTCTTGTTTTACATTTGTAATCTTTCCTTACTTTTAAAGTATTTCTTTTCATTTGTAGTCTGTTTACATATAGAGTTTTTGTTTACCGTTGTAGTCTATTTACATTTACAAACTTTGTTTACATTTGTAGTCTTTGTATACATTTAGAGTTTTTGTATACATTTGAAGTCTTTATTTACGTTTATAGTATTTCTTTATATTTAGAGTCTTTGTTTACATTTATAGTTGTTTATATTTCGTGTCTTTGTATAATAAGAATCTTTGTTTTAATTTCCAGTCTTTATATATTTCCATATAATTGTTGTCTTTGTTTACGTTTAGAGTTATTGTTTTCATTTAAAATCTTTGATTACATTTAGAATCTTTGTTTACATATGGAGTCTTTGTTTACAATTGGAGTCTTTCTTTACATTTGGAGTCTATGTTTACGTTTGTATTTTTTTTTCTTACAGACTTTGTTTACAGACTTTGATTACAGACTTTGTTTACATTTAGATTCTTTGTTTCCACTTAGAGTTTTCTTTATATTTGTAGTGTTTGTTACATTTGTTGTCTTTGTTTACATTTCGAGTCTTTGTTTAATATTAAAGTCTTTGTTTAAATTTAGAGATTTTATTTGCATTTTGAGTTTGCTTACATTTAGAATCTTTGTAACATTTAGAGTGTTTGTTTAAATTGGTAGTTTTTGTTTACATTTAGAGACATTGTTTACATTCAGAGTCTGTTTACATTTAGAGTTTGTTTACATTAAAATCTTTGTTTACATTTGTAATCTTCGATTGTATGTAGTATCTTTGATTACATTTGTAGTCTGTTTACATTTAGAGTCTTTGTTTATATTTAGAGTCTTGGTTTACACTTGTAGTCTTTATTTATATTTAGAGTATCTTTTTTCATTTGTAGTCTTTTTACATTTGGCGTCTTTGTTTACATTTGTAGTCTTTGTACAAATTTAGAGGCTTTGTTTATATTTATAGTCTAAGTTTACATTTGTAGTATTCGTTTATATTTAGAAACTTAAGTCTTTCTTAACATTTACAGCCTTTCTTTACATTTGTTGTATTTATTTACATTCGTAGTCTTTGTTTACATTTAGAGTCTTTCTACACATTTGTAGACTTTGTTTACATTTAGAGTTTTTGTACACATTTGTAGTCTTTGTTTACATTTGTAGTCTTTGTTTACATTTGTAGCTTTTCTTTACATTTGAAGTCTTTATTTACATTTGTAGTCTTTGTTTACATAATAGTATTTGTTTATATTTTGAATCTTTGTTTTAATTTGCAGTCTTTGTATACATTTGTAGTCTTTCTTTACATTTAGAGTTTTAGTTTACATTTAAAATATTTGACTACATCTACAGTCCTTGTTTACATATGGAGTCTATGTTTACAATTGGAGTCTTTGTTTACATTTGGAGTCTATTTCTATTTCTATTTTTTCTGCATTTACATTTATTGTCTTTTTTTTACATTTGTTGTCTTTGTTTGCATTTGTTGTGTTTTTTTACATTTCGAGCCTTTGTTTATATTTGTATTATTTGTTTAAATTTAGGGTCTTTGCTTACACTTGCAGAATTATTTATATTTAGAGTCTTTGTTTATATTTGTAGTCTCTGTTTACATTTAGATTCATTGTTTACATTTAAATTCATTGTTTACATTTAGAGACATTGTTTACATTTAGAGTTTGTTTACATTTAGAGTCTTTGTTTACATTTGCAGTCTTTGTTTACATATCGAGTCATTGTTTACATTTAGAGTCATTGTTTACATTTGTAGTCTGTTTACATTTAGAATCTTTGTTTACATTTGTAGACTTTATTTACATTTAGAGTTTTTGTTTACATTTATAGTCGTTGTTTACCTTTGGAGCCTTTGTTTACATTTGTAGTCTTTGTTTACATTTAGAGTCTTTGTACACATTTGTAGTCTATGTTTATATTTGTAGTCTATCTTTACATTTAGAGTCTTTGTTTACATTTGAAGTCTTTATTTACATTTGTAACCTTTGTATACATTTGTAGTCTTTGATTACATTTAGAGTCTTTGTTTTCATATGGGGTCTATGTTTAGAAGTGGAGTCTTTGCTTACATTTGGAGTCTTCACATTTGTATTTTTTTCTGCATTTAGGGTCTTTGTTTACATTAGTTTTCTTTGTTTGCAATTCTAATGTGTTTGTTTACATTTCGAACCATTTTTTATATTTGTAGTCTTTGTTTACATTTAGAGTTTTTGTTTACAGTTGTATTCGTGTTTATATTTAGTCTTTGTTTACAGTTGTATTCGTGTTTATATTTAGTCTTTGTTTACATTTGTAGTCTTTGCTTACATTTGTAAATTTTGTTTACATTTAGAGTCTGTTTGCATTTAGAGTTTTGTTTACATTTGTAGTCTTTGTTTACATTTGTTGTATTTGAATACATTTAGACTCTTTGTTTACATATAGATTTTGCTTACATTTAGATATTTTGTTTACATCTGTAGTCTTTGTTTACATTTGTAGTCATTCTATACATTTAAAGTCTTTGTTTCCAGTTTTGTTTACATTCCTTGCGTTTGTTTACATTTCTTGTCTTTGTATACATTTTTTGTCTTTGTTTACATATAGATTTTGCTTACATTTAGCGTCTTTGTTTACATTTGTAGAATTTCTTTATATTTAAAGTCTTTGCTTACATTTGTAGTCATTGTATACATTTAGAATCTGTTTACATTTGCAGTCTTTGTTTGCGTTTAGAGTCTCTGTTTATATTTAGAGAGTTTGTTTACATTTGTATTGGCTTACATTTGCAGTCATTGTTTATATTTGGAGTCTTTGTTTACATTTGAAGTCTGCTTACATTTAGAGTGTTTGTTTACAATTGCACTCTTTGTTTACATTTCCAGGCTTTGTTTACATTTGTAGTCTTCTTTTACATATAAAATCTTTGTTTACATTTTCAGTCTTTGATTACATTTGTAGTCTTGGTTTACAATAAGAGTCTGTTTCCATTTCGAGTCCTTGTTTATATTTATAATCTTCGTTTACATTTGTAGTCTTTCTTTACATTTTGAGTATCTTTTTTCATTTGTAGTCTGTTTACATTTAGAGTCTTTGTTTACATTTGTAGTCTTTACTTAATTTAGGAACTTTGTTTACATTTGTAGTTTTTTATACATTTACAGGCATTCTTTACATTTGTAGCAGGGTTGGCAAAAACCCGGGTTTTTCTAGAAAAACCCAACCCACTTGGGTTTTTCTGGGTTTTTGCGGGTTTTTCTGGGCATTTGTGGGTTTTTCTGGGCTTTTGTGGGTTTTTGTTTGAATACATTTGCATTGCAATGTTAAATATACATGTTATTCCGCATATTAGTTGTAATACACCTAATTATATTAAACTACTAATGAATAATTAATCTAATATTTATCTTAGAAATAAAAATTGGTTTGATTCTAATATTAAAATAGTGTTAATTAGTAAGATTAAGCTCTATTTTATTTTAACGTATGCTTATTCAAAATAAATATTCTTAATGACAATAACTGATAAAATAAAAGAATTTAAATTCTTAAATACAATACATATCATTTAAATTTTTTAGTTCCCCATCATGCTATAGATGGAGAACTTACGTAATCGTGAAAATTTTCGACCTCAGTTTTTTTACTTTTTTACACGTTTTCATGTGTGAGGAATCCGAAAAATGACAAAATTTGTATGGTGTGTGACGTGTGTTAGTTTGTTAGTCTGTGTACATGATATCTCAAGAACAAATTGTCAGAGAGAAGTCAGATCAGTTTTAAAATATTATTTTCGACACTGGCAAGAACCCTATTCATTTGCAACATTCGAATTAAAAAACTTCGTAAGTTATTAAAAATGTATGCTTTTCTTAACATGGGAGAATAGGGCAAAATTTAATTAAACGTGTATTAAATGAAAAATTTTTATTGAAAAAATATGAGACCAGTTTTAAAATATGAGTTTTGATGTCGGAATGAACATCAGTAACTAGAAACATGCTACTTTGAAAATTTCGCAAGTTACTGGAAATTTACGAATTTCTTAGCATGGCAGTATAGGGCAAATTTCACATAAATGTCAATTTTGAGGAACATTTTCATCGTAAAGATGTCAGACCACTTTTGAAATATTATTTAGGGTACTGGCATGAATATCATAGAGTATAAATTTTTCAATTTAAAAAATTCGTAAATTATTTGGAATTAATGATTTACTTAAAATGGCAGAATAGGGCAAAATTGAGCATAAATGTCCACTTTGAGGATCATAAATATATCATAAATATTCAAAATAACATTTATGATACTTGTTTGAACATAATTGACTACAAATATTCTAATTCTTTTGCAAGTTACTCGTAATTTAAGATTTTATCAACATAGCAAAATGAGAGGGATATCCCATATAAATATGCATTTTGAGGATTGTTGCATTGGAAATAGTAGCATGAAAAAGAAACTACGAAATTGATCCTAATAAAATAAATTAATAGATTAGAATAAGATAAATATATCAAAGTCAACGGTGGATAGTCTATTAGGTGGGGATTTCATTCTGTCTCTGTGTCAAGTGTTTGGTCAGATTCATCTATCTTAACATGATAATCATGTTAAGAGAATGTCCTGTACTAGAAATTTATGAGAACATATATATGATGAGGAACTGAGCAGAGTCCACTTATGCTAACTAGTTTAATTATAAAAATAAGTTGCACTGCTTTATCCTTTTTCTTTTTTTTGAAATTTTTTAATAGTTGAAGCGGTTATAGAAGAAAATTTTATTTTATTAGATTTATAATTATGTTGGTACTAAAATTAAAATAAAATTATTATAAAGTTTTAAAACTAGATAATTTAATTAGTTAAATATTGATTCTGGACAACATTTATGTCCGCTGTTACTTTTATGTTTAATACTATTTTCTAGAAAATAAAAATAAGAGTTTTTTCTTTAAAGGTAAGGTGTTTTCTAAACTTTATAGATGGGATTTATAAATTATAAATAATTTTTAACAAAAACTCGCTTTATTTGGAAAAACCCAGTTGGTTTTTGTTGGTGGGCCCGCCCAGAAAAACCCGGGCGGGTTTTTCTGGGCTGGGCCCACTTTGCCAACCCTGATTTGTAGTCTTTTTTCCATTTGTAGAATGTTTATATTTAGAGTCTTTCTTAACATTTATAGTCTATTTTTACATTTGTAGTATTTGTTTACATTTGCAGTCTTTATTTACACTTAGAGTTTTTGTTTACATTTCTAGTCTTTGTTTACATTTGGAGGCTTTGTTTATATTTGTAGTCTTTGTTTACGTTTTGAATCTTTATAAACGTTTGTAGTGTTTCTTTAAATTTAGAGTGTTTGTTTATGTTTGTAGTCTTTGTTTAAATTCAGAGTTGTTGTTTATATTTAGAATCTTGGTTTACATTTGTAGTCTTTCTTTACATTTAGAGTATCTCTTTTCATCTGTAATCTGTTTAAATTTAGAGTTTTTGTTTACAGTTGTATTATTTATTTACATTTAGAAACTTTGTTTTCATTTGTTGTCTTTGTATACATTTAGAGTCTTTGTTTACATTTGATGTCTTTATTTACAGTTGTAGTCTTTCTTTACATTTAGAGTCTTTGTTTACATTAGTAGTTGTTTACATTTCGAGTCTGTTTATTATTAGAATCTTTGTTATAATTTCCAGTCTTTCTATACATCTGTAGTCTTTGTTTACATTTAGAGTTATTGTTTAGTTTTAAAATGCTTAAATACATATAAAATCTTTGTTAACATACGGAGTCTTTGTTTGCAATTGGAATCTTTGTTTACATTTGGAGTCTTTGTTTACATTTTTATTTTTTTTCTGTATTTAGAGTCTTCCATTAGTTGTCTTTGTTTCCACTTGTGTTTTTTTTCCATTTAGAGCCATTCTTTATATTTGTAGTCTTTGATTACATTTGTAGCCTTTGTTTACATTTAGAGTCTTTGTTTAAGTTTGTAGTCTCTGTTTACATTTAGAGTCTTTGTTTACATTTTTAGTCTCTGTTTACATTTAGAGTCTTTGTTTACATTTAGAGTTTTGTTTGTATTTGAAGTCTTTGTTTCCATTTGTTGTCTTTGTATACAATTAGATTCTTTGCTTACATATAGATTTTGTTCACATTTAGAGTCTTTGTTTACATTTGTAGACTTTGTTCACATTTAAAGTTTTTGTTTACATTTGTGGTCTGTATACAGTTTGAATCTGTTTACATTTGTAGTCTTTGTTTGCATTTAGAGTTTTTGTTTACATTTAACATCTTTGATTACATTTAGAGTCTCTTTTTACATATGGAGACTATTGTCATTTGTATTTTTTTCTGCATTTAGAGTCTTTGTCTTACATTTGTTGTCTTTGTTGTCTTTGTTCGCATTTGTTGTGTTTGTGTACATTTTGAGCCTTTATTTATATTTGTAGTCTTTGTTTGGAATTAGAGTCTTTGTTTACATTTGTTGTCTTTATTCCCATTTGTTGTGTTTGTTTACATTTCGAGCCTTTATTTATATTTGTGGTATTTGTTTAGAATTATAGTCTTTGTTTACAGTTATAGTCGCGTTTATATTTAGAGTCTTTGTTTACACTTGTAGTCTTTGTTTACATTTGTAGATTTTGTTTACATTTAAAGTTTTTGTTTGCATTTGTAGTAATTTTATACACTTAGAATATCTTTACATTTGTAGTCTTTGTTTGCATTTGTAGCCTTTGTTCACTTTTAAAGTTTTATTTACATTTGTAGTCTTTGTTTGCATTTAAAGTCTCTGTTACATTTAGAAAATTTCTGTTGGTTTACATGTGCATTCTTTGTTTAAATTTTGAGTCTTTGTTTACATTTGAAGTCTATATAAACTTGTCGTCTTTGTTTTCTTTTAGAGTGTGTTTACAATTCTAATCTTTTTACATTTGAAGTCATTGTTTACATTTGTAGTCTTTGTTTACATTTAAAGTCTTTGTTTACTTAGGTAGTCTTTGTTTAGTTTTAATTTTTCTGTTTAAATTTAGAGACTTCATTTACATTTAGTGTGTGTTTACATATAGAATCTGTGTAACATTTAGAATCTTTGTTTACATTGGCTGTCTTTGTTTACATTTAGAGTCATTGTTTACATTCAGAGTCCTTGTTTACATGTAGAGTTTGTTTACATTTAAAGTCTTTGTTTACATATCGAGTCTTTGTTTACATTTACAATCTTTGTTTACATTTATAGTCTGTTTACATTTATAGTCTTTATTTATATTTAGAGTATTGGTTTACACTTGTAGTCTTTCTTTACATTTAGATTATCTTTTTCCTTTGTAGTCATTTACATTCGGTGTCTTTGTTTACATTTGTAGACTTTGTATACATTCAGAGGCTTTGTTTACATTTGTAGTCTCCGTGTTTATGTTTAGAGTCTTTGTTTACAGTTACAGTATTTCCTAACATTTAGAGCCTTTCTTTACATTTCTAGTCTTTGTTTCCATTTGTAGTCTTTGTTTCCATTTGTATCCTTTTTTTACATTTGAAGTCTTTTTTTATATAATAGTCTTTATATAAAAAAAGTTTAACAAAGACTCTAATTACATTTAGAGTCTTTGTTTACATTTGTAGTTGTTTACATTTCGAGTTATTTTGAATCTTAGTTTTAATTTGCAGTCTTTGTATACATTTGTAGTCTTTCTTTATATTCAGAGTTTTAGTTTACATTTAAAATCTTTTACTATATCTAGAGTCTTTGTTTACATATGGAGTCTATGTTTACAATTGGAGTCTTTGTTTACATTTGGAGTCTATTTATATTTGTATTTTTTTTCTGCATTTAGAGTCTTTTTTTACATTTGTTGTCTTTTTTTTGCAATTGTTGTGTGTGTTTACATTTCGAGCTTTTGTTTATATTTGTAGTCTTTGTTTACATTTAGAGTCTTTGTTTACAGTTGTACTCTTGTTTATATTTAGAGTCTTTGTTTAGATTTGTAGTCTCTGTTTACATTTGTAGACTTTGTTTACATTTAGAGTCTTTGTTTGCATTTAGAGTTTTGTTTACATTTGTAGTCCTTGTTTACATTTATTGCCGTTGTATGCATTTAGATTCCTTTTTTAAATATAGATTTTGCTTACATTTAGACTCTCTGTTTACATATGTAGTCATTGTATACATTTTGAGGCTTTGTTTATATTTCTAGTCTTTCTTTATATTTAGAGTAATTGTTTACTTTCTGAGTTTTTGTTTACCTTTAGAGTTTGTTTACATTTAAAGTCTTTGTTTACATTTTTAGTCCTCGTTTACATATAAAGTCTTTGTTTATATTTAGAGTCTTTGTTTACATTTGTAGTCTGTTTACATTTAGTGTCTTTTTTTATATTCAGTGTCTTGGTTTACACTTGTAGTCTTTCTTAACATTTAGAGTCTTTCTTTACATTTGTAGTATTTCTTTACATATGCAGTCTTTGTTAACATTTGTAGTCTTTTTTTACATTTAGAGTCTTTGTGTACATTTGGAGTTTTTCTTACATTTACAGTCTGTTTACATTTACAGTCTTTGTTTACATTTGTAGACTTAGTTTACATTTAGAGTCTTTGTTTGCATTTGTAGTCTTTCTTTCCCTTTATAGTCTTTGTTTACATATATTGTCTTTGTTTACATTTAGAGTCTTTGTACACATTTGTAGACTTTGTTACCATTTATTGTGTTTGTTTACACTTAGAGCCTTTGTTTATATTTGTAGTCTTTGTTTACATTTGTATTCTTTGTTTACATTCAGAGTCATTGTTTACATTGAGAGTTTTTTTTTACATTTGGAGTCTGTTTACATATTTTGTCTTAGTATACATTTAAACTCTTTCTTTTCATATAGATTTCGTTTACATTAGAATCTGTGTTTACATTTGTAGTCTTTGTTTCCGTTTGTATTAATTGTATACATTTAGAATCTGTTTACATTTGTAATCTCTTTGCATATAGAGCCTCTGTTTTCATTTAAAGAATTTGTTTACATTTGTATTGGTTTACATTTGCAGTCTTTGTTTACACTTAGTATTTGTTTACATTTAGACTCTTTGTTTACTTTTGAAGTCTATAAAAAGTTATAGTCTTTGTATACATTTACAGTATTTTCTTACATTTAGATTCCTTGTTTACATATGCAGTCTTTGTTATAGTCTTTGTTTACATATGTAGTCATTCTTTACATTTGTAGTCTCTGTTTACATTTCGAGTTTTTCTTTACATTTATATTCTTTTTTTCCATCGGTAGTCTTTGTTTACTTATAGAGGCTGTTTCCATTTAGAGTCTTTGTTTCCATTTTTTGTCTTTCTTTACATTTAGAGGATCTCTTTTCATTTGTAGTCTGTTTACATTTAGAGTCTTTGTTAAAAATTGCATTCTTTGTTTACATTTTTAGTGTATGTTTACATTTAGCGTCTTTGTTTACATTGGTAGTCTTTGTTTACATTTAGAGTCTTTGTTTATATTTAGAGACTTTATTTACATTTAGAGTTTGTTTACTTTTAGAGTATTTGTAATATTTAAAGTCTTTCTTTACATTTCTAGTCTTTTTTTACATATTGAGTCTGTTTGCATTTTGAGTCTTTGATAACACTTGTAGTCTTATTTTACAATTAGTGTCTGTTTCCATTTCGAGTATTTGTTTATATTTAGAGTCCTCGTTTACATTTGTAATCATTCTTTACGTTTAGAGTTACTTTTTTCATTTGTAGTCTGTTTACATTTAGAGTCTTTGTTCTCATTTGTAGTCTTTATTTAATTTATGAACATTGTTTACATTTGCATTCTTTGTATACACTTAGAGGCTTTGTTTACATTTGTTGTCTTTGTTTACCTTTAGAGTCGTTGTAAACATTTGTAGTGTTTGTTTAAATTTAGAGTCTTTCTTTGCATTTGTAGTCTTCGTTTACATTTAGAGTTTTTGTTTATATTTACATTTGTAGTCTTTCCTTACATTTAGAGTATCTCTTTTCATTTGTAGTCTGTTTACATATAGAGTTTTTGTTTACAGTTGTAGACTTTATTTACATTTACAAACTTTGTTTACATTTGTAGTCTTTGTATACATTTAGAGTCGTTATATACATTTGAAGTCTTTATTTACATTTATAGCCTTTCTTTATATTTAGAGTCTTTGTTTACATTTGTAGTTGTTTACATTTCGAGTCTGTGTATATTTAGAATCTTTGTTTTAATTTCCAGTCTTTGTATACATTTGCAGTCTTTGTTTACATTTAGATTTATTAATTACATTTAAAATCTTTTTTTACATATAGAGTCTTTGTTTACAATTGGAGTCTTTATTTACATTTGAAATCTATGTTTACGTTTGTATTTGTTTTCTGCATTTAGAGTCTTTTTTTACATTAGTTGTCTTTTTTTCCATTTTTTGTGTTTGTTTACATTTAGAGCCTTTCTTTATATTTGTAGTCTTTGATTACATTTCTAGTCTTTGATTACACTTGTTGCCTTTGTTTACGTTTACAGACTTTGTTTACATTTAGAGTCTTTGTTTACAATTGTATTCTTTGTTTCTCTTTAGAGTCTTTGTTTACATTTAGAGTTTTCATTATATTTGTAGTCTTTATTACATTTGTTGTCTTTCTTTACATTTAGAGTCTGTTTACATTTGTAGTCTTTGTTTACATTTCGAGTCTTTGTTTACATTAGTGGTCTTTGTTTACATTTAAATTCTTTGTTTATTTTTAAAGTCTGTTTAAATTTAGAGACTATTTACAATTTTAGTTTGTTTACATTTAGACTCTTTGTAACATTTAGAGTCACTGTTTACATTGGTAGTCTTTGTTTACATTTAGAGACATTGTTTAAATTCAGAGTCTCTTTACATTTAGAGTTTTTTTACATTAAAATCTTTGTTTACATTTGTACTTCTCGTTTATATGTTGAATCTTTGATTACACTTGTAGTCTTTCTTTACATTTAGAGTATCTTTTTTCATTTGGAGTCTTTTTACATTTGGAATCTTTGTTTACATTTGTAGACTTTGTATAAAGTTAGAGGCTTTGTTTATATTTATAGTCTTTGTTTACATTTGTAGTCTTCGTTTATATTAAGAGACAGTTTAGGGTCTTTGCTTACACTTGCAGAATAATTTATATTTAGAGTCTTTGTTTACATTTGTAGTCTCTGTTTACATTTGCAGACTTTGTTTACATTTAGAGTGTTTGCATTTAGAGATTTGTTTACATTTGAACTCATTGTTTACACTTGTTGTCTTTGTATACATTTAGATTCTTTGTTTAGATATATATTTTGCTTACATTTAGAGTCTCTGTTTGCATTTGTAGACTATGTCTACTTTTTGTAGTCTTGGTTTACATTTGTAGTCTTTCTTCACATTTAGATTCTTACTTTACATTTGTAGTATGTTTTTACATTTGCAGTCTTTGTTAACATTTGTGATCTTTGTTTACATTTAGAGTTTTTGTTTACATTTGTAGTCTTTCTTTACCTTTGGAGTCTTTGTTTGCATTTGTAGTCTTTGTTTACATGTAGAGTCTTTGTACACATTTGTAGCCTTTGTTTACATTTAGAGTCTTTGTTTACATTTGTAGTTGTTTGTATTTCGAGTGTTTATATTTGCTGTCTTTGTATACATTTACAGTCTTTGTTCACATTTAGAGTTATTGTTTACATTTAAAATCTTTGATTACATTTTGAGTTTTTGTTTACATTTATAGTCTTTCTTTACCATTGGAGACTTTGTTTGCATATGTAGTCTTTGTTTACATTTAGAGTCTTTGTACACATTTGTAGTCTTTATCAGCATTTATTGTGTTTGTTTACATTTAGAGCTTTTTTTATATTTGTAGTCTTTGTTTACATTCAGAATCTTTGTTTGCATTTAGAGTTTTTTTAAACATTTGGAGTCTTTGTTTACGATTGTTGTGTTTGTCTGTTTACATTTGTTCTCTTAGTATACATTTAGATTCTTTCTTTACATATAGATTTTGTTTATATTAGAGTCTTTGTTTACGTTTGTATTAATTGTGTACATTTGGAATCTGTTTACATTTGTAGTCTCCTTGCATATAGAGTCTCTGTTTGCATGTAAAGAATTTGTTTATATTTGTATTGGTTTACTTTTGCAGTCTTTGATTACATTTAGTATTTGATTACATATAGAGTCTTTGTTTACTTTTGAAGTCTATATAAAGTTATAGTCTTTGTATACATTTAGAGTATTTTCTTACATTTGTAGTCTTTGTTTACATTTGCAGTCTTTGTTATAGTCTTTGTTTACATATGTAGTCATTGTTTACATTTATAGTCTTTGTTTACATTTCGAGTCTTTCTTTACATTTATATTCTTTGTTTACATTGGTAGTCTTTGTTTATTTATAGAGGCTGTTTCCATTTAGAGTCTGTTTCCATTTTTAGACTTTCTTTTCATTTAGAGTATCTCTTTTCATTTTTATTCTATTTTCATTTAGTCTATTTTCATGTCTTTGTTTACATTTTTAGTGTTTGTTTACATTGGTAGTCATTGTTTACATTTAGAGTCTGTTTATATTTATAGACTTTATTTACATTTAGAATTTGTTTACATTTAAAGTCTTTGTTTACATTTCTTGTCTTTGTTTACACATAGTGTCTTTGTTTACATTTTGAGTCTTTGATAACACTTGTAGTCTTCGTTTACAACTAGTGTCTGTTTCCATTCCGAGTCTTTGTTTATATTTAGAGTCCTCGTTTACATTTGTAATCATTCTTTACATTTAGAGTATCTTTTTAAATTTGCAGTCTGTTTACATTTAGAGTCTTTGTTTTCATTTGTAGTCTTTACTTAATTTTGGAACTTTGTACATTTGCATTCTTTGTATACATTTAGAGGCTTGTTTACATTTGTTGTCTTTGTTAACGTTTAGAGTCTTTGTAAACATTTGTAGTGTTTGTTTAAATTTAGAGTCTTTCTTTACATTTGTAGTCTTTGTTTACATTTAGAACTTTTGTTTATTTTTAGAGTCTTGTTTTACATTTTTGTCTTTCCTTACATTTAGAGTATCTGTTTTCATTTGTAGTCTGTTTACATACACTGTTTTTGTTTACAGTTGTAGTCTATATTTACATTTACAAATTTTGTTTACATTTGCAGTCTTTGTATACATTTAGAGTCTTTGTATACATTTGAAGTCTTTATTTACATTTATAGTCTTTGTTTATATTTAGAGTCTTTGTTTACATTTGTTTACTTTGTTTATATTTAGAGTCTTTGTTTACTTTGTTTACATTTTGAGTGTGTGTATAATTAGAATCTTTGTTTTAATTTCCAGTCTTTGTATACATTTGTAGTCTTTGTTTACATTTAGAGTTATTGTTTACATTTAAAATCTTTGATTACATTTAGAACTTTTGTTTACATTTAGAGCCTTTGTTTTTATTTGTAGTGTTTGTTTACATTTGTATTTTTTGTTTACATTCAGAGTCTTTGTTTGCATTTAGAGTTTTTTTACATTTGGAGTCTTTGTTTACAATTGTTATGTTTGTTTACTTTTAGTGTCTGTTTACATTTGTTCTCTTAGTATACATTTAGATTCTTTGTTTACATATAGATTTTGTTTACATTCGTAGTCTATGTTTACATTTGTATTCATTGTATACATTTAGAATCTGTTTAAATTTGTTGTCTTTGTTTGCATTTAGAGTCTCTGTTTACATTTGAAGTCTATATAAAGTTCTAGTCTTTGTTTACATTTAGAGTATTTGCTTACATTTGTAGTCTTTGTTTGCATTTTGAGTCTTTGTTTGCATTTAAATTCTTTGTTTACATTGGTAGTGTTTGTTTACATATAGAGTCTGTTTCCATTTTTAGTCTTTCTTTACATTTAGAGTATCTCTTTTCATTTGTAGTCTACATTTAGAGTCTTTGTTTACATTTGTAGTCTTTATTTACATTTAAAACATTGTTAACATTTGTAGTCTTTGTGTACATTATGAAGCTTTGTTTACATTTGCAGTTTTTATTTACAGTTAGAGTTTTTATTTACATTTGTAGTCTGCGTTTACATATAGAGATTTTTTTTACATTTGGAGTCTGTTTCCATTTTTAGTCTTCCTTTACATTTAGAGTATCTCTTCTTATTTGTAGTCTACATTTAGAGTCTTTGTTTACATTTGTAGTTTTTATTTACTTTTAGAAACTTTGTTTACAATTGTAGTCTGTGTACATTATGAAGCTTTGTTTACATTTGTAGTATTCGTTTGCATTTGCAGTCTTCATTTACAGTTAGAGTTTTTGTTTACATTTGTAGTCTTTGTTTACGTTTGTAGTCTTTGTTTACATTTAGAAATATTGTTTACATTTGTAATCTTAGTTTATATTTACAGTCTTCTTTTACACTCAGAGTCTTTCTTTAGAAGTTATTCTTTATTTACATGTGTAGTCTTTGTTTACATTTGCAGTCTTTGTTTTCATTTAGAGTCTGTTTACATTTGTAGTTGTTTACATTTCGAGTCTTTTTATATTTAGAATCTTTGATTTAATTTGCAGTCTTTGTATACTTTTGTCGTCTCCGTTTACATTTTGAGTTATTGTATACATTTAAAATCTTTGATTACATTTAGAGTCTTTGTTTACATATGGAATCTTCCCTTTCGGCATCGAGTAGGACCGCAGTCGGCACTGACAGTTTACTGTCGACAAAGGCGCATTGCTGGGCAGGGCCCGACTTAGACTGCCTTGAGCCCCGGGGCAAGCCTATTCTGGGAGGCCCCCTTGCAGTGGCATAAGAGGTCTTTAGGTTGTAGAATTTCTGCATACGCCTGTAGGGGGGCCCCTTCCAGAAGGGGGGCCCAGGGCATTTGCCCCGTATGCCCTGCCGTTAGTCAGGGCCTGGCTGTCGGCGACTAATCAGTAGTGTTGCAAAAAACCCACAGTTTTTGAAAGATGGGAATAAACCTGGGAATTTTGGGGAATAAACCTGGAACTTTGGGGAATATTGGGAATTTTAAAAGTAAACAAAACCAGTCACTTTCAAAATGGAAGTTAAGGCTGACGCATTGAACATACATATACTTAATACTTAAAATGCCAATGAGTGTTGCATAATGCATAAACTAGTTTTAAATGCAAGAGCAATTTTATTTTCAGGCAATACTGCTTCTGTTCATTGCAACCATTACATAATATACTTTTTAATATATTTCCAATAGAGAAACAAACTGACAAATTTATTAAAATTCGGTCTTTTTTTTAATTATTTCAAGCAAAGCAAATAAATTTAAATTGTGTATGTTCTGTTTTAAACTTAAAAATAAAGTTTAAGTAATATTACTTGATCAGAAAGATTTTTAGAAGATTACTCAACTAAAATTATCATTTTAACTGCAATGATTTTGAGTGGCTTTTTTTTTTTCTTTTTAGGTTTTTCAATAAATATTCATTTAGAATGTTTCCCAAACAAGTACAGTCAGCTCTCTTTAATCTGCAATTAAATATTTTATGTAAAAAAAAAAAAAAAAAAAAGACAAACTACTATTACATTAGTATTTAACAATATTAAAAATAAACAATGATGAATATTCAGTTCTGCACTTAAAAAATATTTTCCTCTGTATTTTTAAAATAAATGTGTATATTTATATTTTAATGCTATGTATTATTTGAGTATGCTTAAATTATTTACCTTACGAATATACAATTCTATAGACATTGAAGAAAGATTTTATTGTGAAATTTATTAGAAATAGTCTCTCTGTTTTAATGTCTATTTACGAAATAATAATAATAACTGACTTTGTATCTGCAAAAAAAAAAGAAGAGTTGAGTTGCTATTCACAGTTACAGTTTAAAATGCTAAACAGGAAATCATTAAAAATAATAATAATGAAAAAAATGTGTCCATACATCAAATTATTTCAAAACTCCCAGAAATGTTCAAAATTCCCAGGAATTTTCAAAATTTCCTTCCCAAAAAACGCGGTTTATTTCCGGGGAAGAAACGGGTTTTTTCCAGCCTTTGCAACACTACTAATCAGTAGAATGCCGACAACCGACAGTAGAGAACAATGTCGGTTGCTGTTACAGGACCGCTTACGGCTGAACATCGGCAAACCATTTCTATCGGCATACGATATTGGGCCTATATCTGATATCCGGTAGTGTCCTAAAAAATGTGCAACGTTGGTTCGATTTTTGGGTGTTTGCTTCGTGTTCAAATTGTTAAATTTAACATTGGAATAAATAAGTTTATTTTTTATTAATTTTTAAGTATTACTTTTTTCATAAATGTTGAAAATGTTTAGTATAACAGATTCATACATTTGTCATAATAATAATATTATTATTAATAACAATAATAATATTAAATATAAAACAAATTAATTAATTAAATTAAAATAAATAAGTGGTATTAAGTAATTCATTTATTTGAAATGCCAAAGGAAGAATGTATATTTTTTCATCCTTTTCCTTAAAAATAAAGTAATAATAATAATAATAATAATAATAATAAATAAATAAATAAATATATAAAAATGCTATAAAATATATTTTTTGAGCATAATTTAAATATTAAATTGTTTTTTAATGTGCATACAATATGTATTTTTTAATAAAAATATTTAATCCGTAGAAATTATGTAAATTGTAATATTTGCATTAAACAATACACATATTCAAATCATACTGTTTAAATTATTTGATCTGAAGCACAACTCAAAAATTAAAATCAATTTAACTGAATATTTAAAACCTATAACTTCGAAAGTTCAGAATTTTTTCACTAGATGGCTGCTCTATTATTTTCAAAAACATGCTTCTGAAACATGGTTATGAAACATAAAAAGCACATAAGTAATTATATATGCTCATTTCATTTTGTTTGCTGCAGTTTAAAGATCTTAAACTGTACCTTTCAGAATGCTTGCCTATTTATGTAATATATATTTTAATTCTCCTGGATATTCCGTATGCAAATCATTTGATTAATTTCAATGAAAAGTTTAGTTTCGCATCCTCATTTGATATAGATTTAGAATACCGAATTTGAACTTCTTGTTAATATTTGTAACTAATTTTGGGAACCTCAAAACGTATACAAACTCAATAAAAAAAAGACCCTAAAATAACAATAAAAATTAATAACATTTAAATAAAGTTTGAATTTAATAGAGAATTTTTTTATTTGCATTTATCTTTTTAGAAAATTGAAGTTTCCATGCGTTTTTTAATTAAATCATTTTTTCTCCTTAAGAAACCATGCATTTTTCTTTTATTTATTTATTTATTTTTTCTTTTATTGACAATCTTAATTTGAAACAATTAAAGAATTATGTAATCTCTGTCTCAAAATTAACGATAAAATTTATAAACTTAATAACTTAAATATATTTTTAGTTTCGCTGGCAATTGTTTCTACAAGGGATAATACATGATAAATTATTAAAATCTAAAGTATTAAACTCAAAATAAAATTTTATTAGCAGATAAAAGTTCAATAATTTCAGTGGACTCAAAATATATTCCTTAAACAATATGTAATATACTTAAAATATATATTCTTTATGTAACTATTTGATATTCTAATTTTATTTTAAAAAATATTTGATCTAAACCACAACTTAAAACTAATTTAATTATATTTACTTTGATTATATTGACTTTTAAAGTTTGACTTTTAATTTAATTGTAACATCTCATAAAAGTATACAACATCTATCTAAAATAATAAATAGCGAAAGTATCATTTATCGAGAAAAAAAGTTACAAGCGTCGATGGTCGAATGGTTAAACGCATGCAAAGTACAAAGTGAAACCATTGGTTGGAGGATTTGCGGGTTCTGTCCTCTTCTCGGGTAAGTTAAACGGAAATTGTAAACATAAAAGTTCACGATTTCTTCACTAGACGGCAGCACTGATCAGACAGGCAGGAATTATTTTTCCTGAAATAGAAATGGACCAGTTCATTGCCGGTATATGTTTTGTTAGGAAACGGTCAGATGACGGTGCGGTCTCGCACCGGCTGCCTTGTCGGTTTTGCCCGCAACGGACCGATTGTGGACCAGAGAATCAGGCGAAGGCCCACAAAAGTTACATACCCGATTCGGCAAGCGGCATCGGTACGTCACAGCCTAAAACGGCAAGCCGGTAATGCACCAACTGTCTACCGATAGGTCTATGATTGTTCGGTTTGTTTACAATTAGAGTCTTTGTTTACATTTCTAGTCTACTTACATTTGTATTTTTTTCTGCATTTAGAGTTTTTGTTTATATTTGTTGTCTTTGTTTCCATTTGTTATGTTTGTTTACATTCAGAGTCTTTGTTTACAGTTGTAGTCTTGTTTACATTTACAGTGTTTGTTTACATTTGTAGTCTTTGTTTACGTTTGTAGACTTTGTTTACATTTAGAGTCTTTGTTTACATTTTATTCTTTGCCTACCTTTACATTCTTTTTTTATATTTGTTGTTTCTGTTTACATTTAAAGTCTTTGTTTACATTTAGAGTTTTGTTTATATTTGTAGTGTTTGTTTATATTTGTTTTCTTTGCTTATATTTAGAGTCTATTTAAATTTGTAGTCTTTGTTTACATTTGTTGCTTTTGTTTACATTTAGAGTCTGGTTACATTTGTAGTCTTTGTTTACATTTGTTGTCTTTGTATACGTTTAGATTCTTTGTTTACATATAGATTTTGTTCACATTTAGAGTCTTTGTTTACATGTGTAGTCTTTGTTTACATCTAAAGTTTTTGTTTACATTTGTAGTCTGTATACGTTTAGAATCTGTTTACATTTGTAATCTTTGTTTGCATTTAGAGTCTCATTTTACATTTATAGAATTTGTTTATATTTAGAGTGTGTTTACATTTGTAGTCTGTTTACATTTGTTGTGTTTGTTTACATTTAGAGCCTTTGTTTATATTTGTAGTCTTTGTTTACATTTGTAGTCTTTGTTTACAGTTGTAGCCTTATTTATGTTTAGAGTCTTTATTTACATTTGTAGTCTTTGTTTACATTTGTAGTCTTTCTTTACATTTCGCGTCTTTGTTTACATTGAGAGTTGTTTACATTTAGAGTCTTTGTAACATTTATAGTCTTTGGTAACATTTGTAGTCTTTGTTTACACATAGATTCTTTGTTTACATTTTGAGACTTTGATTACGTTTGTAGTCATCGTTTCCATTTAGAGTCTGTTTCCATTTAGAGTCTTTGTTGACAGTTGTAGTCCTGTTTATATTTAGAGTCTTTGTTTACATTTGTAGCCCTTGTTTACATTTCTAGAATTTGTTTACATTTACAGTCTTTGTTTGCATTTAGAGATTTGTTTACATTTATAGTCTTTGTTTGCATTTGTTGTCTTTGTAAACATTTAGATTCTTTGTTTACATATAGAGGTTGCTTACATTTAGAGTCTTTGTTTACATTTGTAGTCTTTGTTTACATTTAGAGTCTTTGTTTGCATTTAGAGTTTTGTTTACATTTGTAGTCTTTGTTTACATTTTAGTCTTTCTCTACACATAGATTCTTTGCTTACTTTTTGAGTCTTTGATTACATTTGTAGTCTTTGTTTACATTTAGAGTCTGTTTCCATTTAGAATCTTTGTTGACAGTTGTAATCCTGTTTATATTTAGAGTCTTTGTTTACATTTGTAGTCTTTGTTTACATTTGTAGAATTTGTTTATATTTAGAGTCTTTGTTTGTATTTAGAGTTTTGTTTACATTTTTAGTCTTTGTTTACATTTGTTGTCTTTGTATACATTTAGGAACTTTGTTTACATATAGATTTTGCTTACATTTAGAGTCTTTGTTTACATTTATAGTCATTGTTTACATTTAAAGTCTTTGTTTGCATTTAGAATTTTGTTTTCATTTGTAGTCTTTGTTTACATTTAGAGTCTTTGTTTGCATTTAGAATTTTGTTTAGATTTGTAGTCTTTGTTTACATTTGATGTCTTTGTATACACGTAGATTCTTTGTTTACATACAGATTTTGCTTACATTTAGAGACTGTTTACATTTGTAGTCTTTGTTTACATTTAAAGTTTTGGTTACATTTGTAGTCATTTTATACATTTAGAATCTGTTTACATTTGTACTCGTTGTTTGCATTAAAGTGTCTCTAAATATTCAGAGAATTTGTTTGCATTTTTATTGGTTTACATTTGCAGTCTTTGTTTACATTTAGTATTTGTTTACGTTTAGAGTCTTTGTTTGCATTTGAAGTCTATATAAATTTGTAGTCTTAGTTTATATTTAGAGTATTTGTTTACATTTTAGTCTATGTACATTTGTAGTGTGTTTACATTTTGAGTCTGGATACATTTAGAGTATTTGTTTACAATTGCTTTCTTTGTTTACACTTGTAGTCAATCTTTGCATTTGTAGTTTTTGTTTATATTTATTGTCTTTGTTTGTATTTCTTGTATTTATTTACATTTAGAGTCTTTATTTACATTGGTAGTCATTGTTTACATATAGAGTCTTTGTTTACATTTAGAGACTTTGTTTACATTTAGAGACTATTTACGTTTAGAGTTTGTTTACATTTAGAGTCTTTGTTTACATTTGTTGTCTTTGTTTACATATAGAGTCTTTGTTTACATTTTGAGTCTTTGATTACATTTGTAGTCTTAGTTTTCATTTAGAGTCTATTTCAATTTAGAGTCTTTGTTTCAATTTGTAGTCTTTGTTTATATTTAGAGTCTTGGTCTACATTTGTAGTCTTTCTTTACAATTAACGTATTTCTTTTCAATTGTAATCTGTTCACATTCAGAGTCTTTGTTTACATTTGTAGTCTTTATTTACATTTTACATTTGTAGTCTTTGAAAACATTTAGAGACTGTTTATATTTAGAGTCTTTGTTAACATTTGTAGTTTGTTTACATTTAGAGTCTCTCTTTTCATTTGTAGTGTGTTCACATTAATAGTCTTTGTTTTCATTTAGAGTCTTTGTTTACGTTTTTTAGTCTTTGTTTACATTTAGTCTTTTTTTACATTTGTAGTCTTGGTTTTCATATAGGGTTTATTTACATAGAGTCTTTGTTTACATTTGTAGTCTTTTTTTACATTTAGTGTCTTTGTTTACACTTGTAGTCTTTGTTTACTTTGTAGTCTTTATTTACATTTAGATTCTTTGTTTACATTTGTGGTATTTGTGTACATTTGCAGTATTTGTATACATTTCGAGTCTTTGTTTACAATTATAGCCTTCGTTTACATTTGTAGTCTTTGTTTACATTTGCAGTCTTTGTTTAAATTTCGAGTCTTTGTTTACATTTGTAGTCTTTGTTTACATTTAAAGTCTTTGTTTACATTTAAAGTCTTTGTTTAATTTTAAATATTTTCTTTAAATTTAGAGACTTTATTTACGTTTTGAGTTTGTTTACATTTAGAATCTTTGTAACATTTAGAGTCTTTGTTTACATTGGTAGTTTTGTTTCCATTTAGAGACATTGTTTACATCTGTAGTCTTCGTTCACATTTAGAGTCTTTTTTCGCATTTGTATTCTTTGTTTACATGTAGAGTCTTTTTTTACATTTAGAGACTTTGTTTACATTTAGAGTTTGTTTACATTTAGAGTCTTTGTTTACATTTGTACTCTTTGTTTACATTTAGAGACTTTGTTTACAGTTAGAGGTCTTGATTACATTTGTAGTTTTCTTTTACATTTAGAGTCTTTTTTTACATTTAGAGTCTTTTTACATTTATAGTCTTTGTTTTCATTTAGAATCTTTGTTTACGTTTGTAGTCTTTGTTTTCATTTAGAATCTTTGTTTACGTTTGTAGTCTTTGTTTTCATTTAGAATCTTTGTTTACGTTTGTAATCTTTTGTGTGAGTGTTCTCACACATATGTCCTTTAAAAGTTTATTTATTTATTCAAATTTAATATATAACAAAAAGGAGGGATTAATATAGATTATATAAAATAAATCTTTTTAAATTTATGTAATTCAGTTAATTTATTATATAGAATTTCCCGTTTTATTTACAAATCAAAATTTGTGTTCTTTGTCCTTTATTGTTACAAACACATTACTCTCAGAATAAAATAAAGCAATTTTTATATCGGGGTTTTTGAAAAGTAATTTTTTTATACATTTCCCCGAATGGATTAAATCAATTTAGCTATAATTATTTATTTTTGACAGGGTAATTTAAAATTCGTTATCAGCATATTCCTAGCATAAATAGCTATTAATAAAATAAAAAACAATCATTTCAATTTATATTTATTACCCTCATATTTACATTAATAGCGATTATTATTTCAAGCAGGTCATTATAGATCTAAAAATAGATTTATAATGGATTTTTGCCGACTAAGCGACGCCGTTTTGTGTACGTTGATAGTTGAAGGACAATTGGCGTTGCTTCTCAATGTCAAATCGATCTAACTTTATAACGACATTTTTATATTCAAAAATTTTGTATTAATATGTTAGGAGGACAAAGAAACAGCTTGGCATTCTTTTGGCTGAATTTTAAGGATGCCAACTTTTGGGGTTGCAATTTAAGTTCTCTGAGGCTGGCAGATTTAGTTAAGCTTTTTGATTTTGAATTTGTTTGATTAAGACGTGAAGTTTAGTGCTCCTCCTCTCCTCCGTATGAGATATATATGTTCACCTGTAATTCAATAAAGACGTAATTTATGTTTGAAGATGATGTTTTTACGAACCTAACAATAAAAACACCAGTTCAGCTAATTGTGTCTGCTTGCTTCTTCTGCAAAGGAATTTTCATTCCACAGATTTTTTAAGAAATTCGACACGGCCCATATTGCCATGGATCTGGGTATCGGTGTTGACGATAATCAACACCACAAAACTATGGTGCCTCCTGGTTCTCTTCGGACTTTGGTGACGCGGGGGAGAGGGAAGAAAGAAAAGCATAGAACTTTTTACTAAGAGTTTCCTTCCCAGAAAGACTTTGTTTAAGTGTAATAGAAAAAAAAAGGAAACATTGATGCTATAAAAATCTCTTCATTGCTGTAAGTGTGGATGGGGAGTTGGATACTGTGTACCTCCTGTGCCTTGTGGAATTGAGCATCCTCCGCTGTTGCAGATTTTGGATTGTGAGGAAAAAGTAAACAGAGAAGGTCTTACGAGTGTGCTCTAGTCTTCAAGAGATATTTTGTTTACGGATGTGTACCAGCGTGAGTGTGAAAATGGTGATCGGTGCGGTCCTTCTTCAGGAATATGTGTGTCCGGTGATACAATTCGTGTATCTAGAGAATAATTTTTTTCTGTCCATCATCTCTTCTGATTATTTTGTGCAATGTGCGGATTTTCTTCACGTCAGATGATCGCAGCTATCGTTTCACTTTTTTTTAAAAAAAAGGTAACGTTCGATTTTTTTTGTGCGTTTTGTGGCATCTACAAAATCTTGAGTTCGCTGGTTCCAGACCAGCACAGCAATTTTTTTTTCTACAATTTTGACAGCTGGAACAAGGATTTAGCAGATGCAAGTGAGCATAGGCAGGATATTTTTTTTAATGTTTTGTTTTTTTGACTCTGCAAGTGCATCTTTTTTTCTTATGAAACTATTTGTGACTGGAGACAAAAGTAAATATTGAAATGTGAAATATAACTATTATGAAACTCGTTTTAGGGGAAACAAACTCATACTATAAAGAGGAATAGAATGAAAAATGTGCATAAATAAACATCTGATAACTTTATTAAACATTCAATTGAAGAAATATAATAAAAATAAATTGATAATTTTTTTCTTCATACAAAATATTTTTCCCCCTCAACCAAGTCACTTTCAAGATGTGGTAAGTCTAAATTTACATCTTGTATTTTTGCTATTTGAATGGAAGTTCTTGTTTCATTAAATAAAACATATAATATACAGATTTTGTTGAAATTTTATAAAGATATATATAAATTCTTGAAATAATTATAATACGATAAATGAGTGAATAGAATAACAATTTGGGTTAGGGTTTATGGAAATTATAGATATAAATGTTTCCTCCTTATTATATTTGAAATTTTACTTCACTTTACTTTAATTTTCATATTTTTTATTAAGTGTTTATGAATACAATTTTCAAGTAACAAAAATATTTAATTTTGTATAAATATTTTAATAAAGTATTTCATTTGATATAAGTATATATATATTTTTTGTTTTTCATGATAATTGGTATTTTTCTTTGCTTATAAAGCTTAATGTGATTTATTTTTTTATTATTTTGAATTTTTTTTTTGAAATATATATTTTTTGGTAAATTTTTACATGGTATTTTGATGGGATATTTTGTTTCATATAAATATTTTTTTTTTTTTTTTTTTCATGATGATTAATATTTTTTTGCATATTGTGATTTGTTTTTATGTGATTTATTACAGAAAATATTACAATTTCTTTTACAACTCCTTATGATTTATTTTTATTTTTTTGGAATATTTTAATATATCTATATTTTTTTGGTAATATTTTTACATAATAGATATTTTAATGAGGTATTTATCTTATGCATTTTCCGTAGGCATCAAAAGGAAAAATGCGTAATATTTTGTGCTCATCGATTTTAATGCAATATATATATATATTTTTTTTACTCAAGCATTTCTGAGATATATTAGTATTTAATTTGACACAACATAAATAATTAAGATGGCCACTAAAAAGAATATCAATCTCAATATTTTAAACTTTGATGGTGATTCATCCTTACTTGAGTTTTTTTTTTTTGGATCAGATTGAGTCTTATGCAAAATTAAATAGACTAAATTCCGAAGAGGCAGTGGCAATTTTAAAAGGAAAATTAACCGGCCCTGCATTAAAATTCATGACTCAATCTCCTTTACTATATAAATCTACAGATTTAAAATTTATTAAGGATGAATTCAAGAATTTTTTTGCTCCAATGAGCAGTACTCAGGCTCTTGTGGAATTTAATAATTTGATACTCTTACCACAAGAGTCTATCAGAAATTTTTCACACAGATTGGGCATTTTGGCTGATGTAGTATATTCTCAAATTAAAGATACTAGTGCCTTAAATTCTATAAAATTCACAAAATTTATCTCAACCATTCCCTCAAATATTAGAGTTAAAATTCAAGAAGAGGGAATCTCTGAGTATCAAGATCCAGTAAACAGAGCACAAAAATTGCAGGATATCAATGCCAATGAGTCCTTATTGCAAATGAGTTTAAATAACTCCGTTGTAAACACTCTTTCTGAAAAGTTAGTTGAATTGACAGATAAAATAAACAATCTGTCCTTTGCTAATAAATCTGATGAGGTTAACCATACACACGAATCCCCAGTGCAAGTTAGGCAAAAAAAAAAAAAAAAAAAAAAAAAAAAACAATAGGCAAAGTGAACTAAGACAAAATTATAAAAGCCATAATCAAAATTTCAGGGGTAATCAAAATTTCAGGGGTAATCAAAATAAATACAGATATCATTCTTCTCCTATTTGCCAACTGTGCAATAAAAAAGGACATGTTGCTACTAGGTGCTTTAGATGGCAGAGAAATCAGACTAAGGGTAAATATTATGACAGGAATAACTATGGTAAAAAGGGTAATAATTTAAACGAGCGCAGAGATGTAGTTTAACTGATGCAATTACATCTCAAGAATTGAATAGAGCATCAGCACAAAATTTTTCTTTGGATATTGCTTATGACTTTAATCTACCCAAATTATCTAGTGATAGATTGGTGAATTCTACTGCTTCTCATCAGACACAACAAATCTTGAAAATTTCTGATTCTAAGTCTACTCAAACGAATAGCGATAAAAGGGAGAACATTTTTAATGTCCATGTAAATTCTCCAAAATTACCTCTTATTAAAATTTTGTTAGATAAACAAAAGATAAACACACTTTTAGACACTGTTAGTTCTGTCAGTTTGTTAGCTGAAAGTACATTTAATAAATTAAAACATAGTTTGAAATATAAACATCTATCTTCCCATGTGACAATCAAAACCGTGAACTCGAATGTACAGTTTTCTTCTTGTATACAAACTACCTTTAAAATTCAAAATCAATTTTTTTCACAGAAATTTTTTATTGTAGATATTCCTGAGGGTTCAGCATTTAGGGTTATTTTGGGTTATGATTTTATTCAACAATATCATGTAATATTAGATATGCAGAGGTCTCTGTTAAAAATAAAAGACCTAAGTATTCCCATAACAAACACATATAGCGACCATGAAGAAAATCTTAATATGCATACTCAATGTAAGAAACTATCAGTAAAAACTGGGCAAAAACTTATTTTACAACCCAAAGAGGAGTCTTCTATTACTGTTTATTGTCCCAAAGTCTCCTCTGGTGATTATTTATTTCAGGGTAAAAAGAGTTCTTCCAAATTAATTTTTTTGGATTCAATAGTTAATATTGATCATTCCCAGAAACAAAATTGCAATAGTAAATATGATAGAGTAAAATTTTAGTTATATGTTAAGAATAACACCAATAGAAGTATGCATGTAAACAAACATTCAAATATTGGTACAATAAAAGAAATAGAACAAATTATTGACTATGGTTCAAAACAAAATGATAATGTTGAAATTTCAGAGGATTCGCAATTTATTAATTATATTCAACCTTCTAGTGATGTATTAAAAATGAGAAAACAAGATTTAACACCCATGGATTTTGATATTAAACATCTCAATGGGGCTTATGCAACAAAGTTAAAACAAATTTTATTAAGTAATTTCGCGACATTTTCTAAAAATATGAAAACCCTTGGGCAATTTTCAATTGACAAGATTGTACCAGATTTAAAATTTTTAAGTGACTATCCAATTAAGACTTTGCCCTTTCCCATTCCTCAAGCTTTACAACAGGAAGCTAGAGATCAAATTAACCAATTGGTAGAGGCTGGGATTATTGAGCGAAACTGCTCAGAATGGGCTTGCCCAATTTTATTATTAAAAAAAAAAAAAAAAAAAACCAAGATGGATCTGGTAAACAGAAATTTCGTCTCGCGTCAGATTTAAGAATGTTAAACTCTATAATTCAGGGTTCTTCTTATCCTTTACCTAAAATTCAAAATATAATAGCTGATTTATCTGCGTATAAATTTTTCACTTGTCTTGACTTCCAACAAGCGTATCATCAAATTGATTTGCCCGAACATTTACAGGATAAAATTACTTTCACATCAATTTTTGGCAGTTTCAAATTTAAAAGACTATGTTTTGGTCTTAAAAACGCGGCTTCTCAGTACCAAGCACTTATGGATTCTTTAATTGATGAAATTAATATAGATGGAATTTACGCGTATCAGGATCATTTAATATTTGGTGCAAATAGTTTTGAAGAGACATGTGTTAAACTTGAAAAAATTCTTAAGATTTTAATTAAATATAATTTAACCTTAGCTCCTAGTAAATGTACATTTCATTAGAGTGCTGTAAATTATTTGGGATTTCACATAGAGAATAATTCAATTTCTCCAATTGAGTCAAACATCATTAAAATAAACTCTTTCCCTACACCTACAACAAAAAGACAATTAAAACGCTTTATAGGAGTTGTAACCTTTTATAAGTCTCTTATTCATAATTTTTCTAAATTAATTCAACCACTTATTGAATTAACTAAGCAGAAAACAAAATTTGTTTGGAATAAACATCATCAGGAAATTTTTAAGAAATTTCAAGATATATTTTTAAACTCACCTATGGTAAGATTACCGGATTGGAACAAGACTTTCTTTCTCAACACTGATGCATCAAATATCTCTATTGCAGGAGTTTTGATGCAGAAATATGACAATCAATTATTACCTGTCGCCTTTTTCTCTAAATCACTTAAACCGTCTGAAAAAAGATATCCGGCTATCAAACTTGAATTAATGGCCATTTATAAATCTGTAATAGCTTTCAAATATTATTTATACAGTAGAAAGTTTATCATTTTGTCTGACAGTGCTCCTTTAAAAACATATAGAAAAACAAATAATCCTGCTGATTTAACTACTAAATGGCTGTTAGAGTTGTCAGAATACTCATTTGAATTTGAACATATTCCTGGCCCTACAAATGTTTTAGCGGATTATTTATCAAGATCAGACTTCTCAAATAATCAACAAAATTTGAAAACAAATCCAGAATTATTATTCAGTTCTCAACCTCTTCCTATTGTACAAGATGACACACATTCAATTAATCAAATTTCCACTTCTACTCAGTCGATGCAACAAAATCAGTTCAGTAATTTTCTAGTTTCTGGTAATACTCAAAATAAAGATCCCGTTTTGGAAATTTTAAATAATACATTTGTATCTGAGCAAAAGAATGATCCAAAATTGTCAATTATTTACAAACAAATTTTAAGAAAGGGTTTTTCAAAAAATAATGATAATTTTTTTATTCATCCAGATTCTAAAGTTTCAATGTACAAGAAACAAAATTTGCATAAAATTACTTTTTCATATCTCATTGTTGTTCCGCATTCTTTAAAATCTAAAGTTTTAACTATTTCACACCTTTCTCACTTTGGTTTGACAAAAACATACGAATTTTTATCAAATAGATATTATTGGAAGGGTATGTACACAGACACTTTAAATTTTGTTGCTTCGTGTACTTTATGTTTACAAAATAAACATCATAACACACCACCAGATCCTCTACAACCCACCTATACTCCAACACATCCAGGGCATACTATTAGTGTCGACTTGGTTGGTCCTTTTATAGATGGACATTCAGTTTTGACTGTGATTGACCATTTTTCGCGACACATTGAATTATTTTAATTAAAAGACACTTCTTCATCAAAAATAGTTAAATGTTTATGTAATTACATTACAATATTTGGTAGACCGTCAGTAATATTATCTGATCTAGGCAAACAATTTACATCAACTATTTATAATATTTTCAATGATAAACTTGGCATAAAAATTTTACATTCATCTGTTGCTCACCCCCAAAGTAACTCTATTTCAGAGAGGGTAAATAAATCTATAAAGTACTCAATTAATACTTTACTTTCTGAGGGGTATTCTTTTCAAAATTCATTAGCTATACATAAATCACTTTATAATGGTTTAACACATTCATCCACATTGTTTTCACCTAACCTACTTCATTTTGGCAGGGAACTGTCTTTAATATTTGATACATTTGACCAATTTATAAATCAACCATTTTTAGATAAAAATGTAGACATATATAAATTATTACACGACTTAGATAACGTCTATAACAAAGCATATTCTAACATTAAAGAAAATCAAGACAAAATATATCAAAATTTTCAAAAACGTGCAAAACTGAGGCCTGTTGCTGTTCATGATGTTGTATACTTGAAATCAATAGATAAATTTAAACCCAAGTATTCTGGGCCATTTATTGTTGTACAAAAACACTCGCCAGTTTCCTTTTCCATCAAGAGGTTACATGCACCTGATAATAAAGCTTTCAGAGTCCATATTGATAGACTCCTTATTGCTCCTCCTCGACGTAACTATTTGTTTACTGAGCCCAACTCCAATGTAACGCATAATATTGGCAATAATTCTACCCATTCTTATAATTTAAGAAATCGCAATTAAATTTTTTTTTCTCTCTCTCAAAAAGTTTGATGAATATATTTTGCATCACAAATGCATTTTCAAATGGTACCATGGAATGGTACCAATGGTACCTTTTTGAAATCTTTCCTGTGTGGTATACACGAAAACTTTTCTGTTTCTTTATTGTATTTTTTTTTTTTTTTTGTACATAATTTTGTTTAACGTTGACCAATGTGTGTAACCAATGTGTTAGACAAATAAATATTACAATATTATGCTGGAACCTTTGGTCATTACAACAATATATATATGCATGTATGTAATTTATATTATTTTTTTTCTCTATTTCACTATACATATTAGTGTGAAAATTTAATATTTTGAATATAAAAATCTAACGTTAGTGACTGGTACTGTAGAATTGTTTGCTGAGTATATCAGGAAGAGACTCTTACATAGAAGAATGTTTCAGCTGAAATTTTTGTGGCATATAAAAAAAAGGACAATATGAACAATATTGAACTGCAGTTTAGACTATATTCTAGAAGCCACATTTTTTTTGCGCATGTCATGACATATTTTTTTTTCTTAAAGCTTTTGGTTCCACTGATGTTTTTTTGAAATATGTGTAAATTTTTTTTTGTTTTCGAATTTGTAATTATATTTCACATATATTTTGTTTGTTCACTTTTAAGCATTCATATAATTTTTACTTATAATGTAATATCATTTTTTAAGTGTACGTCTTTGGTAAGTGCTTTTGAATATTATTGTTTGTATATGCATTTCTATACAGGAGGCGAGGAGGACTTTTTTTTTTTTTTTTTTTTTTTTTTTGCTAGTCGAAGGGGAGATATATGTGTGAGTGTTCTCACACATATGTCCTTTAAAAGTTTATTTATTTATTCAAATTTAATATATAACAAAAAGGAGGGATTAATATAGATTATATAAAATAAATCTTTTTAAATTTATGTAATTCAATTAATTAATTATATAGAATTTCCCGTTTTATTTACAAATCAAAATTTGTGTTCTTTGTCCTTTATTGTTACAAAAACATTACTCTCACAATAAAATAAAGCAATTTTTATATCGGGGTTTTAGAAAAGTAATTTTGTTTATACATTTCCCCGAATGGATTAAATCAATTTAGCTATAATTATTTATTTTTGACAGGGTAATTTAAAATTCGTTATCAGCATATTCCTAGCACAAATAGCTATTAATAAAATAAAAAACAATCATTTCAATTTATATTTATTACCCTCATATTTACATTAAAAGCGATTATTATTTTAAGCAGGTCATTATAGTTCTAAAAATAGATTTATAATGGATTTTTGCCGACTAAGCGACGCCGTTTTGTGTACGTTGAGAGTTGAAGGACAATTGGCGTTGCTTCTCAATGTCAAATCGATCTAACTTTATAACGACATTTTTATATTCAAAAATTTTGTATTAATATGTTAGGAGGACAAAGAAACAGCTTGGCATTCTTTTGACTGAATTTTAAGGATGCCAACTTTTGGGGTTGCAATTTAAGTTCTCTGAGGCTGGCAGATTTAGTTAAGCTTTTCGATTTTGAATTTGTTTGATTAAGACGTGAAGTTTAGTGCTCCTCCTCTCCTCCCCGTCCCGATTTCCGTACGAGATATATATGTTCACCTGTAATTCAATAAAGACGTAATTTATGTTTGAAGGTGATGTTTTTACGAACCTAACAATAAAAACACCAGTTTAGCTAATTGTGTCTGCTTGCTTCTTCTGCAAAGGAATTTTCATTCTACAGATTTTTTAAGAAATTCGAGACGGCCCATATTGTCATGGATCTGGGTATCGGTGTTGATGAAATACAACGCCACATTTTTGTTTACAGTTAGAGTCTTTGTTAACGTTTGTGCTATTTTTTACACTTAGAGTCTTTGTTTACATCATTTAGTCTTTGTTTATATTTGGCGTCTTTGTTTATATTTAGCTCAATCCGCAACATAAAAGGCAAAACTGAATCCCTTAAAACTGCAGGAATTTATCAAAATATCTATATCAATGCAGAAAATGAAAAAGTTACATATATAGAATGACTAATCGAAAAATAGGAAAACACACGAGGAGTCATGAGAAAGGTATAAATTTTCACAAAATAACAAAAGCATTAACTAAAATCAGCCAAAACGAAAACACAACAATACATTTTATTAACGTAAAAAAAACTTGCTAATTACAATAATATAAAGTATGCCATTAAAAGAGAAACTGTAAAAATACTAACCAATGAAACAAACAGCATGTAACAACAGCGATCCCGCCCTAATCAACGTCAAATGGCGTGAAATGTTAGTATAAAGGAAAGAAGAAAGAAGAATAATCTCAGATCAACGCATCCATCTTCATTCCGACAATGAAAGGACCCTTATGGAGAAATTTCAATGTACATTAAATTTATTTATTTCAAAAAATAATAATAATAATAATAATAATAATAATAATAATAATAATAATATATATATATATATATATATATATATATATATTTTAAGGGGGAATAACATGGTATCTGCAAAATTGAAATTGAATTTTTTTTAAACGATCGCATAAATACCTAAGGAGGAGTGCCCTCCTTTGGGGGTCTTTCTAAGGGTAGAATGTCCACGTTCACGCAAATTTCGGAGAAAACCACGGAAAACCCCTACACTTAAAATAAAATAAAGTTTTATGACGGCTTCAGAAATCTAGTTATTCATAGATCCATTAATTAATTGCTTAAAAATAGTTCATATTCCGTAATATACTGCTTTTTAAGGATAAATATCCAGAATAATTTTAATTAAAAACACGTGGGGTTTTTATTTATTTAATTTTGTATGTCTTAAACACAGACTTTGTAGAGAAGTTGGCGTAAAAACTAAAGTAAATGGTTTTAGTTAGGTAACATATGTAATTAAGTTTGATATAAATTTAGAAAATGATGCTGAAACATCCAGTCTACGTTGAAAAAAGATATTAAAACAAAAGTTAAAATCATAGCTGCCAAGATTTTAATTTATTCCGGAGTATTTTTTATACCGCCTTTATTTCATACGATTCATTTTTTAAAACTAGTTTTTTCTTATTTTATCGAAGTTACATACTGGAGTAAATTTTTCTATAAATAAAGTGGCGCGGAATAAAGGCGGGGCGAAAAATACTCCAGAATAAATTAAAATGTTGGCATCTACATTAAAACCCTCGCAGAGTGTTAAATTAAAAAATAGTTACAGTAACAACAATAAAATAAAATAAAATAAAATAAAAAATTACAGAAAATAGTAAAAAAAAAAAAAAAAAAAAAAAAAAAAAAACCTCCAACCTAGCTTAAAAAAAAAAAAAGGAAGAAAAGAGGAGAAAACTACAATAGAGGTTCTTTAAACACGTTAGTAGAGCGCTTTACTGTTGTAAGAAGTATGATTAAAGGCATAAAGTTAATTTAAATGTAACACGGAGATTTTTTTAAAGGCTTATATAATAAAGCTTATGAAGTCTAAAAGATAAAGTTGTTTTAAAAAAGATTTTAAGGATGGGATTTAAATAAATAGGCTTACGTAATCATAGACTTAATTTTCATTTAAAATGCGATAAAAAAATTAAATGTTAAAGTAAAGAAAAGATTTTAAATTAAGAAGTGTGGTTCATATATTTGAATAATCTAATGTTAAGTATTTAAAAAAGCTTATTTTTATTTCGTAAATTTTTAATTTTCTTCTTTTTTTTTCACATTAAAAAGCATTCATAATTTAAATGTCTTCTGTTATTGAGATTAGAAATGTTTTTACTGTATCATTATTTATATTTATACTAGGACTTATTCAATAAAAGTTTGTAAAAAAGTTTGTATTTGTACATAAATATTTATAGAAGGTATCTTAATTCATTCATAATAATTTTAAAGGGAAGAAAGGATCTTTTTCACCTTTCAAAAATTATTTTTTCAAAAAATGTTTTTAACGTATAATTCAGAATTTTATAAGCAATTTACAAAAAACTGCATGAAATAAGAATAAAAATTACAATCATAAAAAATAAAAATGTAAAAATAACTTAAAAAAAAAAATTTACTTTTAAACTTGATTTTCCCAGTTTCTCATTTTAACACTTTCCCACAAGATTAAGTACAAAAATATGAATTGAAAGCTATCAATTTTTACATATATATGTTTTATATATAGACTTTTATTTTCTGAACCTCTGTTTTGATAATGTAACCAAAATATTTTATTTTATAACACGATCAATCAAATTTTAGATGTAATCAAAGTTACATGAAAACTTTATTTATTTATTTTTTAATATTGAAATATCAAATAAATTTTAAGCTGGTTTGTACAATGTAACGATAATATTTAAATCGAATTTGATATAAGAACATAGGTTCTATTATGTATTTTTTAAAAGTTTATCGCTTGGAAAACGGGAGGTAACAATTTTCTTATTCTTTTCTTCCTCTTCTTCTTTTCTTCTTCTTTTTTTTTTTAGTTATATAATTTAAGCTAGTTGAAAAATACATTTATTTACTTCTAAAATCACTTTTAATTTTTCAAACGTAATATTTGTTACGTTAGTTAATGTATTCTTAAAAAAACTTTTTTTTTTTTTTTTTTTTTTTTTTTTATCGTTTTTAGATTTTTCTTTTAGTTATTCCTATGTAGTAAGCTGTTTTCCTTTTCTTCCGTTTGTTACTTTATTTTACATTAGAACATAAATAATGATAACTAAATTGTGATAAATATATTCATAGCTAGCTTTACATATTAAAATAACCATAACTCACTTTTAAAATCTATTTCTGTAATAATATGCATATGCAGGATTTTTTTTTTTTTTTTTTTTTTTTTTTTTTTTTTAATTTTTGCTATTATTACAAATTTCGAATATTGTTTAAGTGTTTTTGCCAAGTGTCTCATTTATTAAAAGCAAATATCTTGACATCCTCCTCCATTTATTTTTAAATATTTGGTATATTTAAACTTTAAACCTTCTTCACACACCATAAAATAAATGTAGACACTACCAGTTTCGAAAGGACGTGGTCTTTCTTCTTCAGGTGCAAAAAACACGTGCGACTGCCTTGTTGGCAAAAGCACGTGTTTTTTGTACCTGAAGAAAAAAAGCCACGTCTTTTCGAAACCGGTTGTGCTGTCTTCGATTTTATGATGTGTGAAAAAGTTTTAAAGTTTAAATATTGAGTGTACACCAGTTTTGAATTTAGTTTTTTAATATTTGGCATACTTATAGTAAAATATATATCTTCATCTTTTCTTTATTACATATCCTGAATTACGCACACAGCTATATTCTCTAATATTATAAGCATTTACATTCCTTGATGAATATTTTAAGTCAATATTAATAATATGAATAACCATAATATGCAGATCAAAGAGCTACTTCAAATTAATTTTTAAGATCAAGAGCTTTATTGCCTCTAATATTAATATCTCGTGAAGAAATACCTATTAATATGTAATTCTTTGCATTGAAATGCAAAACTGAAGGTATAAGAAAACATAGGGATACTTTTTTTTTCATTTGTTAATTCGTAAAAGTGAATATATTCCAGAAATTTTGTAATTAATTTCTTTTAGGCATCTATACTTATTAGAAAGAGAAATATTCTTTTCCTTCACACACACACACGCACCTTTATCGTCGCGCAGCCAAATCACATACCAGTATTTCTGAAGAAAAATATTTATTCTTAATAAACTTTAATTTAATGAGAAATAAAAGGATTTCTTTTTTTAAATATGGGTATGAGTTTTGCGCAAAATTACCATACAATAAAATTATTCCACTGTTATAAATAAATGCAGGAATGGGGGGTAATGGAGAAGACTTGTATTTTTATTGGTGCCGTATTTTTCTAAAAATTGCATAAATAATTATTTATTCAATAGAATGGCCAGCAGAAAAAAAATAGTGTAAAATAGTATTGAAATAGACACAGGGTTAAAAATGGTGTCTTGTTTTAAAAAGAAAGTGTGCATTTTAATTCATAAAAAAGACAGTTGTTATTATTATTGTTGTTGTTATTAACATTCTTATCATTATCTTTTGCAACCTGCACCCGATTGCAACGTACCCGAATATTACTTTGCACAATAAATAATACTTAAAAAGTAAAAAAAAAAAAAAAAAAATTATTATAAAATAAATTTGCATTGTTAAAGATATTTAAAAATTGATATATCACCAATTAATGTCATGCTACAAATTATATATATATATATATATATATATAAATTTCTATTCGATATTTACGATTTTAGTATTTTAAGCAAAATTAAAAACTTTTAAATTAAATATATATATATATATATATATATACAATTTTTGAACGATAATTTTTCAACGATTTTGTTAGAGAATGATATAATTTTTGCTTTTGCTCCTAATAAAAGTTAGGTTGGTTGGGTTTTGCGTTTCACTAGTGCTGCGCAATGGGTCATTGGCGACTGTCTGGGACTCACCCCTAGAGGTGGTCCAGAGACATGCTATCAAAATTTTGATCCTCCACGGAGGGGATGGCTTCTCCGCTACGGTCACCCCCAGAGGTATAATTTTGATGGGAACACGGAAAGCATTGCGGCCACGACAGATTTTATGTGCATCAGCCACCATTAGTGTACACAGCGGTCAATGGTCGCTCGAGTATCGAATTCATAATCTTCCAATTAATAATAAAAAAAAAATCGGAACATAATTAATTAAAAGTTAATTCAGAAACTATCTATGAATTTAAATTGTTTATTTCAGGAAAAGTATTTATGGAATGAATGGTTTTAAAGTTCTAGTCAGACAGCAGAATTCGCGCAAATGTGTTAAACAATGGAATATCTTCTTAACTATTCGTAGTACAAACATGTAAAAGTCTGGAGTAAAAAACAAAATATATTTTTGACTGATTATTGTGCTTCAAGTTTCCTTAAAATATAATTTTTTAAAACCACTTCATCATATAAAATACATAAATATAGTAACAAAAGAATTTAAGCGTTTGCACTCGCAGCCTTTTTCGCATGGGTATACCAGCAACTCGAAGCGACTTTTTTCCAGATATTTGGTGATCCAGTTATGGGTAAACCTTCAAGTCTCCAAATCTTAAATGGGTGAAAGGCTTTTACGATAGTTCAAGTAAAAGCATGGTGATTCATTCCACTTAATTAATAATAATTATTTTAAAATTTTAATTTATCTTATATATTTCCATTCACATAAATATAATATATAAGTTTATATCAACAAAGGAAAATTGTCGCAAAATAATGTTACCTACAGAAAAAAGAAATACATGGATAACTATATTTAATATTTATTTTATAACTAGTCAGTAATTCTGATATATCATCTGCTTTTCTAAAAGGTATGTGAATATCGTAAAATTTCAGAATGATATTTCTTATCACGAGCTCTTCACTTCATCAAACATTCGAAAAATAAGAAGACAAAAGAAAGAATTCCGCATTATTTGAATTTTCTAGATATTCCATAACACATTCAAATCATTATTATTTTCAGATCCTTCTCAATAAAGTAAGCAAACAAACAAAATATAAGGATATATCACTTTTAGAATTTTAAAATGGCTTGATAATGAAACTGATATTTAAAAATAAAAATTTAAGCGAAGCTTTAATAAACAAAATTTGTTGAAAAAAAAAGAAAAAACATATATTGTAGTTATATATATATATTTCAGTATTCATTTTAGAAAAAAAAAAGTACTTGTTATTTTCAAATATAAAATTTTCTTTCTGAACAAAATAGAAAAAAAAATCACCTCATTCTTATGTAGATTAATTAAAAATTGAGTTATTTGAAGTATCATGGAAAAAAAAAAAAAAAAAAAAGAAAAAAGAAAAGAAAAAAAAATCCTTTTATGAAACAAAAAGAAGCGAAAAATAAAAAAATAAAAATGCAGCTTTTAAATTTTTTGAATGAAAAACAGGAAATAAATTAATAATCGATAAGTTAAAGCAAAAAAATACGCATAAAGTTGTTTGATAATAAACTATTTTTATGGTATGTAATTTAAAAAGCAGAAAAAAAAGAAAAGAAAAGAAATATTGCGATACAAATGGTCGAATATTTAATTATAAGGGGAAAAAATGAAATGAAAAACTGTTTCGCAAATTTGAAGAACAATTGTTTAGCAATATGTGAAAAAAAATTAATGACAGCAAATAGATTTTAATGCTTACTTTTTCATCAAAAATAAACAGCTGAGGAGGTTATTGAGATACATAATTGATGATTTCTTATTAAGATATTCAATGCATTATTTATTTAACTTAATTTTAATAATTAGGGCTATTTATTTAGCTTATGTTTATGAGATTTTTCTATTTGACTAAATTATACAATTAATCAAAACATGTTAGATAATTATTTTTATGCACAAATTTAATGATATTTTTAATTACTAATTAATTAAGTTAAATAGTAGTAAATGAAAAACTAAATATTATATGCAGAAATGTTTTATCCATTATAAATAATTAATAAAAAAAAATTTTTAATGAAAAAAACTTTTAAATTTAATGTATCTCTATAATTTATTTTCGTGAAAATACGACAAGAAAATCATTTTATAATATTTTCAGTTAATCTACATCTGTTTAAGTTCACATTTTGAAGTAAATTAAAATCCAAATTTTACATTGGATTTTTGAATCTGAAAGATAAATTTTGTATATCTTTTTCAATGGTTCTTTCGTATTAAGCGAAATTCAGCGATTAACCATAATTATAGATATGCATAATAATAGACAATAGTATGTATATTAATAAACATACGTGACAATGTATCGGTATGCATTACATAAATTATTACAAACTATTATCTATAAATCTGTGTACAGTTTATATACATATATAAATCTCAGTGGCATGCAGTTAATATTAAAGTACCTTTTCGATAGTTTACTCAAGAAAAATTAATTGGGGACTTTTGGTTGTTTTAGAGATAAATTTAGTTTATATTATAGGCTTTTATGTTATTAAACAACCTAGATTTGAAATAACTTTCCTACAAGGGGATGCAAGTAATGTAAACATGCTTTTCAGATAAAATAAAACAGGCAGATTATTCAAAAGTTTTTGTAACTCTTCCTAATTTGCAAAAATGCAACAATTGTGCAATTTACCAAAATCTGAGAGCAGTTTGCAAAAATGTTATACTTGTGAAGGTAGATTGTTTTAAAAAAAATAATGTAACTTAATTTTGTTTATTTTTTGGTTAAAAAAAAGTTCAAATATTTTTTCTATAGAGAGCGCTATACGGAAGAAAATATTTCCAAGCATATCGCTCTTATTCCATGTGCCCGCCATCACAAATTACAATTTGCGAGCGAATTACAACACTGATAACTGCAGCGTGTAGCACATCAGATTGTATGCATCAGGTTTTATGAAAAATGGTGCCCTTTATCTGCATCAAAGAAGATTGGCTATTGAAGCATCCTCCGGATTTGTCTTAACCTTTAAGCCAAAAATCAAGTAGAGTTAAGCCCAGCTGGCAAAGGGGTTACTCTTTTCTACAGTGACAGATAATTAATCGCTTTTCGGCGAAGGTTCTTTTTGGAACTTGGTAATGTCTTCGTTTCTATTGGGATATGAGGAGGTGCCTCTTATTGCATGAACATGACTGCATCAAGGATATTATGCTCTATTAAGTGCAGTATCACTTTCACTTGCAGCGTAGTTGCAAGCAGCGTTTTCTAGTAATTGTGAATGTCTTCCAGTCAGATTTTGCACAGCTCTCTTCAAAGAAAAAAAGACCAAGAATAATGAAAGCCGTGAAACCATACCAAACACTAATACGCAGTAAAGCTAAGGGCTCCTCGGTATAATCACATGAGTCCTCCTTTGCCCAGAATATACACTTATGGTTATTGACTGTTTCGTGCAATAAAAAATGAGCCTCATCGGTCCACGCGATATTGAGAAGCCATTGTAGACCATCATCGTTTTCCGATAAAGCTAAATTTGCAAATTCTTATCATTTAACTTTGTCGTTTCATAAAAGCTGGTACACTGGTTGAAACTTGTAAGGCTAAAAAAGAAGAAAAAAAAAAGCAGTATACCGATGTTTTTCGTAAACCAGTGTTTTGTGACACTTCTTGTGCGCTACTTACTGGCCTAATTGGTTGTTCCGATAGTGTCCATCTGTGAATCTACATCGGAAGTACGAACCTCTGATAACTTTTGTGCACCGCTACATGGCTGATGTTATAATTCTAAACGTCGTACTAGCGCAGTTAGTCCAGCAATAGTGATTAGATATAAACATTTCTTTTATTTCTTCTGTATCTGAAATCTTAGTAAACTTCACTGGGCGGTTCTTGGCTGAAGTTAAATGACTTGGCCAATAACGCTTTATCCACCAATGCCAGTATCACAATTAAAATTTTCTGTGTGAACAACTAGAAGAAAAATCAGAAATGAGCTATTAATTGTAAAATCCTGCAATTTAAAAGACTTTGATTTGCATGTTTCTTCTTACTGCATCTGTACACTGTTAAAAATTTCAACAGAAAACTCTGTGTAATCTATTATCTTAAGTCTTACGTAAAATTACAGAGAAAAATAAACGGAGATGTTAAAAAATTTATTTTATACATTCATTTTAATAACTAATATTAATTAAATTAATTATTGGTGAGAATATATTTCGGACTTGGAATGCTTTTTCTAAAGTATAAACAGTCATCTTCAATTTTAATTAAAAATTTAAAAAATAAAATTAGGAAAAAATACAGAATACAGATTGAGAATCTCGATTATTCACTTTTAACTAAGAACAAATGTAAATTTACAGAGACTCTGGATAAATATTTACATTAAATTTACAGAAATTTTTAACAGTGATACTCCGCCTTCTATGAACGAAAAATTTAAATAATTTTTCTTATAAAAAAAAGACCTTCTTCACATAATAATTTTTTCGCAAACTGGCTTCAATTCTACTAATTTCTTCAATTTAAAAGAATATTTAGAATATTTACAAACTTATGGCACATCTCGTATATAAAGCTAAAAGTGTTAAACATTTTTTTTTTTAATCTACAGTACGAAAAATAAATTTGAACGTTTGTTATGACTTTTATTAGAAATGCACTTAAAATAAAAGTTACTTAATTATCCATGAAATATCCGATATAAAAGTGCATAGCTCATCACTTTTTTTAATTATCAGGTACAAATGTAAATGTAACTTAATTTTCAAATCTTCACCATATACTTTTCATTTTTATTTCGTATTTCAATCCTGGCTGTAAATAAAAATGGAAATATACAAACCTTTGCAATAACCCTACAAATATATAAAATTATTATAAAGAAAAATATTTGTTGCAAGTAGCTGTAATTTAAATAACATGAGTCATATGATTTAACTTGTAATAATAATAGTAAATATTATTATTAATGCTATTGCTGTTGTTGTTGTTTAATATTTGCAATTGTTCGTTTTTTTTTTCTGTATATTTTGGAAGTTTTTAATGCTTCTTCGCCCATGAAATTTCGTATTAATGTGATGGTTTGTAGGTTAAATAAATGGGTAGGTATTAGGGTAAATATTTTATTTACAGTCGTCAATGAATGTAATTTTGCAAATTAATAGTTCAAAGTAATTAAAAATAAATAAGTTAATTTTGCAATTTTTAAGGAGTTGGTCTTGCAATTTAATAATAATTATGATATTGTTTGTTATTCTATTTTCCATTTAAAGATAGTGTTAATTCAATTCAATATCAATAATTAATGTTACAAGTAAGAATTATGTTCTAAACAGTTAATTTTTAACTCCCCATCACAATATAGGTATGGGGAACTTAAGTAATTGTCCAAATTTTTGACTAGGTTTGAGAAATCTAAAAGTCAGAAAATCGACATGGTGTTCCTCTGTTGGGTGTATGTTGGTTTGTTAGTTTGTAGTGTATTAGTTTGTTAGTCTGTGTACACGATATCTCAAGAACAAATTGTCATAAATATGTCGAACAAGTTTTAAAAATTTACCTATGGCACTTGTAGGAATCATATTGCTTTCCAACATTCTTATTAAAAAATTTCGTAAGTTTTTCGAAATTTATGGTTTTTTTAATATGGGAGAATAGAGCAATTTTTCTCTTAAACGTACATAAAAAGGGAATATTTTTACGGTAAAGATGTCAAAACAGCTTTAAAATATCAGTTATGATGCTGGAATGAACATCATTAACTATAAAAATTCAACTTTGAAAAATTCGGAAGTTACTTGAAATTTACGAAGTTCTTAACATAGTAGAGTATGACAAAATTTTGCATAGATGTCCATTTTGAGATATATTTTCATCGCAAAGATGTCAGACCACTCATAAAACAGCATTTAGGAACCGGAACAAACATCAATTTCATCTATGAATATTCTAATTAAAAAAATTCGTAAGTTTTTTTTAAATTTACGATTTTCTTAACATGATAAAATAGAGTAAATCTATTCTTAACCATCTATTCTAAAAAATATTATCATCGTAAAGATGTCATGCCACTTTTAAAACGCCATTTATGATGCTGATTAAACATTATTGCCTACGAATATTCTAATTTGAAAATTTCGTAAGTTATTCGAAATTTAAGATTTTCTTCACATGCCAGAGTAAAGCAATATTTCATGTGAACTTACATCGTACTGATCATTGCATTCAAAATTGAATTGTTGCAAAACTGCAATATGAAACTGACCTATATAAAATGAATTGATGATTTAGTTATGGTATGGTATTAAGGATAGTATTAGCATACTTGCCAACCATCTCATTAATAACCGCACAATTGTTAGCGCCCCCTTAAAAAACGCTCCTTTTCTCACACCACTATATTTTTAGAGAAATTCTCTCAAAATGTTGTTACGATTAAATAAGACAAAAATTACTCTAAAAAATAATTGGTTCTAAAAAAAAAAGGCGGGTACTAAAAATTGTACAGTTCATAATGAGATGGTTGGCAAGTATGTATTAGGTATTAGGTATGGTATGGTATTAGGATTAAGGCCGATTAACTGCACTAGGGTTCTAGGCCTGAGAGAAGTGTCTTCAGTGGGGGAAAGAGGTTCTTTCTAAGAAATTCCTAGCTCATATTTACGAAGTTTCAAAATCATGGAAAATTCCGAACGGCTAGACCAACGAGCGCGACATGGGATCGAACCTAGCACCTCACATCAACCAGCTTTAAAGACAGATCCTCTCGGCCACTTATAGGCCAACAATTTACGATCTGGTAAATGTTTCGAACTAAAAGGTGGATAGCCTATTAGTTGGAACATTTTAGTCTGCCACCATGTATAGTGAATTCATTTCTCTTAACATGAATAAAATATGTCCTAGTATAAATTTACGAGAAAAAATATATGATGAGCAACAGAGCAAACTTCACCTGTGCCAACTAGTTTTCTTTGGTGATCGAACATTGAAGAAGCATTTTTATCACACATAAGCTATTCAAATTATTATTATTTTGAGATCTTTCTTTATTAAACAAAATAAGAGAAAAAAAAACACTTTTCGAAATTTTAAAATGACGTTGTAGTGAAACCGGTATTTAAAAACAAAGTTTTAATTGAAGAGTTAAACAAGAAAGCTTGTAGAAAAAATTGCATGCACATTTTTCCATAAATAATTTCAGTGATATAAAAAATACTTGTTATTCTAAAATGTAAAATTATTTTTCTTAACATAAAAAAAAAAAAAAAGAATAAAATTATTACTGTTTATTTATTTATTTATTTTTAATGAAAAACAGTAAATTAATTAATAATCGATATATTAAAGCAAAAAAGTACGCATGAAGTTGTTTAATCATAAAATACATTTTATGGTGTGTAATTTTAAAAAGCAGTGTAAAAAGACGATAAAAAATATACATAACTCAATATCAAGCGATATTATTAATTCGATAGCGAAAAAATAAAAGGAAAAATTGCTTAGCAATATTGAATAGAATAAAGAACACCAAATATATTTTTAGTTTTAATTTTGCATCAAAAATAAATGACTGACTATATGATGAACATATATTATTAATATTTTATAAATTAAATATTTAATATAACATTCTTTTAAACTAAAATTTAAATCACCAGTGCTATTTATTAGGTGTACCACGTGTGCTAGAAAGTTCTGTTGTTTTGATTAAAAAAAATTGTCACCAAAAATCTTTCCTGGACAACATTTATATAACTTACTAGCAGGCTTTGCCCGCTTCGCTGGACATTAAACTTAAATAAGTTGTCAAAATCCCATATCTTTATTAATAACCCAAGTTCTCGCTGTGATTGGTAGAGGTTTTCTCGCTCGCAAAGCGAAGAGTCTAGGTCTCCACTGTCTTCGGCACAACTTACCCACTTCTTACTTCCCCTTCCTCAGCGGGTGAGTTCGAAGTTTTGCAAAATCACACTAATGTACATAATGCGTACACTTAATCAATATACAGTCTGGGTCCCCACTGCCTTAGGCACAACTTACCCACTTGTTACTTCCCCTTCCTCAGTGGGTGAGTTCGAAGTTTTGCAAAATCCCACTAACGTACATAATGCGTACACTTAATCAATATCCGCACATCAAAATTCGCCATTCTAAGATAATTCAAAGCGAATTCAAACGGAAAAACATGTTTTTACACATGTTTATTGGGAACGACTTCAGTATAAACCCACAACGATATTTGGCGATTTTTTTTGTTGGCGATTATGGCTTAATCATAAATCTAAAAATCATAAATCATATATGATAAATGATAAAATCATAATCTAAATCATAAATCCAAAATAAACAAAATATTAGGCTGCCATATTATATCGCAAACAGTCCAGAACGACATCGTTATCCTTCAAAACAACGCCAAAGAAAAATCGCCAAATTCAGCTGTGGGGTTATACAGAAGTTATGCCGTTTATTGCCCTCGACTCCGAGAAGGGGGGGGGGAGAGATTTCGAATTTCGTGAAATCCAGTTACAATAAGTGCCGGATGCAAACAAACAATTTACGCACCAAATTTCGTGACCACAGAAGTCTTTAATAGAAAATATAAATAAATAAGTACAAAATGCACAGCTTTAGTATGGGAACCCTTTGGTGACTTTAAATATTTTAAGCCATTTTTGCGATGAACTGAATTGGCTATCTCAATTGTGTAATCAAAGATCTTGGCGAGAAACGTCCGAGCTACTTCGGTTCCGAATTTCAAATTTTGTTAAAGGGATCCAATACTAAAGCTGTTCCATATCGAATCTAGGTTGAAAACGGAAAAAGGGTGAAATAAATTAGAAATATCAGACCTATATTTATAAATTTGGTACCAAATGAAAGAGGCGATTTTTCTGAATCCAGGGGTGCAAACAGTTTTTCGATGCGACAATTAGATATTAAAAAAATAACTAAAGTATGAAATTTAAGTGGCAACGGAAAAACGGAAAAAGGGGAAAATAAATTAGAAGTATCAGACCTATCGTTACAAATTCAGTACCAAATTAAAGAGATGATTTTTCTGAATCCTGGGGTGTAAACAGTTTTTCGATACGACAATTAGATGTTTTAAAATTAACTAAAGTATGAAACTCAGATGGCAAAACTTCATTTAAATCTTTTCATAATTTGTAGTGCGATTCACGCGAATTCCATTCAAAGCGTTTTAGTGAAAAAATATTTATGGCGCATGCGCAGGCGTTTTTTACCCACAATTTAAACACTAATCAGAATTTTGAAAATTTCTATAGATATAATTTTAAGTTGGGTGAAGACCTAAGTTTCTGCCAAGCGCCGTTGAATTCCGTCCAGCCGTTCTCGAGTGATGCCCGGACAAACGTGTTTTAGTCTTTTACCCCCCAGGGGGGAACGGGGGAGAATTTCTGAAAAGTTGATGGATATAATTTTAAGTTGGGTGAATACCTAAATCCCTGCCAAGCGCCGTTGAATTCCGTTCAGCCGTTCTCGAGTGATGCCCGGACAAACGTGTTTTAGTCTTTTACCCCCTAGGGGGAGAACGGGGGGGAATTTCTGAAAAGTTGATAGATATAATTTTAAGTTGGGTGAAGACCTAAATCCCTGCCAAGCGCCGTTGAATTCCGTCCAGCCGTTCTCGAGTGATGCCCGGACAAAAAAAGCGACATTCGGACACGATGACATACACACAGACACACACACACACAGGCAAAATTTTCTGAAGTCATTTTCGGCTTTCATGGGGTGTGAAACGTGAAGATATCGCAAAATTTTTCGATTCCGACAAATTTACAGACAAAACTCTGATTTTATTAATATAGATAAGAAGATTATTTAGGAAGAAGTTTTAAAATATAATACAAGTGTTTTCCAACAAAATTTTACGGTGTCACCTTACTTATTCAAAAAGACAGGACTTTCTGGTACACTTAATTTTTAACTTGCACTTATGGGTGATTATAAAACGTGAAATACAAAATACAGAATAATATTCTTTAAATTATTGTTAAAATCATTATTTTTTTGCTTTTACATTTGAGATTACAATGTTCTTTATATTTTTACTTAAACATTTTCTTGAAATTAAATAACTGTAAATAATAGAATATGTGTTTAAATATCAGTTATGTGGACTGTCACAAGATAGAGATGTTTAATTCGAACAGTTATAACTGTTGTATTTTAGGTTATATTTCGAATATGTACAGTCGGTAACAAAAGTATCCGAACACTAGCAAAAATTCCAATATTAAAAAGTAGAGTGAATACTGTTTTGTTAAGTAAATCCTTGTCGTATCATGTTCTTTGATTGACTAAGAACATGATTCGACAAGGATTTATTTAACAAAACAGTATTAACTCTACCCTTTTTTAATAGGAATATTTGCTTGTGTTCGGATACTTTTGTTACCGACTGTAAATGCAATTCTTTTTGAAAATATATTATTTTAACATAAAATAAGAGATTTGGGCTCTGTTTATTGCGACAAAGAATTTTTTCTTCTAAGAGAGATTGTCACAAAGATTTGCATAACTTCTATAGACACTTTTGAAACATTTGTTTCTTTTTCATACATTAATTTCATGCATGCAAAAGATATTACTTTTTATAATCTGTATTTTATTTTATTTTTTAATCATTTATATAAACAAAATAAAAAAGAGTTTACACCAGAAAATTTTTTACTAAAAGTTTGCTATGTAAAAAATTCTGCAGTATAAAACATTTAGTAACGTCCATCTATACAAAATTTTTTCATTCAATAATTATCCATTTCATTAAAAGAAAAATTATTTCTATAATGCGTTATTTGAAATCCTTAAATATTTTGTCAATTATAAAACAAAATATATAATTTACGCTTGCTTGTAATGTACAAAATGTAATTATTTCCACCCATTTCAAGGTAATGGTATAAATATTTCAATGCAAATTCTAACACCCTGCATTTGGACGTTCATGCTTTCATGACAACAACATGGCTTGCAATCTTAATGTTAACAGAAAGATTAATAATTCTAACAATGCTTTCGTTCCAGATTTCGAAATAACTCCTCGATGTTAATGCGTAAACTTGTAACTGCTCATTTGCACTTCCATTGTCTAATGGGCACTATGTTAGAAGAGACAATGAGAAATATTGCTATTACTTTATTACCGCAGAAGGCGCTTTATTTTTGAGAATCTTTAAAGATAGAATGTATAAAACAGCAAATTTTATCCATAAATTGCTGCAAAGGTTTAGAAATTATTTTATTAAAAGTGATGTTCACAAAATCATGCGATACTCTTTTTTATAAAAATAATAAAGTTTAATAATACTAATACTAATTTTCTAATAAAATAATCTAAATAATTTTAAGTAAAAGAGAGGAATTAAAAAATTGTCATGAGAAAAAGATGGAAAGAAAACATGTTTATTTAGAAGTTGTGGACGAAAATTTCTATAGAAGTCGATGTCGCCTAATAATAACTGGCTATGTGATACTATGTAAATGTACTAATATTAAAAATAAAATTACAAGTATTTCCATACTGCAACAATATTTACCTAAATAAAAATGTCGTGACACTTCTAGCAAAGTATACTAAAAAAATCGTTGCGCTAAAATATTTTGTTTTAATTTAACATTGAAAAAAAAAAATCTTTTAAACTATAAAACTGACATAATAAGTAAAATTATTCCTATCACAAAATCAACAACAATAACATCACCAATAATAATAAAAGAAAAAATAGCAGCAGCAGAAACAACAGCAAGAACATTGAAAAAAATATTATTAATAATATAAGATAAATAAGGGAAAAGGAATAACTTTCTTGACAATCAAATACCCTGTTTGTTTGTTATGAGAGTTTTTTTTTCTTTAAAAAGTATGTTTTGTGTTGGTATTAAAATTAGTACTTAAAAAAAAACCACTTTTAAGTAGCGTAAAATGATTTTTCAAATGTAATATCTACATATTTGACAGTTTCTACAATTTTAACAGCCTTATTCACCAAATTTTTAACACTGGGGTTAACCTAGGAATATGCTAGGTTATTTGAAGATCGGTATTCACCATGCAAAATCCGCGATTTAGCACTCGAGTTAACCCTCTCTTTTTAATCCTTCGAAATTGGTGGGTTAACTCTCGTGCTACATGAGCATGTTACAGTTACAGCAAAAAATCACTTGTTTTCTTTTTTTAATACATTGCTTATTATCGACCAATCAGCGAGACTCTTACAAATTTCTCGAGATAACTCAGGTGTCAACTATTTCACGGTTGGTGAATACAAAAGCTTTCTAACCCAGGGTTAAGGGAGTGTTAACTCTAACACAAGTATTACGTGAACCATGGGTTAACATTGGTTTGGTGAATAAGGCCATCAGAGACTTTTGTGGAATGTTTACTTCAGAAAGTTATTTTTTTGTCATGGAATCCCTGTTTATTTATTTATATATTTATTTTCGGTCATTTCTTCCTTTCCTTCTATTTCTGAAATTTATTACGCTTAAAACGTTTTCGAAGTAATTATTATGGTTTATCGTTGCTTTTGTATAGGAAGTTTGTGAGGGATGTAGTGTCGAGTTGAGGTAAAAGGATGTCGCTGTTGGTAATCAGTATTGAAAGTAAATTGTTGATCAGAGGTTGGGAACGCGTAAGCTGGATCTAGCATAATTCTCGATGGTAGAGGTGAAATCGATAGATTGAAATTGTCGAGATGGGGGTGATTTTAGATCGGCATAGAGTGTCCAACAGCAAGGTAGAATCTACATCTACGCAGTTTGAAGAAAGATGATTGAATGCGATTAGTTTTGGTGAAATAAGTTGATAAATCGAAGTGAAGGATGTGGTCGGTTTTTGAAAAGTGTTTAAATAGCGAGGTGTTTGAATAAAAGTTTGTTGGTGTTGGAGAGAATAGAGCTTTATGCGATTGTCAAGTTATTGGTGAATTAGACGGCGAAGTTCGATAATTTGATGAGTTGTAGTGTTATAAGGTGTTATAAAGTTTAGTGTGTGAAAGATTTACTTGGAGCGTCAAGTTGCTGGCGACACTGTGTGAACTTTGGAAGTATTCATCGAGTGATTAAAAGTTTAAGCCAAGTTTCAAAAGTCAGCTATCATAGCCAACAGTGGTGAGCATATTATTACATAATAGCTTTAATTTACTTATTTAATATATTGTGAGTTTCGTTTACACGCCCCCCTCCCGCGTACTCTTATTCAAGTAATTTTCGTTTTATACTTAAGAGTCTCTGTTTATCTTCTAATTTAAGTAATTATTAAGATGGGGTTTACAGTAGATGCCGGAGTGCAGACCTCACAAGTTAAGAAAAAAAAGTTGATTAAAAAAATAATAATCACATTATAAAAGTATTTCTCATACTGAATTAAAAACTCCTTGGATTTAATAGAAACCGAAAAAGTATCATAAATGACACACTGTCTTTCAGATGAATAATACGCACAATAGATGTTGTTGATTCTATGCCGATTCTATTTAATTTCACTCTTCTGGTCAGTGTTGCCGAATTTAAGGACGTTTTTATTCAATATCCACTTTAAATTTCAACTGTAACGGCTGCCTAATCAATTCGGAGTGTTCGTCTATAAGTTATAGCAAATATCAGTCCTCAAAGTTATTGGTGATAGTCGAATAAAAAAGTCCCCTTTAGAGTGTTAGAGCCGGCAAAGGGTTAAAACAAATAAATAATATGCTCAGACATAGCCCAAAGAAACTTTTACAAAAGTTCTGGAAAAAAAAATAGCAAGTTTTAAATATATATATATTAACAATTTTAAGATCTCATTGAATTATTAATTACTACAACCGATTTACAGCCTCAAAGGAAATATATATATATACAGGGTGAGTTTGACATAATCTGCCAAACAAAAGGAAGTGATAGAACAGCCCATGGGGAGCATAAAACACAATAGAAACCCTGTCCTATCTCTAACCGTTTCCGAGTTATGGTAGATAGAAGAAAAATCTGTTTTTTTCCATCCCGTCTGAAAAAGCCCAAATTTGTGAGCTTTCTGAAACACTTACACACAAAATAAGCCCATATTTGGAAAGGGCAGAAAAAATCCTATCGGGTGACACCATTTACATCAGGATACCTTAATTTGATGACGAGCTACAAGCGCTAAAACACTGGCGAAGTTTAAAATCGAATTGTCGTCAAATTCTTTAACCAAAAATTCTGCAAACACCGTTCAAGCTACAATCGGTCAAATCTACCAAAAACTTCTCCATTCCACAAGCTTTAGAATGAATCCACAATAAATCATATCGGTGTTCCAGTTCAGGAGAAATTTAGCCTTTTGTTTGCAATACATCACTGAAAACGGCGTTCGTCGAAATTCGGAAAACGAAACGATTGTGAGTAAATGGAACATATGCAAATTCGTGACTATCTGCATATGGACTCTTAGTGATATGCAGATGTATTCCAACCTTCTTGCGCGCGCATCCCACTCGCGGGTACAAAAGGCGAGTTAATCTGTAACAGCTCATTAGCTCGTCAGCTTCTTTTACGTTTTATACTGCTTCTTGCTTTAGCATTTTCATGACTTTTCCTGAGCTCGGCCGATTCTTTTCACGCTGCTGTCACATCTACTTGGTCTCTCTTAGTTTATACTTAGTATGTTTTCCTACATTGGTACGAATTAACCAGGTTGGTTCTTATTCCGTTGCACTTTTTTTCTTTGTAAATTAATATTGTAAATTAATATTGTAAATAAATTGTAAATTAATTCCTTTGTAAATTAATATTGAAATTTTATGCCTTTTTGTTTACCCTTCTGACTTTTATTTTCAATTGAAATCATCACAGGGATCAAATTGTCATACTTTCGAACCTGTAAACAGATATGCCTAGTTTTACAAATGAAGAATATGCAGATATACATTTTGTGTATGGATTTTGCGATGATAACTCACGGAGAGCCGAAGAAGAGTACCGTCTACGTTATCCACATCGTCGTGCGCCCAACCGTGCTGTATTTGCCGCAATTCATAGAAGGTGTAGGGAGAGTGGGTCGTTCGGTAGGGTGTACGAAAGGGGCCATGGTCGCCGCTCCGCCACCGCTGAGGAGCCCGTACTCGACCGAGTGGAGGAAACTCCAAATATGAGTTCACGCATACTTGCGAGAGAAGGTGGAATCTCCCAAAGTACAGTCGGTAACAAAAGTGTCCGAACACTAGCCAAAATTCTTATGTAAAAAAAGAATACTTCATACGGTTTTGTTAAATAAATCCTTATCGAATCATGTTCTTACACTGACTAAGAACAGTATTCGACAAGGATTTATTTAACAAAACCGTATGAAGTGTACTTTTTTTACATAGGAATTTTTGCTAGTGTTCGGACACTTTTGTTACCGACTGTAAAGTGATAAATGTTTTGCGCAAAAACCAGTATCATCCATACCACTTCACACCGTTACAAGAATTACGCCGCTCAGATTTCCAAAAGCGGGTAACATTCTGCCGCTGGCTTTTGGAGCGAGATATTGAGGAGCACCATTTCCTTAGAACGATACTGTGGACAGATGAGTCATTTTTCACTCGGGATGGCATGTTAAATTTACATAACTGGCATCATTACGCTCAACAAAATCCATTTGTAACACGGAACCCATCGTTTCAGACGCGATTCAGCTTAAATGTTTGGCTTGGAATGGTTGGCGATCGCTTGATAGGTTCACATGTGTTCCAAGGTCATCTGAGAAATAATACATATTTGGAGTTTCTGGAACATCATCTTCCAGGATTACTTGATGTCATTCCTGTACCCCAACGAGCGAAAATCATTTTCCAACACGATGGGGCCCCTGCACATTCTTCCAATGCCGTTCGGGACTTCTTGACTCATCAGTATCCGCGATGGATTAGTCGTAATGAACCAATTCCTTGGCCACCTAGATCGCCAGATCTCACTCCATTGGACTTCTATGTTTGGGGTTTCCTGAAGCAAGAAGTTTACCACACAGAAAATGCCAGTTTGCAAGATTTAAGCAACCGGCTCAATGATGCAATAATGAAACTGAGGGATGAGCTTTCGCTAAGCGCTACTGTGGTTTCCGTTCGTAAGCAGGAAAGGGCATGTATCAGGTGTGGGGGTGACCAATTTCAGTAGCGACACTAAATTTCACACATCCTTTCGAATGCATATGTGCTTTAATCATAAACGTGTGATACGACTTTTTTTTTTTTTTTTTTTTTTTTTTTTGCATATTCCTTTGTGAAAGACGGGAGAAACGTCATACTTCTTTTGTTTCCATTCCATTGTGTTTGTAAATTTAATACAACTGCTACTTTTCTTGTATGTCTTCTAAAACTTTCTTTTTTGCATCTAAAAAACAGCGGGCTGAAGGCGGACATGAGATCAGGAACGACAATGGCACTCCATGAGTCTCCTTCTTGAGTTACGTTGAGTTCAGTGATGAATGTTTTTCAAACAAAAGGCTAAATTTCTCCTGAACTAGAACACCGATATGGTTTATTGTGAGCTCATTCGAAAGCTTGTGGATAGGAGAAGTTTTTTGTAAATTTGACCGATTGTAGCTTGAAGGGTGTTTGCAGAATTGCCGGTTAAAGAATTTGGCGACAACTCGATTTTAAACTTCGCCAATATTTTAGCGCTTGTAGCTCGCCGTCAAATTAAGGTATCCTGATGTAAATGGTGTCACCTGATAGGATTTTTTCTGCTCTTTCCAAATATGTGCTTAATTTGCGTGTAAGTATTTTAGGAAGTTCACAAATGTGGGTTTATTCAGACGGGATGGAAAAAAACAGATATTTCTTCTATCTATCATAACTCGGAAACGGTTAGAGATAGGACAGGGTTTCTATTGTATTTTATGCTCCCCATGGGCTGTTCTATCACCTCCTTTCGTTTGGCAGATTATGTCAAACTCACCCTGTATATATACATTTATATATATTTATATATTTAAATATAAGTAATAAGCTTTTTTTTTTTATATTAAATATTTCTGTAATACTAAGTTATAATCGTAAAATACCATGTGGAAGATTTTGTTTTAAGAGTAGCAGAATACTTAAAACAAGCACTATGTTCACAAAATAGTAACAAAAATAATACATCTAAATACAAAAATCAAGTATAGTTACAAAAAAAAAAAAAAAAAAAAAAAAAAATTCATATTAGGCTTCTGAAGAGATGGACCACCGCCACTTTAGAATGTAGAAAAAGAGGGGAAAAAAGCTAAAAACCCCATAGTAATAGCATGGGAAGAAAAGCAAAAAAACTCACAATGTCAAGTGTGTTAAAAAAAAAAAAAAAAAAAAAAATTCACACCGGAAGTAATAAGGGGACAAAATTGACTAGAAAAATACATTGAACAGCGGGAACCGGGCGGGCTGGGGCATGGGTCCTATCGTCCAGGATTAATACGACTCGCCTAGTATATGATAATTAGTTCTGTGTGAGGGGTCATTAATGCACCTACATTTATATAGAATTTAATTCAGTTATTAAAAAATAATTCTCTTTTTAAAAAATAATTTATTAAAATTATTATTTAAAAAAAATATCTTTTATGATAAGGCAGACGATTTCAATATTAGAGAAGTAGTATAACACCAAATATCCAAAAAAAGTCCATTTTATTCTCAAAATTAAAAAAAAAAAAAAAAAAAAAAAACAGTACATTTTTCAGGTTTTTTTTTTTTCGCTAAAAGTAAAAAAAATCGATAACTTTGTTTTAAATTATCGCAGATCGATGGTTCAACCATTCGTTTTAAATGTATTGGCGAGCTCTTTTGAAAGATACCCATCATGAAAATTTTCTCCCCTCGAGGGGGCACTTCCCCCCTAGGGGGGAAGGCGAGGCTCCTACATACATAATTTTTTTTTTCCAGTTAACTATCTCTATTACAATATATATATATTCGTTTCATTTGGTTTAGTGCAGTCTATAGACGTTAAACTCTACTTTCCTGCAATTTCCCCCATAGACGTAATGTATTAGAATTATCTTGATTGTCCCTGTACACGAACCATTTGCTTGATCTTAACGAAAAGCTTACTGTAGCATCCCTATATGATACACATTTAGAATACCAAGTTTGAACTTTCTGCTATAATTTGTTTTTGAGATATGCTGATAACAGACAGACACACACACACACACACTCACACACACAGACACAGAGACATACAGACACACACACAGACACACAGACATACAAACACACACACAGACACACAGACATACAGACACACAGACATACAAACACACACACAGACACACAGACATACACACAGGCCATTTGCTAAAAACATGATTTTCGTATTCAGGGGACATAAAAACGTGTAAATATAGCAAAATCTCGCGTTCGAAATATTGACCGAAAAACAATACTTTCTGTACCTTATTACTAAGAGAAAGTAATAGGTGAAAATTAATTTTACGCTTTCAGAGAAGGCAAAATCTTATATATATATATGTATATATTAATATGAATTATAGAATATTTTTAATTGAATTACTCTGTATAATCCACACACAGAAAATTAAACCAAGTGCTACTTAAACAACCGTAACACAACTTTAATCAACACACAATGCTTCGTTTGCATATTCCCTTCTAGGGTTCAAATGTGAGTTCATACGTAAAATCATTTTTCTTTTCTTTTTTTAAAGTCGTAGATAAGGACAATATTTAAGAAAATAAAGTTATCGATTTATTTTCATTGTTACCCCCCCCCCCCCAAAAAAAAAAAAAAAAAAAAAAAAAAAAAACACTATATTTAAAGGGGACTTATGTGCAAGTTGTACCTGACGGGACTAAAGTGAAAGTTGTCCCTCAAAGGACTAATGTGAAAGTTGTGTTGTTGTTGTTGTTGTTGCTTATCCTCCTTGTCTGAAAGTTGTACCTCACGAGACTAATGTGCAAGTTGCACCGAACGAACAAACCATTTCTTTCAACGAAAATGCCTACTAACCCTGGACGATAGGTCTAATATATCGTATCATATTATATATCGTATTTATCGTAATATAACTCAATACTTATTTCGCTTCCTTCTTCAACTCGTTTTAATACGCATTTTTTATACGCATGAGCAGCCCCCGAAAACCAAAACATTAAATCATTAAATTCACTTTTTTACTTATTTTTATTTCATATTATTTCACGCGCACTTTTTATTTCCTAATTCAAAATTATAAAAAAAAAAAAACTTTTTCGGTATCGCTTGTAACGATACTGATTATTATTAATTTTCTTTTATTTTTCTTTCAATAATAATAATAATAAAAAAAGATTTTGATGAAATTCTGGCAAAAGCAGAATTTAGTTTAGGACGGAGGACTATTAGTTCTTTTTTCTTCCCAAGTTTACATCGCTTTCAAATTATTCAATTATATTTTCAATAAATTTTAGATTTCGACAAATGTCCAACTATCGAAATCGACAACGCAAAAATTCCAGATTGAGACTAATAGGCCCTCAGTCCTAAAAAAAAAAAAAAAAAACTATTGCAAAAATTGAGATTGATATAGGGATATTTACAGGGTTTAAAAATGTTTTTAATTTAACATCCGTACAATTAAAATATTATGTATAGACGGATAATTTCAAACACATTTCACAATCTGTAAATTCTTAGTCAATACAAGCATTTAAGTGAAAGTTTTTTGAACCTTTTTTTTTTTTTTTTTAGGACTGAAGATCTATAGTCTCAATCTGGGATTTTTGCGTTGTCGTTTTCGATAGCTGGACATTTGTCGAAATCTAAAATTTATCGAAAATATAATTGAATAATTTGAAAGCGATGTTATAATTTGAAAAAAGAAAAAAAAAAAAAAAAAAAAAAAAAAACTAATAGTCCTCCGTCCTAAGCTAAATTCTGCTTTTGCCAGAATTTCACCAAAATCTTTTTATTATTATTATTATTATTATTAAAAGAAAAAGAAAAGAAAATTAATAATAATGAGTATCGTTACAAGCGATATCAAAAACGTTTTTTTTTTTTTTTTTTTTTTTTTTTTAATAATTTCGAATTAGGAAATAAGAAGTGCGCGAGCAATATGAAATAAAAATAAGTAAAAAAATGAATTTAATGGTTTAATTTTTATATAAAACAAGATCGCGTGCTATCTTAAAAAGTAGATGTAAAATTTAAAGTTTAATTTTTTTTGGCAACAATAATAAACTAAAATAAATAATTTAATGAAAGTTTAGAAGTTAGAATTTCTAATTTTATTATTATTATTATTCGGGAACAAGATAATTGTTACATGTAATTGTAAAAACTTTTACACATTTAAAAAGCGATTGTTAACTATTGAATTGACATGTATTTAATCAAGAGTAAACAAATTAAGTCAAAGAAAAATCTCTTTTTTTTTTTCCCTATAAAATTATCTATTCAGAGAAAAATAGATCATTTATGTGACTACTATTTCGGTTTAATTTCTTTAAATGGCTATTTCTAAATTAAACGTCTTGGCGAAAAACATTCGGTTTATTTATTTTTTTTTTCCATCTTAGATTATAAATTGATAGTCTCTAATCACAAGTGACAAAATACGACTTATACCTGAAAATGAAATTTAAGTATGAATTCAAGAAAATAAAAACAATTAAAAAAGAAAGAAAATTTGAGTTTGCTTTATACATTGGTTGTTACATGATACGGCAAAATTTAAGGGTTTAAAACATTTCGTACTCGGTTGAATGTTAAAAAATGGTAAATACAATAAAAACTTTACCTACACACGAATAATATTACCTATTATATATTATATATACTATATATATAAACGTATCAAAAGTTATAATATATAAAAGTCAGCCAAAATTAGAACATTTCCATGATAAAACAAACTCTTTAAATGGCCCCATAACCAAAAATCACGAGGATTAAGATCAGGAGAACAGGCTGGCCAAGGAATGGTAACTGAATGGCAAATCAAAAAAAATTTTTAATGTAAAAATAACAGTTTCAATTGTCGTAAGATTTGAAAATGTTAACCCATTTGTACAGAAGATAAGCACACCCAGGTTTTCTGTTAGTCGGAGCCGTGTCACACTGCTTAATAATGTTGATGAAGAGGAAATAAACTGCAGGCAAAAAACTACTTCTTGGAAAAAGTCATTTATTGTAAGAGGCAAAGAAGATATCATTTCAAAATGATGAGATACTAGTGAAATTCTTTATTGATGTAATTTAAGAGTAAGGATGAATAGTCCACCCAGCACTTGGTGGTGAGGGAGAGGATGTCTGGAAAAAATAATGGTCTTAACAAGAGGCAAGCAAGAGGAGAAGTGCGCGAGAATTGTACGACTCGAAAGAAAAAGACGCCAACAGTAAATCTGGCGTAGTTAAAATTAAGCCAAAAAGAATGCCAAAGAGTTTCCCTGTTCCCGTACACTTTAATACAGAAATTTTGAAAATAATCTGGCCGCTATAAAAGTCAAACTAATTTGGCATAAAAAATAAACGCTACCTGCCAACAAAAAACGCAGACGAGAAAAAGACGACTAATTATCGCGCGCGAGGCAGTCGTTTATAAATCCATTAAAAATCTATTTTTAGAAACAGATCCGTTTGATGGAAAATGTTAATAGCATTTTTTATTTAAATAGAAGCATTATAATTGCTAACGGAAATTCTTTTTTTTTTTGTTTTATTTATTCCGAAATATGCTAGAAATATGTTGGTAATTATTCTGAAAGAACACTATCTTAATTAGATAAATTATAGTGATAATGGTTTAAATCTTTAAGGGAAAGACTATGAATTAAAATTACTTTTCAAAACCCCAATGCGTACAGTGCTTTATTTTACAAGGAGGATGGTACGTTTTTAATACAAGGAAAAGGAAGTGCATTATGTAATAGTTTTTATTTTCAAAGAAAATGGGAAATTCTATTTAATTTATTGAGTGAAATATTTTAAATTCAAAATTATATTTCTATTATATAGTTAGATTTATCTTTATTATTATTTTTTTTTTATGAAATTAAATTAACATTCATAAAGCATAAGTGCGAAAAACAGTCACACATTTATCTCCCCTTCGGCTGGCAAAAAGACATACTGTTCCTCGTATCCTTTAAAAAGTTACGTACACAAAACAGCAGTAAATGTACAATAGAACAATAGTCAAAAACACTTACGAAATACATATATTTAAAAATTACATTACATTACAAGCACACAATTGTGTAGAATATGAACAATAATAAGAGTAAAAAAACAAAATATATAAAGAAGTATAAATATTAATTCAAACAAAACTTTATGCATATTTATAAACACTAGTGTAATGACAATTCGAATTCATGACTTAAATGAAAAGTAAATTGACGTCATAAATGAGCAAAAAAAAAAAAAAAAAGTGGCTAATAGAAGAGAATATATTTATGCTCATACAAATGCTTTCATACTTTGCAGTCTAATAAATATTTTTTAAGCCACCAAAATTTTTAGCTGATATATTTTTTTTTTTTTTTTGTATATATACATATCTATATATAAAATTCTTACAAAAAATAATTCCAGTCACTATCACTAGAATTGTATATAATCGAAAGAGGGATTAAAATTATACACATATATTATATATGCATACTGAAACAGAGAAAAAGAATATATATTACGCATTTGTTCTAATATACATTAGCCAATGTGAAACAAAACTATGTACGAATATAAAATAACACGAAGAAAATTTTTTCGTGTATACCACACGGGAAAGATTTTTAAAAAGGACGCAGTTAGCAGTACAAAAAAAAAAAAAATCTTTCCTAAATCCTTACAAAAGTATAAATGTGTCGACGTTAACTTAAGGCTAACATTCTAGCGGGACAGAGCGCGTTGAAAGACCTGCACTGTTAGGGTCAGGCCTCCGTGCCCCACCATTGTTCACACACTCTCATAGGAACACCTCACCAAACTGATAAAATCAAGTGTAATAAATGTTGAAAAAAAAAAAAAAAAAAAAAAAAAAAAAAAAGATCAACAAAAGTATGGGTTCTCATCACATATTCAATGTTGCTCTACCGGATGAAAATTTTGAACACGTCAACATATATATAGGATGGGGTAAACAATAAGGAAAGGAAAACGAATTGTCAAAAATTTTGAGTGATAAGAGGAAATGCCAAAACAAGGAAAACATTTTAGACTGAACAGTCACCAGACCAAACATATGTTGTACATCAAAAAATCAATCGCCAATTTATAAAACTCAGTTGTATATATATATACACCGTGACCAATAAGTTCTCATACACTTTAAAATTTTTATTACAATAACACAAAATAAATCATACAAAAACTTTTTGCATCAAATTAAAGTAGCAATCATTGAGTATCTTTACAATAAATGCTTTGGAATAATTCCGCCTTTTAGTTTCTTAACGAGCTTAAGTCGCTTTTCAAATCCATCACATGCGGCACGCACGGCTTCCATTGACATTTCGTGCCATATCTTCTGAATTACATTTTTCAATTTGCTCAAATCGTTCATTTTATAGTTATTCAGTTGGAAGAGCATATATGACCACACAAAATAATCAAGCGGGTTCAGATCGGGGGAGTTGGGGGGCCATTCGTTCTTTGGTAAAAAGTCAGCTAAGTTTTGACTGCACCACTCCTGAACCGCACGTGCGGTATGAGAAGGGGCACAATCTTGTTGGAAGCAGAAATAATCCGCCCCATACATACTCTGGACATTTGGGAGTAAAACTTTTTCCAAAACCTCAGTTTTATAATATTGGGCATTAATTTTTACACCTTTATCAATGAAGACTAACGGGAGTTTTCCTCTTTTGGAAATAGCGGCCCAAACCATCAGAGACGAAGCATTTTGATAAAGTGGAACGTAATGCTGGCTCTCAGGGATGTTATCAACAGAAACTGACCATACTCTGTCATTTTGGGGATTGAGACTTTGCTGTAAAATGAATAGTTTCTCGTCTGAAAAGACAAATTCATCCCCAGCGTGCCAAGCAAGAATTTCTTCCACCCTTTGCTTCCTTTTCCTCTTAGCAGACTCCGAAACTCCGTGACTTTTACGTTTTCTATAAGCCTTGCCCCCAAGGTCATTTTTCAGAATGTTCAACATTGATCCCTTCGATATTTTGAGCTCTCGTGCTAGTTTTCTAGCAGATCTTTGTCCGTTTCGTCGTATCCTTTCTCTGACCTTTTTCACAGCTTCTTTTGTCCGAACGGACCTCGGTCTGCCAGATCTTTTTCTGTCATCGACAGAGGACGTCTCATTATACCTTCTGATAGTTCTGTAAATGAAATCTCTCTTGACCCCCAGGGCTTTCAAGTCTGAAAATTTGACCCGGCTGCTCTCCTTTGATGAATATATTTATCACAATTTCTCTCAATTTCTTCATTCTACCTAGTTAAAGAAAAATTATAATTAGTACAACATTTACACTTGAAATAGCTTTATATCTTACACTAAATTGCCTGCAAAAATAATTGGCAGTACAGTAACACATATGTACAACTTTTTAACGTGCTTCAAAAATTGTATGAGAACTTATTGGTCACGGTGTATATATTACTATTAATATTACTATTATTATTATTATTAATTACATTATTTACTTAGCACATATTCATCTTTATTACCTTACCTTTAATATATGTATTTCAAACATTTAACCAGTCGTTTATAACATTAACCCAACAATATGGCAAGCTATAAATAAAATACATTGTAATCCTTTGATGAATAATTTAGAAACTTAAAATATCATTTATAATCTTTTACTGCATTGAAGAAAATATTATTAATAAATACAATGTGTATTATTTTACAATACTGCAATAAGTAGAATTTTTCGTTCTTGTTATTATTATTACTATTATTGTAATTATTATTTTTTTTCTTTTTCAGAATTTCATTTCATGTATTTTAAGCAAAGTGATTCGTAAACCAGGCGTTGAAATCAACATGTACTCCGTGATAATAAAACTATTAAGGTAATATTTTCTGCAATTTTGTAATTTTTGAAGTTTATAAGGAAGAATAAGTGCAAAAAATTCAGCCGAATATTTCCATCATTATTCAGTTTTTGTCAAAATTTAGGCTTTAGAACTGAGCCAGTATATCATTTCTACGTATGAATAATTTTTATGAATAATTTCTTTTGTAACATAATGATACAAATGTGTTATATGCAGTCATTGCTTTAAGAGTGAGAAAAAATTCTAAACTGTGGCTCTAGAAAAAATAGTTACATGTCATCCTTATAAATTCTAGTCCCCCTTTGAAAGCGAGGTCTAGAAACCCCTATAAGAATTCAAGAGTGTTTACCTATATTCTCGAGAGCAAAGGTATTTAAAAATCTCTGCAAATAAATGCGAATACAAGAGGCAGCAGGTTTCAGCAACTATAATCTTGAATTATTACCCAGTTCTAGAAAATCAAGCAATACAAAAGATACAGAATATTCAGAATATTGTTTCACCATCTAGAAATGTGTAGACTAGAAATTCTCGATCATTTCGTCTGTTCAGTTTATTGGTGTGCCTTATGCCTACAGCTCGAAAATCTATATTTCTAGTTAAGGGATTTAGAAAATGAGCACCTATTCATTCTAGATGAAGGCGGTATATATTTTTCCTCAGTGCATATTACAAAAAAATGCATTAAACTATATTGAAATAATGTTACATGATGAGTAAAATCTTGGTCAGAAAACGTCATGATTTCTAAAAACACACAACGATTGTTTCGAATCCAAATAATTAAACTAGAATCTTCGTCAGGAAGGAAACAAAAAAACTGGAAGAAATGCGACTTGAAAGCAATGCTCCTGATGTAAATTTAATTTATCCATTTTAAGAGCAACTTTAGAAATCTACCGTGAAAAAAAATAAATGAAAGAAATGTTTTACATTGTATATAACTTCTTAGATATTAGAAATGTAAACTCATACCTAAAATGTATTTTGTAGGTGCCGATTTTGAAGAAAATTAATCCTCGTCGGTCTAACCGTTTGGACGATTTCCGTGGTTTTCTCCAACACCCTCATGAATACTGACAAGGATCTCTTAGAAAGTCCCCGTCTTTCACGAAGGACACTATCTCTTCTAGTACACAATCTTCCTTAAATCCTACACCATCACACGTAAAATATTTATCTATATTATTTCAGCTTCTTTGATGCGAGGCAATAAATATAAGCAGTGAGGCAGTAATACCACTAACTTCAAAACAAAGATATTCAAAATACTGGTTGAGATTTTGGAATTAACTTGTCAAGTGAAAATTCTAGTTTGAATAATTTAAAAACAAATTAGTTTTAACATATTCTAAAATGTAGTTTTGAATGGAACTGCATGCAAATGATTAAAAGTTATTCTTAAGAATATTTTGCAATTTGACAAATGTTATGAAGTGCAATTAGTGCTTGAGATTCAACATATAGAAGCTATTTTCGTTATGGAAGTCGAAATAAAAGTATCGCGTGAAGGCTCCAGTATTTGAAATTGAGAGATATACATTTAGAATTGCTTTTAAATCCTCGCGTGTTAATTACTCTAAGATAAATTTAAAGTCTGAAATATGGAAAATTTCAGTATTCTTATCAATAGAATAATTGCAATTTAAAGTTTTGGAAATTTATGCATCTTTATGTTACGTAACAAATTTAAGTAGAAATGTAAAATTTATTTATTTCAAATAAACTGTTATAGTTTTGTGAATCAGTCGTTAGGTTAATTGTTCTAATTTTTATTTTATTTAAATTTCTAATTCCTGAAAGCATTCACATCCGAATTTAAAACGAAAAAAACTTACAGAACATAAAATTCTTATTGTAATTCATGTATTATATAAAAAGCAATTTTTCACATATTTTATTTACAGGTGTCAAGATGCTGCCAACTGAAAATGGATTTCATACCACTGTTTTGGTATAGTATTCTTCGTTGTAATTTGATCTATGATAATTATTACTAAAGAATACTGTTACAAAAATTCTGAAATGAGGATTAAGGATAATATATAATTACTCGGTGCCTTTGATTTTATTATAAACTAATTCTTGAACGTAATGCAGTCACGTTTTATTATATTCCCCTCCCCCCCATTTTCGTCCAAAAGATAATTTTCTTGAATGTTGCTTGACGTTTTAGTCTTGAATATAAAATAATAATAAAATAATAATTTTATAAAATATAATAAGGAATACATAAAATAAGGAAATTCAAGTAATGAAATTAAATTAAAATTTAATTATTTATGAAAACGATCTTCAGGGAAAATTTCCTCTAGTTCATTTGCCGACGGGATAATATCTAATTAAATTAAATGTAATTTTTTTTTCTCATACTAGTTTAAATGATTAAACATCGATTCACATGACATTATCTTTTATATTAAAATGTCTATTCCATAATGTTTTCATTTACATTAAGCGTTTTTAACACTTTCCAACAAGATTCAAAAGTGTTAATGACTTCGGTTTGTCTGTCTGTATATTTGTCAGTCCGCGTTCTACTCCCGTAAATATTCATGGAATTTTTGGAAACTGATATGTGTTATTCATTTCACTATCGGATGTTTCCTATTGAAAATGGAGTTTATACCTCTACTGGTTTGTGTACAGGGACACCCGAAAGTATTTCAAAGTATTGTGTTCTATGAGAGGTATTTCCATAAACCATATTTTCATACCTTTACTTTAGGCATATCTTAATGAAATTTATATATGTTATTCAAGTTCACTAGATTCATAAAATATAAATGCCCTATATTTTTCACTTAAATATAAACAATAAATGTTTCTTCTTCTCTTGTAACTTAATAGAAGTCTCTTACAAGCATTTTCACTTAACTTTTCAATTATTGTAAAACAATAATTGAATTAATATTACCCATTGGAATATTAATTCAACTTAGAAACGATGTAGCAGACGTCAAAATTGGTTACGCCCCGCAAATACTATACTTCAAATACTTTAACTCTAAGAACTATCACGAATTGAAACTTGTCTATCTGTAGCCCTCAAACTGGACTGCTCACAAGTCAAAACTAAGTTAGAACTAAGTCAGAACAAAATAGAACCTGGTCAGAACCAAAGCTGAACCCCTAGCATGATTTTAACATCCCTTTCACACGCTAAATACTTTGCATGGATATCCGAACCTGTTTTAAACAAACCTGTTCAAAACTAATTTATTTGTTAGATCTCACAAAGTCCAAAACTTTCCTTTTAAGCATATATGTTGCAATCTAACCCTCGTAGAATATTTAAATAAACGGAGTAAAAACTACTAACCCTACTCGACTACCTTGCAACTCTCTCTTTGAGAACTTCCTACGAAAACTTCTTCAGCCTCACTCATAGTTGAAAAAAACAACATTTAAAATTCTTAGTAAATATAATATTTATTGTATAACTGGAGGATGGAGGGTTACTGAAAGTTACCTTAATTTTTCCATGAATTTTTTTTTGAAGTGAAAACTTCTTTAGGCGCGTTGAGCACTTTTGGGTGAACAAAAATCCTTGAATTCCCGTCATCGTCAGCTAACGCTTTCCATTTGAAGTGAAAACTTTTGGGTGAACAAAAATCATTGAATTCGCGTCAAACGCTTTCCATCCTTGTATGATACAAATAATGTATCATACAAATAACTTGCTAATGTGAAGTGTTAATAATTATATACTGTATATTGTTTTAAAATCTGGTGCGGCTCTACACGACTTCTCTCATCTCCGGGCACTGTCTCTATTGCAGTTAGACCTCACAAATCCGTGAGAGAGCCCAAAGCTGCCATTTTTCTCACGTTTTTACAATCTGGTGCGGCTCTACATGACTTCGCTCATCTCCGGACACTGTGTCTATTGCAGTTAGACCTCACAAAACCGTGAGAAAAGCCAAAGCCGCAATTTTTCTCACGTTTTTACAATCTGGTGCGGCTCTACACGACTTCTCTCATCTCCGGACACTGTCTCTTAAAGATTGCAGCAGGAAACGTTCCAGTTAGACCTCACAAAACAGTGAGAAAGGCCAAAGCCGCCATTTTTCTCACGTTTTTACAATCTGGTGCGGCTCTACCCGACTTCTCTCATCTCCGGACACTGTCTCTATTCCAGTTAGACCTCACAAAACCGTGAGAAAGGCCATAGCGGCTATTTTGCTCACGTTTTTGCAATCTGGTGCGGCTTTACACGACTTCTCTCATCTCCGGCCATTGTCTCTTAAAGATTCCAGCCGGAAACGTTGCAGTTAGACCTCACAAAACCGCGAGAACGGCCAAAGCCGCCATTTTTCTCACGTTTTTACAATCTTGTGCGGCTCTATACGACTTCTCTCATCTCCGGACACTGTCTCTATTGCAGTTAGCGTATTAAATAAAATTGTAATATAATTTTTGTAGTAGTAGTGTATATTAATGAATAAAAAAACACTTTATTTAAAAGTATTTTCTGCACAATAAAATATTTCCTGACGATTCAAGACATACACACGTAATTGTTCACGTTTTCGCTTCTGTAGGCACTCCCGGAGTGCAAATGTTTTTTTTTTTACTATTCTCACAAATCAATATAAATTAATTGTTCTATTACTATAAGATTTGTAGCATTAAAAACATCCCTCCTCCCCAGAAAGCTGTGATTTTTTTTTTTTTTTTTTTTTTTTTCGAAGCAAGATAATCGAAAATATAAAGACTACAATTCTTAAGAACAACAAATTCTGTAGCTCTTTATCGTTCAAAGAGTAACTGCAAAAAGTCTTAGTAATAACAACATTTACTATATAACTACACATTTGGAAGGTTACTGAATGAGCTACTTTACCTCGAATATGAATTTTAATCGCTTATAAAGTCTAATAACTGGAAGATGATTGTAACTATGTACAGTGTGATAATGCTGGGAAAGTTTACATTGTTATAACTAATTAATAACTTAGGTTTCTCTATCAGCTTTTTGTGCTTAATCTTCGGCAAATGTACTTGGTTTTTCATTTTCTATACTATCTTCCTTTTTTCCTATAACAAATATCTTTTTTCTTATATTAATCATCTTTTCTCTAAACGCATTCCCTCCCCAGCATGTTAATTAGCCAGCTTTGTGTAATGCTGTATAAACACAAAAAAAATATTTTATTATGTTAAATTTACTAATATTCTATAATATTGTTATATATTTATTTAAATAAACAGTAAGTATAAGAATAACCTTAATTAAAACACATTTATTAAAAAAGGAAAAGTTTTTTGCACTAGCATAATTGACAACTTTTACGTTTTTTTGGGGTATCGAAAAATTATAACAGAAAATTTTAATTTATTTAATCAATGAAAACTGTTACAGAAATATATGAAAAATATATAATGAAAATTTCCGGTAGCCAAAAATCATAAAAGTTGGCAGCTATGTACTTGTTATATAGGAGGATCAAGAATATTAATACAAAATATTTTCTAAATCGTATTATAATATGTGATATATGAATCTTATATATTAAAAAAATTTATGAAAACTAAAGTCAGTCCGTCTGGCCGTTCTATCCGGCCGATTTCCTTCATTTTTTTTTAAATGAAAGGTATTTAGGCACAGATATGTCATCAATCATTGAAATTTACTCAACTCCCACCTTACTCAAGTTATACTCAAACGCGATTCTTCCCTGTACATTTCTTATGGGACACATTCACTCAAGCAATTCGAATTCTCATAGCTCCTCTTCTAATGAATGGATCTTGATCGTTTTACTCTCAGAACACTCAGTGGATGAAGTTCTTTCTTTTGAGCTATTAACTGCTTAAATTCGTTGAGTTTGAGGAAAGTTATGCGTGCACAATCAACTTTACATTCAATTTTTTCAAGATTTTCCTTCACTCAAACCTCTATAACTAGAGTTCTAATTAACGTAGGCTGTTGACAAAGGTCTAAGAACACTCAGTGGATCAAGCTCTTTCTTTTGAGCTATTAACTGCTTAAATTCGTTGAGTTTGAGGAAAGTTATGCGTGCAGAATCAACTTTACATTCAATTTTTTCAAGATTTTTTCAAGATTTTCCTTCACTCAAACCTCTATAACTAGAGTTATAATTAACGTAGGCTGTTGACACAAGTCTAAGAACACTCAGTGGATCAAGCTCTTTCTTTTGAGCTATTAACTGCTTGAATTCGTTGAGTTTGAGGAAAGTTATGCGTGCACAATCAACTTTACATTCAATTTTTTCAAGAATTTTTCAAGATTTTCCTGCGTTTGGTGTAAATCAATTATTTGAAAAAAATCTATATATTAATTTGAAACATGTTTTTGTCTGTCTCCACTAAATTGAGAGAACGGCTAGGTGTAAAAATTTGGTTGAGGTGTAAAAACGTCTTGGTCTGTAGATGTGTTATAAAAAGAGAAAAATAAAAAAAGTCGAATGGTCCCCCCCCTTGGGGGGCAGGGGTTAAAAACACGTTTGGGAGCTTAACTCAGCTCCAAATTACTTCACGGTGAAGAAATTGTACATGGGGGGACTAGACTCAAATATTAAAAAATCAATTGCGATTTTGGAATTTTCGATTTTAAAGGGGGGGGAAAAGGGGGAAAGTAGATTTGGAGGGGGGGAAAGGGGGGGAAATAGTTTGAGAGGGAAACCCGTTCTAGACCCACACACGTAGCACCTCATTTTAAAGGTCTTGAAATGTCATGTTGATTGGGGATGTTTGTATACAATATAGGGCGCACCCTGGTGGTGAAAAATGGAACTAAGTGATTTTGTAGTAGGCCCTATCATGTTACACCTTATTTTAAAGGTCTTTTTATTTCCTGACCGTTTGTAATGTTCGTACAGAACACACTGTGCCCCCTGGTGGTGGAAAGTGCAACTAAAGGATTTTGCAGTTGACACCACCATGTGACACCTTATTTGAAAGGTCTTGAACATTCAAGGCGATTGGTGAGAGAGGTCTTGAAATTTCATGTTGATTGGGGATGTTTGTATACAATATAGTGCGCCCCCTGGTGGTAAAAAATGTAACTAGGTGATTTTGCCGTAGACCCTATCATGTTACATTTTATTATAAAGCTTTTGGTATTTCCTGATCGTTGTTGATGTTCGTATAGAGCACGCTGTGCCCCCTGGCGGTGGAAAGTGCAACTAAACGATTTTTCAGTTGACACCACCATGTGACACCTTATTTGAAAGGTCTTAGAAATTCAAGGCGATTGGTGATGTTCGTATAGAACATACTGCGCCCTTTGGTGGAGGAAAGTGGATTTTGCAGCGCATGTGTAGCTTGCCTGCTATACGGAGCCGCAGCCGCAGGCAGCGGACACACGAGTCAGAGGTTCATTCGGTTCAGGTTAATTTTTGAGAATTTTTTTCATGTTATTAGCGGCCCGCATATACGCTGCCACAGACACCGGGATCACGAACCCGAGTTCCGTTCGGTTTGAGGTATTTTTTTTTTTTGTTTGTTTGTTACAGATGATTATTTTTTTCGCGATGCTTTCATTTAAAAATAGAAATTCAAACAAAACAGAGTTAAAGATATAAAATCATACAAATTTAAGGTTCACTTAAGGTTATTATCATGGACCCGGGCAACGCCGGTCGAGTTCGTTCGGTTCCAGGTTAATTTTGGGGAATTTTTTTTATGTTATTAGTGGCCCGCGTATGCACTTCCGCAGGCACCGGGGTCACAAGGCAGAGTTTCGTTCGGTTCGAGGTAATTTTTTTATTACAGCTGATTATTATTATTATTGTTATTATTATTATTATTATTATTATTATTTTGCGATGCTTTTATTTAAAAATAGAAATTCAAAGAAAATCGAGTTAAACATATAAAATCCTGCAATTTTAAGCTTCATTTAAGGTTATTATCATAGGCCCGGAAAACGCCGGGCGGGTTCGTTCAGTTCCAGGTTAATTTTTGGGAATTTTTTTATGTTATTAGCAGCCGGCGTATGCGTTGCCGCAGACACCGGGGTCACAAGGCAGAGTTTCGCTCGGTTCGAGGTAATTTTTTTTTTTTTTTTTTTTTTGTTACAGCTGATTATTTTTTTCGCGATGCTTTTATTTAAAAATAGAAATTCAAACAAAATCGAGTTTAAGATATAAAATCATAGAAATTTAAGTTTCAGTTAAGGTTATTATCATAGGCCCGAGCTAACATGTAGTCTTGGTATTAAACGAAATAGAAAATAAAAGATAGCAACTGTTTATTTGGAGTCAGTTTGACGTCACACTGACATTATTTTGTAGAAAGTGATGTCATATGTAGTATTTCTATTTATAAGAATTTTTCCGATTTTAAGTGAAATGTCGTAAATTATATTAGATTTTTTTTTTTTTTTTTTAACTTGAAATACATTTAAATAATGATGCGACGATTTTTGAAACATTACAGTCAAAAAAGTGACCGTCGAATTCGACGGGTTCCAGCTAGTTTATTTTAAAATGATAAATTATGTTATTTTATACTAGAAGTATGTTCAAACTTTTATGTTGTTCATGCCAGTTTTGAAATCGCAGAAAAAAAATAATATTTAAACTTTTTATAGCCTGTGTAAAAAGAAAAAAAAAAGTACTTTTATAATACAAAATGTGCAAACCATAGCTTTGTACATTAAAAAATTATCCAAAATTTTACTGATTCGAAGAATGTTTTTTAAAAGTCTTTGTTTTGCACTGTATCATTCTGCTACGTGCTATGAATTGTGAGTAACTTTTCTAGACACATGTCATAATGAGTATGGATCCAAAACTTGTGAAAAATCACCATCTTTATCGGTTTTCTTCTAAAAAGAATTCCAGAACACACGCAGAAAATAAGCATTCAATTAATATAGATTTTAAAGCATTTTCCGTCTATACTTACTTGTTTTATTGGATCATAAAAATGAAGTTATAAATAATTTTAATTTATAAAATGAAGATAGTTTTCCTGACACATAAACGGACTACATTAAAAAATCTGTCAGGCGAACTGCCTTTATTTTTAATGGTTTTTATTATTTTAAATGCGAAGACTATGATGCAAAGTGTTCTTGGTTTCTTTTTCTTTGCGACAATTTAAACGCTAATTTGAAAAAAAGGAAAAGAAAAAGAAACCTTTTTTGTTGCATATAAACTTTCTCAGTGCTTTAGATAAGTAGATGATACCTTCATTTTTTGTCCTTTATGATACTGATCCTCTTCGTTTACTTTTTATAGTTTGAAGTGTTATTTATCGTCGAAAATAAATTATTTCATAATCAGAAAGCTATTCTTCCTTTATTTTCGCATCACACAAAATTAACAACAAACCAGAACTCTTTTATCTGTTGCCTAAAGCAACGTACAAATATAAACTATAATCGAATAATATTATTCGATTTATATTCGTTATAATGCATGACAAAATACTTCAAGTTATTTCGATTGTACACAGTATCCAGTTACCTTAAAGGTTGAAAAGTACAGACCTCTTCTTTTTCTGATCGTCTTAATGTCTAAGCACAATGAACATGTTCTTGACCACTGACTTTAGAAAACATTTTTTTTTTTGTCGATCTATTTCCATATACACTCCTTCTCATAATTATAAGGACACACGTTTTTCTATATTAACTAAACACTTAACACTATTATTTAAACAAATATATTTTTAATTAATTTGAATTTCATTAATAGACTATATTTAAAAAGTTTTATCGTTTTTCTATCTTAAAAAACTTTAAATATGGTAAAAAGATTATTTTTCAGGTGTTCACAATTATAAGGACAGCTCGAATTTTAGTAATTTTTTTCAATTATTCTTTAAATTAATATTTTATGGGGTCTCTTTTTAGGGTTAAATAGTCAGACAGTCTCTCTGGTATATATATATATATACATTTTTTTTATATTCAGTTTCAATACCATTTCGTATAGCATATATAATATTCTTAATACATTTAAACAATTTAAAATTGCTTTCCACTTGCATGTACTTTTCTAATATCATAAGTTAAGGTTTTTTTCAACTTTTAGGCCATGGGAATGGCAATAATACAGAAGTTTCTTTCTTCAAACTATTTCCTATTGCTCTAAAAGTAGAGCAAAAATGTAAGTCTTGTTGAAAAAAATATTATTACCCCCCCCAAATATAACAAAAATCTGATAATTCCACGTTTAAAATTTGCGGATATTCTCTTGCTGTTCATAATAATAGAAAAAATACTAAATTCATTCTGCCTTCACTAGAAGCAGCTCTCCAGTGCACCATAGATCCACCTCTAAAATGCCCGATTCATATCTGCCTTTAAATAATCTGCTCTGTCTTTCGGTATCTTCAGATCGTGCCAGTAACTGTTAAAATCATTTGGTTAATCAAGAATAAAATGTTTTTCATCCGAAAATGCAACATTTTACCATTTAATATTGTCTTTATTCTGCTTTAACACAGATGTTCTTTCCCCCATTAAATGCTGATTGATTATTACAGGTTTTTTATTCATTTTAACATATTATTAATTATTTTAAACATGCATAAATGTGGACCCTAACCTTTCGCTAAAAATTACGAGCAAATTCAGCAGCAGTCATTATGAGTAGAACAGTAAGAGGAATTATGAGTCTTCGATCTCAGTAAAACAACTCTGATTTTGCATCAGATCTCTCTCCTATCGAACCAGCATTTCAACGTTTGATCACATTTCCTTCAGCAGTTTTAGACTTTCGAATTTCATTAGGAATTCGGAGGATTGAAATTATTCTTCCACTTAAAAAACACATTTATCATACTTCACTACTTGAACTTTCTTTTTTTCGAGGAATTATCAGTAATGTCCGTCCAAGAAAAATTGAAGGCCTACATATGAATTAATCTAGCCTAGTAGTTAAAAAATTCGCATGTCAACTGTAATTTATCCGATAGTAAGTTAAATAAAACGAAAAAATCTGGATTGTCCCTATAATTATGAACATTTAAAAACGTGGAGAAAAGCACATTTTGCATTATTTTTTATTAATTTTGTTTCATATTAAAAAAATTATAGCAATTTTGGTTTTTAGAATACTAGATATATTAAGTGCACTTAGGTATAAGCTTGTTCACAATTATTTTTACATTAGTTATTTCAAAATATAAAGTGTCCTTATAAATATGAGAAGGAGTGTATTCACTCTACACAGTAAAAAAAAAAAAAAAAAAAAAAAAAAAAAAAATGGAAGAAACTATGGCAAAAAATGCGATAAATATGATTTTAACCCTCGGTCACCAGAATCACAGCATTTTCGCTAATGTACTGCAATTTGTGGCGCCATGTTTTGACCACAAATTATGATTTCTGGCTTAATCTCTATAGATCAAGTATGTGTAATATATATATATATATATAAACTTGAATAACATATTTCAATTTTATTAATATATGCGTAAATTAAAGGTATTAAAATATGATTTGGAAAAATACCTCTCATAGAACACAATGCTTTAGAATACTTTCTGGTGTCCCTGTACACAAGCTAGCAGAGGTATTCACTCCATTTTCAGTAAGGAACATCCGATAGGGAACTCAAATAACATATATCAGTTTCAGGAAATTCCATGAATATTCGCGGGAGTTAGAGCGCGCACCGACAGAAAGACGGGTGAATAGACAGACAAATCGAAGTCATTAAAACTTTTCAACCTTGTTGGAATTGTTTGAGAGCTGAAAAGTCATTAAAGTTTTTCAACCATGATGGAAAGTGGTAAAAAGAAATAAAGTGCGAAAATTTCACACGGTTTTGCTAGCCTTAAGTTTCTTCCTCTCTTAACATGTTTTAATTTCCAGGTGATCCCCTAAGATATTTAACTATTAAATTTTTTAGCAATACGGAATAATGTATGTTTACATTAAGTTCTTAAAACTGTTGATTTCATGTGCCTGAATGGTTTTAGTTGCTATTTCAAAATGGAGGATCTTTTTTAATTTTTCTCATCTCATAGATAACCCCCTAAAGTGAGCCTGTTGGCGTCGAAAAATAGATGTCAAAATTGAAAATAAAGTGGTATAAGTCATCATTTTCAAATTTATAATTCAGTGAGATTTTGACTTAGAGAGATGACTTTTTCCCCCGTTAGAGCGAGGAGAATATTTTTCTAAATATAAGTCATATGATAAAAGAGATCGTATAAAAATTAAATTTCGTATTTTAATATGTGTACAGCCCCTTGTACAAAAAAAAAAAATGCCATACTTGATGTCTACTCTTAATTTGCAACAATTTTGTAATTGGAAGTATGTTTCTATCTTTTTTAGTTTACGAGATAATCTACTTTGAATCACCCGGTATATATATATGCAGGGCGATTAAAACTAAAGTTACGATTTCAAAACGCTATAATTTTAAAACTACCCATCAGAGCGATTTGATATTTTACCAGAGCAATCGTGAGGCAATGAAATTTTGTTTGGCAAATAAAAAAATATATATAGTTCGAAATGTGCCGTTAATTATCTGTAAAGTACTCGTTTCACGAAGCTCCTCTCTTTCTATTTTTACTATGACTGTTTCCGCTGTAAACAGGTATTCTTGTCTTTTTGCAAAAAAAAAAAAAAAAATTGTAGTAAACCCTAGATATCTATTGGTTCCTGCTATTCCATTGTGTTGCTAACTACATTCCTGTGTTTAATGAGTCCATTTAGGAGTTTTCAATGGCATTACCCTGACAGAGCCATCTATAGGAACCTGTTGGAACTACTTTCTTCCTTCCCAAACGAAAATTTCATTGCCTCACGATTGCTCTGGTAAAATATCAAATCGCTCTGATGGTTAGTTTTAAAATTATAGCGTTTTGAAATCGTAACTTTAATAATAATCACCCTGTATATATATATATATATATATATATATATATATATATATAAATTAATTGTTTTGGAATATTTGGCGTTAAAAGCCAAAGATAGCTTACAGTTAGACAAACAACGTACTTGCCAAGTTCAAGTAATTTTAATACATTTGAAATTTATTTGTTAAAAAATTGTTTACTGAATAGAATAATTGCCTAAACGTCAGTGGAGGCCCTCTGTTGAGACTCAAAACGGTTTTGGGCTGTGTCTGTCTGTCTGTCTGTTTGTCTGTCGCGCGATAGCGGCCGCAAAAATAGCGCTATTGACTTGAAATTTGGTACACATGTTCATGAGCCCTACGAAATCAGCTGTATAGTTTTTGGTATGTATTCCATTCGTAGTTCGTATACAGGGACACGCCAAAGTTTTTCGTATCATTACGGCCTATGGGAGGAATTTGTATGTATCGCGATAGCGGCCGCAAAAATAGCGCTATTGACTTGAAATTTGGTACACATGTTCATGAGCCCCACGAAAGTAGCTGTATAGGTTTTGGTATGTATTCAATTTGTAGTTCGTATACAGGGACACGCCAAAGTTTTTCTTATCATTACGGCCTAAGGGAGGAATTTGTATGTTTTGCGATAGCGGCCACAAAAATCACGCTATTAACTTGGAATTTGGTACACATATTCATGAGCCCAACGGAATTAGCTGTATAGTTTTAGGTGTGTATTCCATTTGTAGTTCGTGTACAGGGACACGCCAAACTCATTCTATCATTACGGCCTATGGGAAGAATCTGTATGTACCGCGATAGCCACCGCAAAAATCAAGCTATTGACTTCCAATTTTTGCCGAAACGTCAGTGGAGGGCCTCTGTTGAGACTCAAAAGGATTTTGTGTTCCGTCTGTCTGTCTGTCTGTCTGTCGTGCGATAGCGACCGCAAATATCACGCTATTGACTTGAAATTTGGTACACATGTTCATGATCCCCACAAAATTAGCTGTATAGTTTTTGGTATGTATTCCATTTGTAGTTCGTATACAGGGACACGCCAAAATTTTTCTTATCGTTACGGCCTAAGGGAGGAATTTTGTATGTATCGCGATAGCGGCCACAAAAATCACGCTATTGACTTGCAATTTGGTACACATTTTCATGAGCCCAACGGAATTAGCTGTATAGTTTTAGGTGTGTATTCCATTTGTAGTTCGTGTACAGGGACACGCCAAAGTTTTTCTATCATTACGGCCTATGGGAAGAATCTGTATGTACCGCGATAGCCACCGCAAAAATCAAGCTATTGACTTCCAATTTTTGCCGAAACGTCAGTGGAGGCCCTCTGTTGAGACTCAAAAGGATTTCGTGTTCCGTCTGTCCGTCTGTCTGTCTGTCTGTCGTGCGATAGCGGCCGCAAATATCACGCTATTGACTTGAAATTTAGTACACATGTTCATGATCCCCACGAAATTAGCTGTATAGTTTTGGGTGTGCATTTCATTTGTAGTTCGTGTACAGGGACACGCCAAAGTTTTTTTTATCATTACGGCCTATGGGAAGAATTTGTATGTACCGCAATAGCGACCCCAAAAATTCTCCGATTGGTTTGCAAATTGACACATATATTCATGCTCGGTATAGAAATAGCTATTTATTTTTTTATGTCTATACTTTTTATGGCTTGTGTACAGGGACACGCCAAAATACTTCACATTACGGCGTATGACGTGAATTGCGTATAAACGCATTTTAACATCTTTACTTTGCAATCAAGAAAATTAAACTAGCGTACGTGAGTAAGATGTTTAAACTTATGTTGTTTGAAGAAAATATGTGCTCTTAAGCTTTCTAATTAATGTACAGGACCTTACAAAAGAGTTCTGACAATGTCACGTAGTCATCCAAACGATGTTAAATTTGGAACAATTATTAATTTTAAACGCAAAGTAAGCTGAATAGTTTTTACTGGTGTATACAATGTTTATGGTTTGTTTACAGAGACACGCAAAAGAATTTCGTAGCATTAGAGCCTATGGACAAACTTTTATTTAAGCGCACACTTTAATGCGTTTATGCTGAATTGAACTTAATAAAATTAACATACATTATAAAGATGCTTAAAATTATGTTTACTCTTAAAAAAGGTTATGTATAGACTAAATAATTTATAGGACTACACAAAATAATTTCGAATATGTACTGCAATCATCCAAATGATGTCAAATTAGTTTGAAAAATTAATGAGTTATAATTAATTAGGTTTATTCTTATTATTGGCGTTTATAATGACTGTGGCTACTTTTCCGGGATACATAAAATAATTTCGTACTATTACGGTCTATAGTGGATATTTCTTAAAAGTTTATTTTAACATGGTTACACCCCATCAAATATAATGAAATTTTGTTAGAATTTTAAAAGCATATGTTTTCTTGTTGATAATTGTGGGCATAGAATTGGAAATTAGTTTAAAGGTTACGCAAAATATTTCCGATATGCTTTCTAATTTTTTTTTGTATGAAATTTGGTAGTTATGAAATTTGGTATTTATGAATTTCAGGGAAATAATACAAGACCGTCGTTTATTCAGAATACATATTGTTGCGTACTTCGGGGTCCGTAAGTTGTCCGAGAATGAAAGGCAAATTTTTCAAAAATTCAGTGATGTATTCACGGGAAGTTCCAGAAAAATACAGGTCTATAAACCAAGTATCAGCTTCAATTCAACCAGTAAACAGAGCTTAAACAACAGCCGTTAACAGCAAATCAACAGTACAAACTGTTTAGCAATAACACATAAAGAAAGTCTCATCTAAAGAGGCTCAAAGCAAAGCAAGCATTTGACGAAACTGACACACATCTGAGACTGACCGTCTTGGCGAGAAAATGCTCCTTTTATACTTTTCTGTCGAACACAGACTGTTCTGGAAAATTCTCGTATCTCATAATGAGATTAGAGCTTCCATATTTGGTATATCCCTAATAAGGATTTTCTCGCCAAGGTCGCCAAAAAAATCGCCAAGGAGGAAAACAGTCGCCAAATTTGGCGCCAAATCCATTTATTCCCTTATTGGAGCTTTTTTAAGTGTTTTTAAAGGAAAATTAGGCTATTTTATCGCTAAAATGACTAGAAATGCACAAAGTTAGCATTTTATTAACTTTACTAAACCTCTTTGAAAGAATTGGTACAAAAATAAATGCAATGTTTTACAATTCCGTAACACTTTATAAGATATGCAAGTAGAGACACAGCAGGGGGTTGAGGGGGGCGGCAGCCCCCCTCAGGAATGTATTTGATTATGGTAACAAGTCGATCGAATCAATATATACGATTATATAGTAAGGAATAAATAAAAATGACCTATTGAATAATGTCTGATGTAAATAGGACGTTGAGGCTCCTGATCTGCAGATCCACTAGTATTGAATAACTTAATGTTATCGGATAAAATATTTGAATACTTTTTCATATAAGTTTGTATGATATGCCTAAGTGACCTGCTGAAATTATTTAATTTAACTTTAAAAAATATTTTGTTATCGATAATTAACAAATGTTTCAGTTAGTTTTTATTGATAACTGAAAAATCTTTTGCATTTCTAAATTTTAAATTATTAATATGCAGAAATTTAGTTTCAGGATCTTGTTTTAAAAGCTGATTTTTTTTTTTTTTTTTTTTTTTTAAATCCTCAGTTGAAAATATAAGTTTTGGAAATTTACACGTATAGTGATGTTCAAATATAATTTGAATATTCTGTTCATTTTGCTTTTGGTACTTAAATTGTGGATGCGTGTAACTACTTTTTAAATGGTAACTGAAATCTTTTTTATTTTCTTGAACTTTCATTTGACTAGAAGTAAATAAACTTGTGTTTCACCTTTTTTTATTTTTATTTTTTCATTTGGATCACGTAAATTAAACGAAATTGTATGTTTTTTATATTTTGAAAACTTAAATATATATATATATATATATGTATAAGCTTTCGAAATATGTTGTTACGGGTAGATTTTTTAAATATAATTAAAAAAAAAAAAAAAAAAAAAAACTTTTTATATACCATGTTTTAAATTTTCTGATGAATCATAGAGCTGTTACCAATGTGCATAAAATTTTAAAAGTGATAATGACTTCAATTTTTGTGAGATGCATAATTTAATTTTTTATAATTTTTTAACGTTCACGTTTAATTAAATGTATTTTTTTTTTTATGTCGAAAGAAAATGAACTCGTAAATTATTTTTAGCAACAATTAAAATATATAGCTAATATTTTAATGGCTATTTTAACGCTATTAGGACGTCATTACTTTCATATTTTAATTAATTATAAGAAAACTAACCAAAAACTCGAAAATAGGACATCGAAGTATTGTGTTGTCACCGGCTTCTGAGCTACTGTGAAAGTTTCGAATGTCTAGCTAGTAGGGAAGTTAGTTAAAATTCGATTGCAAGATTTGTACCGGATAAACAAACAAGAATAGAAGTTAATAAAAACATGGTAATAAATAGCCGTTTTTGTACGAAGCAATTTTCTACAGTCTACAGTCATTTTAAGAATAATTCATGATTTCTATATTATTACTGCATATTAAACATTAAACAGTTACTTGGATTAAATATTTGAAAAATTTCTATAAAAGTATCTAATTTATTTATTTTTAATGCAAAATTCGTTAAAAAAAGATAAATTTTAATACTGTTTTTGAAGTATTATAGAATTTAAAATACATTAATACTCAAATTTATATGAAAACTTCAGTCAATTATAATTAATCATTCATGCATTCCCTAAATTTCACTGAAGCATTACGATAATTTTCTATCTTAAATTAAATTGAATTTCTAAATTAACACTGACATACTCCTACGAAATAATAATACTGAACTTTCACAACACGAATTCCAGGGATTTTGCGTTGCAAATTACCTATAATTACTTAAATATTTTCATTGCTAATATAATGTGATGAAAATAATTACAATAGTAGGATAACTGAATAAGCTATGCTAGTACATTAGAGAATTTTCTGAGAAAATGTTCAATTATTTCTGCGAATCTAACCTGTTGAAACTTTACAATAAGAGTTTAACAATGAATAATAATGCAACATTGGCGACAAGAACTGCTAAAGAATCTTTGACATGTAGAGATGCTTAATAAATTTGTATTTACTTGCAGTGACGTTTGAATGGGGAGTAGATGGGAGGATTTTCTCCTAATGTGTATACAAATTATTTTATATGCATTATACATATTTATATTAAGCAACATCTTACATACGGATTTTCCAGAATAGAATGGTAGCCTATTGCAATTCTACGTTCTACTTTCTGAAGGTTGCAGCTTATGTACATAAAATTAATTATTTATACTCCAAATAAATACTTCCTATTCGGTAGCATATTTAGTTTGTTCAATTAATTTATATAAGGTTTATTAATATAATAGATGCTTCTTATAATATGAATAAAACATTTTTGGATTAATAAAATGAAATGAATAAATATTATGTTCGATTATTTACGCATATATTAGAGCATTAAAGTAACAAATTTTCATATCAGTTTATAATTTTAACATTGTATTAATAAAAAGTTTATCTATAAAATTTTTGAATTAATACCGATATATTTAAAGTAGTATATTTAAATTTAATATTAAATTTAGAAAATGAACTTCTGTTTCATGATTTGATGAACTTCTGTTTCAGCGCAATATCTGATATTGCGCTGCTACAAGACGCATACTTAATTACGAGTTCTTTTTCAAAGTTGTTTTTTGCGTTGATTTTTCAAAATCAAGGCCTTTCATTAGCTCCATGCAAGAAAGCCCATATAGATTTAAGGAACACTTTTCTTGTTTCTATTCAAAATTTAATGTACTTATTTTTAGAAAAACTGAAAAAACTGTAACTGGAATTACGTCTTTTCTATCTAAATGCATAAGATATAGATTGATCGAAGTGTTGCCTTTACAATAATGCATTTAGAACTCTTTATAACAAGCTCTATATAAGAAGTATCACAAAACAATGGCTTTATATTTAAAGACTGTGGTAGAGAGGCGAAACAGAAAGATGGTGTTTGCTCTAGGGACCTAGGTGTCTTTAAAATGCGTCCTATCCTATATCTACACGTGTTTTGGAGTACTTCGAGTGAAAAAGTATACGAATGCAACCTGGAATCGATCACGGCATTTCCTGTCTATAATCATAGGAAGTGGAACAGAATAAATTTTGGCATTTTAAGAAAAGCTTTTTGATATTGGAGATCAAGATGAATTATATATACATATATTATCTACCAAGAAGTATTTGGACACGCATGTAAATCAGATAATCTGTGTTCCTATGATACGTCATGCCCGTCACCACCACATGTTGAGTGGGAAACAACGTTGCAGTTATTCGTGTGCATTATAGTCTTCGATTTCGAAAAATGTGACATTATCGACTGTCACAGAAATTGTCGAAGTATACGAGATGTTGTCAGTGAGCTGAAGTATCCTAAATCAACAATGAATACATGATTCACAAGTAGAAGATGAGACGGGATGATTGAAATGTGGCCAGTCAAGACAGACTCAAGAAACTGGACGTTCGAGCCCGAAGTGAAGAATTAACCTGGAGAATCGGACACTGTTCATAGCCCACATCTGTGAGGAGTTTCAACAAGCAGCAACAATTGTTGTTTCGAAGAGTGTCATTCATAATGTACACCTCTGCTTGGTTATCACGGTTGTGCAGCCAACAACAAGTCTTTAATCACGATAACCAACTGCGCGGCTCAGTTAACGTAGTATAAAACTTGGCGACAGTGGATTATAGAATAATGTAAACAGGCTCATTACAGCGACAAATAAAGGTTCATCCTCTTCTGATAGAATGGTAGGACCTGGGTATGACGTCTGACTGGAGAACGCCTTCTGATCTAATGTGTGTTTCAAAAGTGACATTATCGGGACTGAACTCTGAGACCTACTGAACCATTCTGGATGACCATGCGCTTCTACGTTGTAGTAGTTTAAAGGGATAGATTGTTGTTACTTCCAATAACGTCACTTCTCATGTCTTCTTGTCAATAACGTCACTTCTCATGTTGCCATGTCGTGATATGATAACAATGGGATTCAGTAGTTAGACTGTCCGTGCCACAGTCCTGACCTAAACCCCATCGAATACCTATGGGACCAATTGGAACTTTAACTGAAAGGGCGTCCCCGTCCAATCCGGCCAAAATCGGTGTGGGAACTGACATGTCATCCCCAAGCCGACTAGAAGAAAATACTAATTACCATCATAAAACGATTGGTGAAAAGTATGCTCCGGAGAGTTACCGCAGTAATTGACTCTCGTGAAGGCTCTACCAACTACTGATGGTGAATATACATCCTTTTCCTTTTTTGTTCCAGGTGTCTGAATACTTCTTGGCAGATAGTGCATATATATCTATATATCTATATAATATCTATTAGACTAAAAATGACACAATAGATATATTTTTAGTTTAAATGCACTTATTTCAAAACTCATTAAAAAATGCATGAATACACCCTGTAGTTTTAAGAATTATCGATAGAAACAACAGCTGCTGGTATATGTAAGAACTGTTGAGGACCACACAATCAAAGCATATATGCGACTATGACTAGTTAATAAAGAATATAGTGAGTGTTTAATTCTGCAAAATTTACTGAGTAGGAGAGACTGGGGTACAATGGACCATTCCCCATAATTGTATTTATTTATTTATTTTTATGGTTCTTATTTTGGTACACAGATTGCAGAAATGCAGTGAGGAAACTTAGCCAGCAAATTCATTCCTAACTGACAATTTAGCCATTTTATTTGCGATTTTTAGTTTACGGTAAAAGTAAAGTTACGGCCAAAAGTAAATATTTTGAGTTAAACATTTTTTTTTTTTTCATCATACAAGAATATGATCTGGAAAAGGCTATTTAGCACAATAAAGATCTAAGGTCATCTATTATTATATTTAATCTCATTATTATTATTATTATTATTATTATTATTATTATTATTTTAACATTTGCTGTCAGATGTCCGCACGGGGTACAATGGATCACTAAAAACCGATGTACAATGGACCTTGGTCCATTTACCTCAGTTTTGAGTCATAATAAACTGATTTACGAAATTTACATTTTTGAAGTGTTAGCTATAAATTATACTTAAAAATTTCATACTTAACCTTAATTAGATCTATTAGCTCTTCAAAGATGAATAAGAAAGCGATTTACTTTGATATTTCTTCTTATTTATTTTTAATAACCATTCAGTTGTTTTTGTATTCTTATATTTTTACAAATATCATACAGATATAACAAACTGAATTAAATAATGCAATTAAAAAATAGTAATACAAATAAATTTGACGAAAAGGACGGTTTTACATTTTTTGTTTAATCACATAAATAAAAGATAATGAATCTGTTTTTGTGAGATTCATGCAAGGAAAACCTGATCAAGATCTCTACATTTTTTCCTGAGAGTGTTGATTTATCTCTTGTAAATTTTCAAGCTATTGTAATGATGAATCTTCCAAACCCTATAATTTCACAAGAAAATAGCAGACTTTCAGTAACATAACAATCGTTTGGTGTATCATTTTCTAACTTTAATGTTCATTAATTTACATTATTTGTATGACTAAAAGACATTATACCCCGGTCTCGCCTAATGTTAAATACAACTGGTAAAATTTGACATGTCAATGTATAAAATAAATTTATTGAAAACTTCTAAATTGAACGGATTAAAGAGTGAATTATTGCTATAAATATTTTTCATAAAATGAGTCTTTTTAAGTTAAAACTAGGGAATGTCTAACAGATAAATCTGATGATTTATGTTCCAAATAAACTTTTCCTATTCTATTTATTTACAGCTTTACAATTAAAGTAAATTTATGTTAATATTTATAAAATTTATTATTGTAAGTATCTGTTAAAATTAGTTTAAAATGAAATATTAATCTGATAAGCAATATATTTTATGCGAACAGTATTTTTAATATGATAATTTGAAAAGTTTAATAACTATTCTGCAACTACGATTTTCAAATTGCTTAATATTTATACACTAATAAGACATTTGAATAAACTAATGCAAATGTATGGATAAATTCATAATATTTATAAGTAATATTAATTTATATATACATATATTGAATATTTTAATGCTTTCATGAAAAATAATTTTTTTAGTATCTAGGAAAGAGTATTTTAATAAAAAATAATCTGGTGTGTCACTCACACGACTTTCTCTTACCCTGAAATTTAGTGCTGTAAATACAGATTGGAAATAAAGGAGTAAGATAATGAGCACTGTTATGCAAACCTATGTTAAAATAATTCAAACTATGCTTCGGAACACCTTTATTTGACAAGTAATTCTGTGTGAGGAAGGCTACCATCCCCTCAACTCCCCGTTTCATTACTGTACCTACATTTATATAGAATTCAAATCTGCTATTAAATTCAAAAGTTTATTTAAAATTATTCAGGCAACTTTCACACTAATATTCCTTGAAACTTATCAATCATGAACAAACTATTCTAGTAACAAACGTATTCACTTCAAATTACATAATTTGGATTGCCTGAAGTTATTTGTTTTTATTTTACTCTAACAGATACACACAAAGGTCTAACGTCAAAACTTGACTTCAGTACTCAGGAAGCCTCAAAACGTCAAAACAAACAAACAAACAAAAAAAACTTTATTTACCATATGTTTATGAGGAATTAATTTCAATTCCTATGCAGACGTGGTAAAATATTCCAGTAAAGCACTTCCACTAACAATAAAAAAGAATGCTATGGCCTAAATATTGACAACCCTATATATCTTCTAAAAGTTATGTACACATCACCTGGAGGACATAAATATAATCCTATATTAATAAAACACGGCACAACCTGAAGTACACTTCCATCAATTTTCAAGTATTGTCGTACAATAATCGAGTTCTTTTGTGTAGCCATGTAAATGAACAGTGAATGATTTCTATACCATATTCTTCACGAAATATGTTTTTACGTATATGATATATATATATATATATATATATATATATATATATATATATATATGTTCGTTTCATTTAGTTTAGTACAGTCTATAGACGTTAAACTCTATTTACCTGCAATGTTCCCCATGGACATAATGTATTTGAATTATCTTGGGTGTCCCTGTACACGAACCATTTTCCTGATCTCAACGAAAGGTTTAGTATCCCTATATTATACACATTTAGAATACAAAGTTTGAACTTTCTGCTATAATTTGTTTTTGAGATATGCTGATAAAAGACAGACACATACACAGACCAACCCCTAAAAACATGATTTTTGGATTCAGAGGACCTCAAAACGTTTAAATAAAACAAAAATTCAATTTAGAAAATTTGACCCAAATACAATACTTTCACCATACCTTATGGGTAAGAGAAAGTAATCATATATGATTCAAAATTAATGAAATGTAGTATTCATTAGAATTAGTTTGAATTTTTACCATTTTACTTTCTCTTACCCATAAGGTAGAGAAAGTATTGTTTTTGGGTCAAATTTTCGAAATTGAACGTATGTTATATTTACACGTTTTGAGGTCCCCTGAATCCAAAAATCATGTTTTTAGCGATTGGTCTGTATGTGTGTCTGTGTAGAGTTTAATAACTACAGACCAAATTAAACCAATTAAACGAATATATATTTGTTATATGCATAAAACATGTTTCATGTAGAATATGGTATGAAAATGTATCACTGTCCATTTACAGGGCTACACAAAAGAAGTAGATTATCATGCGATAATGCTTGAAAATTGATGAAAGGTGTATTTCAGGTTGTGCCGTGTGTTATTTATATAGGTATATATTTATGTGTACCATGTTGTGTGTACATATTCTTCAGAAGATATCCAGGGCTGCCAATATTTAAGCGATAACAATCTTTTTTTTTTTTTTTTTTTTTGTCAGTAAAAGTGCTTTGCTATAATATTTTATCATGTCCAGGAAAGCTGCTCAGGAATTGAAATTAATTTCTAATAGCCATATGGTAAATAATGTAGTTTTTTAATTAAGTATTCATTGCTTGGTTGTTGTTGTTTTTTTTATATATATATTTACACGTTTTGAAATTTCCTGAATAAAGTAGTCAAATTTTTAACGTTTGATCTTTGTCTCTTAGAATAAATTAAAAACAAATAATTTCAGGAGATTCAAATGTTCTATTTTGAAGTTAATACGTTTGTTACCAGAAAAGTTTGGTCAAGATTGATAAGTATCAACGAATGTTGGTGTGAAAGCTGTCTGAATAATTTCCAATGAATTTTTGAAGTTAATAACAGATTTGAATTCTATATAAATGTAGGTATAGTAATGAAATGGGGGGTTGTGGGGGTGGTAGCTCCCCTCACACAGAATTACTTGTCACATAAAGCTGTACCAAAGCCTTATATGAGTTGTTATAACATGGGTGTGCATAACAGTACTCGTTATCTTTCCCCTTAATCTCCAATCTCTACTGATAGTATTAAATTTCAGGGTAAGAGAATATCGTGTGAGTGACACACCAGATTATTCCAATATGTTATATTTCGGGTATAATGCGTTTTTAAAGTGAGCACAGTATAAAATTTATATGCATAAAATGAAATAGTATATGTTGTTTAAAAGAAGGAAAAACTGATCCTGATCGAGAAATTAGAAGTTATGACAAAAATTAATTTATAAATATTATCTCAGAACAACAATAACAAAAATAGCAATGAATATTGAATATTAAACCATTATCAATATTTCGAGTTTTAGAACGATAAATATGAACAGGACTTCAATTTTATTTTCAGAGTATTATAAATATCAGAATATTATAAAAATCCCCCCCCCCCGACTCATTTTACTTATTAACCCATGCAGAGCTCTGCCTGCGTATTCGCTGCTTTCTTTTTCATAGAATAGGAATATTAATAGTGCATTACACAAGACAAAGTCAGAAAAAATATAATAAAAATCCCCATATTCAATGTCAAATTGAATACATAATATTTAATACTACATTATTTACTTTTATTTATTTTTATGAAAATTATGCTGAAAATCAGTAATTTTTTTTTTCTTTTAGTACAAAGAAATTCGTAATATCTAGATCATTTTGCATTGCAGCTTTAGTATATGACTCTTTGTATTTCTTTTTAACAACCATGGATTCATGATGCGGCACTCCAGTCTAAAAAGCGCCGAGCTCGTATTGTTAGTTTCTGTTTGTTAGTTTGATACTTGAGCCGACCAAAGACCGTCGTGTTCACTAATGGTGGCTGGTGCACATAAAATCCGTAGTGGTCGCAATGTCCTCCATGTTCCAATCAAAGCTATACATTTGGAGATCATCAGAGCGGGAAGCCATCCCCTCCGTGGAGGATCAAAACTGTGATGGCATGTCTCCGGAATATCCCTAGGATGCGTCCCAGACCGTCACCAATCACCCATAGTGCAGTACTGGCGCGACGTTAAACCCAACCTGCCTACCTACCTACCTACAACCATGGATAGATTTTAATTTTCCGGTGTAAAATGACTTCATGACAGAAGAACAGCGTCAATGGGAGAAACTTTTCTCAAGGTGGTAAATAGAATGCCTTCATAAACCCGTCGTTTTCAGTTAATAACTTCTTTAATTAAAATGATAGAAATTTCTAAGCAGCTGAAATGTCTTCCTTGGAGCATTCGGAAAACATTGATACCTCTCATGACCCGAAGAACCGTGCCCTCCGAGAGAAGATGCTGTCGCAAAAAAAAAAAAAAAAAAAAAAAAAAATGACGCCAGCGACAGTAACTTTTTTTTAATATATAGAGAAAACAAAACAAAACAAAACACACACACACACACACACACACACACACACACACACACACACACACGCACGCACACACACACACACAAAAAAAAAAAAAAAAAAAAAAACATGTATATTACTCGAACCTCTGCAAGAATTAGAAAGCTTCTTTTCAGAGTTTAAATTTAAAAGTGTCCACTACTGTGGTCTTTACTTTATATTAAATCAATTAAAAATATATTTCTGCATTAGGTATAGATTGTAACATAATTTTTTTTTAATTTATTTGCATTTATGTATTTATAAAATATACTTAATTGTTAAATTCTAAAAATTTTTGTTTAAAAGGGTTGCTGAAAGTAATTATTGTAGAATAGGGAAAGTATAGGGTGTTCCCAATAAACAAAGAAATAAAGAGACATTTATAGAAACTAAGAGATTGCTAATGTTCTTTCCAGTTTTTCCAAATTTAGAGACCTTTTCATTCAATAATTACCAATAATTTTGAGGAGAGATGTTTTATATATATGATAGACGGTTAATCTTCGAAGTGAATATTCAAACTTTACAATTAAAAATTAGTGCTAAATGCTGAATAAGAAAGTCACTAAAAATGGCAGCACGGACTCTTTCGAAGCATATTAAAAAATGAAATTATCAGCTTCGTACAATTCACTGTGATACGCCGGCTACAATGTCGTCAAATAAACAATGGCCGTAAATACTTTTTTGTGACAGTCGTGTTCTTACAGCCATAATAATTGAAAAATAATTCAAAAGCGATCTAAATTATAACTTTTAATGACATGGCGAATAAAATCTGCCACAATTGCTGAAATTGAATGTAACTTTCACAATGCATTTCTTGTTAGGCTTAACTTTTAATTTATGTAATTCTTAGTTTATTATTAATCTGAAATGTAGACACTTGCTTTTGGATTATATTCTGTATCATGATGTTTAAATGTTTTTATACGTATATACGCTGTTAGTATATATGTATATATATATATATATATAAGCAAAATAACTAAAGCCAGATGAAAAATTAATCCCAAAACACATGGGGGCCTTCATCAGGGGAGCTCCCCCATGTAGGGAAAGGGATATGAGAAGTTTCTGACGAAACGCTGGCAATTTAACAAAAAAAAACGCGTTTCTAGCCCCCAAACGTGTTATTTTGATTATTTATTATAGTTTTAAGTTTCCTTTTGCTGCATTTGCGCATTGGCTTATAAAAACTCTGCTCTAGTTCTATAGATTTAACAATTCAAGTTTTACTCCATCTTATATTTAAATTTTATCTTATATATATATATATATATATACACACACAGCAACCGCCGCTTAATACATTCACTGGTTAATGAAATCAGCCACTTAATCTGATCAAATTTCCCAGACCACAATCAAATGAATTCAAAGCAGTTTTAAAACTGCCGCTTAATAAAATCAACATCGCCGGTTAACAGACTCAAAAAGTGTGTCTTCAGCAACAAAAATGTCATTTATGCACATGAACAAATTTTTATGTACACTGAGATTTTTTTTTTATTTTTGAAGTAAAAAAAAAAAAAAAAAAAAAAATACGGCAATCCCTCCGTTATCACTCTTTGTCAAATATTTTACATTTAAAGCATACTTACAAAATAAACTCGCCCATGATGTGTTTTAGTAACATTTAAAAAAAAAATATATATATATTTTTTAGAGCACGGTAATAAGTTACAATTTTGATTTGGTTTACAAGTGATATTTGTTTTAATTTTTAATTATTAAAAGACAAATTCTAATTCTTATTCTTAAATAACTAATAAGCAAAAGACTTAAAAAAAAAAAAATGTGTTTAAAAAAAAAAAATCGTGAAGTTTTTGCAAAGTAATAATGATTTTTCAGAAAGGAAAGCGTATCAAAACTTGGGATGTGCTTGATTTACTTATTTTGAAGAAACGATTAATTAATTGTGTGTCTAAAGTTAATTAATATTTTTTATTAATTTGATTACATTTTGAACATTCTTTTCAAATTTAGGGAAGTAATACCTTTTTCTAGCATGCAGGAATGTACGTCGGTTATAAAAATCATTCGCTTTATAAAATCACTTTTTTTCAAAACGAATGTGATTTTAATACGCGGCGGGAACTGTACATATATATGCTAGAATGAAATGAAATTTGGTACTACAGAAGGTGTAACCATACGACAGTGAAAACTTGTATCACAACTGGTTGCTTGGTTGAACCAAAACTTGATACTTTAGTAACTACAACCATAAAATGCTGAAAAATTTATCATGGTTTGGTACTTTTTTTTTTTTAAACTAGAAGTGTCAAATTATGGCAGAATATTTCACCATCTTATGAATACAACTATTACAGAACTAATTTTTGGTTGAATCATGAACGGTGCAATAACTGTAGTACTAGATTTTTGGTTCAACCCAAATTTTTGAGAATGTATTATTAGTAATTTATAATATGCTAATAACTGATTACACTGGTCTAATTGCTATTTTTATAATTAATTCCAATTTTTATTTAAATATCTGCAGTCAAAAAAGTCCCACCACGTCACAGTTTTCTGTTAGAGTATCAGAAAATGGCAATTTTCAGGAATTTTTATCATTTTCACACTATCACAGGTTGTAACCCTTCCTGCTGGCAACCCAGAGTCCTGGCAATGCAGAATCCCGGCAACCATGTTTGTTCCATTTTTTCTGTTTAAATATTAGAAAAATGGCAAATTTCATTATTATTTTTAAATATTTTTACAATACAGTCGACAGCAAAAGTATCCGAGCACTAGCAAATAATTCCGATATTAAAGAAGTACATTAAATACTATTTTGTTAAATAAATCCTTATCGGATCATTTTCTTAGACTAACTAAGAACTCGACAAGGATTTATTTAACAAAGTAGTATTAAGTGTACTTTTTTTAGACAGAGATTATTGCTTCCAGTACAGATTAAATAATTGTAACAAAAAATCTGTACGTGTTACAGATTTTTCGCTATTATTTTTGAATTCTGCACTACAGAATTAGTTGAAAATAGCTAATATTTTTGTTACCCTCCAATTTTTTTTTTTTTTGTCGGCTAGTGTTATTATCTAAACTTTCTCCTAGTTTTCCCAAGGTAATCAACTTGGCTGTGGTAAAACTAGACAATAAGCGTTATTTGCTATCAAAAGGCATAAAATGAAATACGGGATTTAATTTTCAAACTGCAAACATTTTTTCCAATATTTGTTCATAATTGTTATCATGTGTATTATTTTTTAATTAATGAATGCAAGTTAATAATAAAATATTTTTGTAAAAAAATAGAACCTACTCCAAAAAGAAACTACTATTCAAACAACTAAAAATGAAAGAAAATTGGCAGAAAATGGAACTGTAAATTGCGCCAAAAAGTATAAAATAATTTCTTTCGCCAAACAACCTGTAACACTACAATTAATCATAACTTTTGAAGTCGGCGCAAAATTAAAGATAAATTGATACCTTTATTCAATACAAAAATCAAATCCTATTAAAAATACACATCCCACATTGTTACCTGCAAAACGCAGCCGAAAACTACTTTGATTCAAGAAAGCAAATAAGATTTCCTAAGCAGCAAATTTGGCGAAGATGCTGGTTGACGTCCTTGGTGAACGAAAAATCGCAAAATTATCTGGCAAACATATTTAATTTCTTTGGGATATCATGATTTTTTTGATAAGGTATGTCAAGAGAGTAATCAAGAATATGAAACAACACATCGAACAATATATATTATAAAAATATACCTCTTGCGTGTATATTTTTGCCTAACGTTTTGATCGCCAAATCTAAAACCCATCAAGGATGATAGTTATCAAAGTTATACCAAATTTGCAAAGGAAACTCTAACTTCGTAGAAAAATAAATACTGCATTGTGAAGAATGTTCTATGTAGATGCTATTAATGAACCAATTGTATACAGTGATAAAATAATAAAGGAAACATGAAAATGGATCATTCGAGACAACAAAATTTGTTGCTACCGATCTAACCTTTAAAAACTAATTAAATTTTATTTAATTTTGCACCGACTTCAAAAGTTATGATTAATTGTAGTGTTAAAGGTTGTTTGGCGAAGGAAATTATTTTATACTTTTAGGCGCAACTTACAGTTCCATTTTCTGCCAATTTTCTTTCATTTTTAGTTGTTTGAATAGTAGTTTCTTTTTGGAGTCGGTTCTATTTTTTTACAAAAAGATTTTATTCATGAATTTATTCTTCGATTGTAGTCGTCTGCGTATCTTAGCAACGGCTATTACGCAATTCATTTTTTATTTAATACATTCATTTAAGGGCGGTTTTCTTTTCTTTTTTCTTCTTTTTTAATTACTATTATATTTATTGAAAATCAAATTGTAATGCAATCCGCGTTTGTAATGATCGATAGATGGCGCTTTCCTAACTGCAGTTGTTAGTAAATATAATAGCCACACGTGTATTTATTATTGTTCTTTCTTGTTGTTCTATCATTGTTTCAGCGTGAAAACTTTCAGTGGTGTGATAATTTCACCTTAGCCCACCAGAGGGCGAGCATTTCATTACAATCGCGGATAGAAATAAATTGTTACGTTTATGTATAAATTTTATAGTATAGCAACTTTTTATTTTTCATTTTTTTTAATTAATTCCTTTAAAAGAAAAATCTTTATAAATATATATATATATATTTATATATATATATAATATTTATATTATTGGGTTAAAAAAATGGTAGTTTATTGTAGAAAGGATTAAACTGATTAAAATTCGTTTGTTTTTCATGTATTTAATTCCTTTAAAAGAAATTCTACATTTTTATTTTATTTCATTGCACTGGTCGGAATCAAATTTTAATATAGCGTAAATAACGGGGCCTATAACATACATGGTTCAAAAACTAAAATATATAATTGATGCTGAGATACAGTCATCTTTATAATCGTAGTTCTTAAATAACAGAAAATCCACAAGTCGTCGATAATTACCCAGATTGAAGTGCCCGGGAAAGACCTTTCTGTAGACAGTGGGAAACTGGACCCGATGCAGTACGGGCAGAAAAAAGAGCTGCCTTAGGCAACGGGTACCCGAAGTAGTGAGATCTAAAGCGATTTCAGTGTTTTTTTTTTAATAATGTGATGTAAAAAAATAAATACTGATCCAATTCTTTTGAAAATTCATTTAAATATAGTGACCAGCGAAGCGGGCGAAGCCTGCTAGTAAGTAAATAAATAAATCTATATAAAGAAAGAGCTGTGTCTGTGTGTGTGTCTGTCTGCGCTCTGGTGCTCACACTATTGATCGCAGAGCTTCCAAATTTAGCATGCAGGTACCTGGGACCCGGCAGGTGTGCACCTCATCGAGATTTTTTCGAATTTCGAATTTGAATATTTTAAATTAATGTTTTTTCGGTTTTAAATATTGGCTTTAATGCTTCATTTTTCATAAATTTAATTATTTGATTGTAATCGTCTACGTATCTTAGCAACGGTTATTTCACTATTTATTTTTTATTTAATACATTCATTTAAAGGCGATTTTTTTTTTCTTATTATATTTATTGAAAATCAAATGGCAATGCAATATAAATAAATTGTTATATTTATGTATTATTCTTATAGTCTAACAACTTTTTATATTTCATTTTAAATTAATCCCTTTAAATAAAAGATCCTTTTTTTTTTTTTAATTTATAATATTTAATGGGGGGGGGGGGGTAATATATAGTGGAAGAGGATTAACTGATTAAAATTGATTTGTTTTTCATGTATGTAATTCATTTTAAAAGAAAATCTACTTTTAATTTTATTTTGTTATACTGGTCGGAACCAAATCGCAATACAGTGTGAATAACGGGGGCTATAAAACACATGGGTCAAAAACAAAAACATATAATAGATGATGAGATACAGTCATCTTTAAAATCGTAGTTCTTAAATAACAGAAGATCCACATGTCGTCGATAAATACCCAGATTAATGTTCCCGGGAAAGAACTTTTTGCCGACAGTAGGAACCTGGACCTCCCGATGCAACACAGGCGGAAAAAAGAGCCGCCGTAGGCAGCGAGTACTCGAAGCAAGGTCTAGAGCAATTTCAATGTTTATTTATTTATTTATGTATAAATTATTATTATTATTATTATTAAAATTAAGTTTTTATTTATAATGTGATGTAAAAAATAAATACTGATCCAATTCTTTTGAAAATTCATTTAAATAGCGCCAGCAAAGCGGGCGTAGCCTGCTAAGTAAATAAATAAATATGAATCTTCGTTGTACATTAAATTTATCAAACATCCTCTTTTGTGGATGTAGCCTAAAAATATTTATTTTAATCAGATTGTATATAGAATAATAATTTATGTAAATGTATCCCAATGCTAAATTTGTCACTATTTTTATATAAACATTTATAATACTTATGTCCTTAATAATTAAACAAATAAGTGGTATCGTAAAATTTCAGTTTTTATTGAAAATAATAAGGGAGAAACTAAAATGTATCTGTTATCTTTATTATAAAGTCACCATTCAGATATAGCCCCAATAGTGGCCGATTGGTTTTGCTCTCGGAGATAGTATATGTGAGGTTCCTAAATCGATACCAAGTCGCGTTAATTTTCCTAGCCTTTCGTAGTTTTCTCTGAATGTAAATACGTGCAAGGACTACTTAGAAATATCCACACACTTTCTCCATACCTACCCTCGTGCAGCCCCCCTTGGCTTTAACCATAACGCCACACCACACCATTCAGATTTAAGCATTTCTCTCAGCGTTTATTGGATTTGCGAAAACCATCATTGTGTTACTCAACACATTGAGAGAATGTGGGATTACTTCAATCTGCGGCTTCTTAAAATAAAATAAATCAGCTATAAGGTTTTATGTAAGGAATGTCAAACTGTTCATACCTCCCAACATTCTAATTATTATTCAAGATTCTAATAAAATTTTTAGTGCCCTTCCCCTTTTTTCACACCACTTTGATTTCTAGGATAATTTTCTCCAAATTTAATTACGATTAATCAAAGATAAAAATATTCTAAAATAAGGCTGGTGTGAAGAAAAACGCTGTGCTAACAATTTTTAAAAATATTAATTAAAATGTTGGCAAGTATGCTATCGCGTCAATATATTATAGGTAATTATATAATATAATAAACAAATAAATAATTAAATAAATAAATGTGATACCCTAAAGAAAAAGCCATACAAAAATCAAAAATGCACTGTAAATATATTACCTGTTTTTGACTATTTCACATAGATAATTTTTAAAGTTAAAAAAAAAGGGAAAAAGTATAAATTGATTTTTATTTTTCATACGAATAATAAAATAAAATGAAAATAAAAACTCTAAATTTTTCAAGAAATGAAATTTTAAAACGTATATACACTTATTAAGCCAATCTGTCTATTTTGTTAATTTAATCAAATAGCTTTTTATCGTTTCCAATAAAAATGCATAAGTACAAATTTCTTAAGGGAAGGAGGAAATTAAAAAAATCCCCTTTAGTTATTAAAATTAAGAAATAAAAATATTAATGTACTCCAGAGAAGATTAACAAAACTATCTTAAAAATAATCGAGAATACACCAACAGAATTTTTGAAATCTGTCTAAAAAAAAAAAAAAAAAAAAAAAAAAAAAATGGTCATTGGAAATTAATTTAGATAATAATAATAATAAAAAAAAATATATATATACAGACACGACATTATTTCATTATTTAAAACATGAAAATCTGACATTGACAGATTTTAATTTAGTGCCAGAGGCCTACTGCTAAACTTGTTAATATCGACAAATTCTTCTTTAGTTAATTCGTGACGATCTAAATTCCATGATAAAGTTTTCATTAAATCAAACCAATGTGTTTCAGCTGCAGATACTGTAACAAATAACGTTGGAAGTCCAAACTGTCTTATAGCCGCAAAACAACGTTTTTTCTCTTTTTCCCAATGAGGGGGAGGTGTGCCTTGGGGGGGACTCATGTCAAAGGTGTGCCTTGGGGGGGGACTCATGTCAAAGTTGTACCTTGGGGGGACTCATGTCAAAGTTGGGCCTTGGGGGAACTCATGTCAAAGTTGGGCCTGGGGGGGGACTCATGTCAAAGTTGGGCCTTGGGGGGACTCATGTCAAAGTTGTATCTTGGGGGGGACTCATGTCAAAGTTGTGCCTTGGGGGGACTTCATTCAATAAATCCCCATTCAATAAACCGACTGAAATAGGCCCTTAGCACTATTAAGAGTGTATTATAAAAATTCGACAACGCTGTACCGACTGAAATAGGGGTACCTTGGGGGGGACTGATGTCAAAGTTGGGCCTGGGGGGGGACTCATGTCAAAGTTGTGCCTTGGGGGGACTTCATTCAATAAATCCCCATTCAATAAACCGACTGAAATAGGCCCTTAGCACTATTAAGAGTGTATTATGAAAATTCGACAGCGCTGTACCGACTGAAATAGGGGTACCTTGGGGGGGACTCATGTCAAAGTTGTGCCTTGGGGGGACTTCATTCAATAAATTCCCATTCAATAAACCGACTGAAATAGGCCTCTAGCACTAATTAAGAGTGACCTATAAAAATTCGACAACTGTCTAGCACTAATAATAATTAAAAAATAAAATAAAATAAAATTCTCGTTTATAGAGGGCGCTGTACGTGAGCCAATCACTCATTTCTAAGAAAAATAATATTTCTTCGCATGCAAATGTATACAAGAATATAGCTCCCATTCTATATAACCGCCATCACCACAAATTACAGTTTACAGCCGTGTTACATCATCGCTAACTGTAGCTTCAGTTCCCTAGTGAGGTAAAACATCTTCACCAATAATGCTTTATCCACAAAATCAGCATCGCAATTAAAACTTCATATATGTACAAGTAGGAGCAAAAATGAGGAATGAGCTGTTAATCATAAAATCATAAATTTTAAAGAACTCTGATTTTCATATTTTAGTACGACAGGACTATTTCTTTCAACCTGCCATTTTGAGTCGTTACCAATTTATAGCGTTCCACTTCGAAAATGTCTGCCAATATCTAATTTTACTATTTATTTTTTTAGTCTGTCTTAAAATATATTGTGAAATCCGTAAAAAGCTTTATGTATATATATATTCCACCTCCCATTGGGGACGATCGAGCTCACAACCTTCGCGTTCGTAGATGTACTCTTTAACTACATTTCATGCGACCATGGAAGCCTCTGCGCAAGTGCGGATTCAACGAGTCCAGGGCCTGATTAACCAAAAGGCTCAGAAAGCACGAGCTTCCCCTCTAAAATTTAAGAAGGGGCCCCATAAGGATTAAAAACATGGTCTTGAATTTTTTGTTTCATATTTTCACACTGAGATTGAATTTTGTCTGAGAAAGGTTACCTGAAACAAGACAAACTAGTTGGCATAGGTGGACTCTGCTCAGTTCCCCATCATATTTATGTTCTCAGAAATTTCTAGTGCGAGACATATTACTAGTGGATCTGCAGATCAGGAGCCTCAACGTCCTATTTGCATCAGACATTATTCAATAGGTCATTTTTATTTATTCCTTATTATATAATAGTATATATTGATTCGATCGACTTATTACCAAAATCAAATACATTCCTGAGGGGGCGGCAGCCCCCCTCAACCCCCCGTTGTATCTCTCTTTGTATACCTATTTGTATATGATATAAAGTGTGACGAAATTGTAAATAATTGCATTTATTTTTGTATAAATTCTTTCAAAGAGGTTTAGTAAGTTGATAAAATGCTAATTTTGTGCCTTTATAGTCGTTTTAGCGTTAAAATAGCCAAATTTTCCTTTAAAAACGCATTAAAAAGCTCCTATAAGGGAAGAAATAAACTTGGCGCCAAATTTGGCGACTATTTCCCTCCTTGGCGATTTTTTTTGGCGATCTTGGCGAGAAAATCCTTATTAGGGATATACCAAATATGGAAGCTCTAATCTCATTGGCTGATGTGATACGAGAATTTTCCAGAACAGTCTGTTTTCGATAGAAAAGTATAAAAGGAGCATTATTTTCGCCAAGGCGGTCAGTCTCAGATCTATATCAGTTTCGTCAAATGCTTGCTCAATGGGCTCATGAATATGTGTACCAAATTGCAAGTCAATAGCGTTATTTTGGGGGCCGCTATCGCGGTACATACAAATTCTTCCCATAGGCCGTAATGGTAAAAAAAACTTTGGCGTGTCCCTGTACACGAACTTACAAATGGAATGCACACCGAAAACTATACAGCTAATTTCGTGGGCATCATGAACATGTGTACAAAATTTCAAGTCAATAGCGCTTTTTTGGCGGCCGCTATCGCGCGACAGACAGACAGACAGACACAGCCCAAAACCGTTTTGAGTCTCAACAGAGGGCCTCCATTCACATTTCGGCAAAAATTGGAAGTCAATAGCTTGATTTTTGCGGTGGCTATCGCGGTACATACAAATTCTTCCCATAGGCCGTAATCATAAAAAATCTTTGGCGTGTCCCGGTACACGAACTACAAATGGAATACATACCTAAAACTATACAGCTGATTCCGTTGGGCTCATGAACGCGTGTACCAAATTGCAAGTCAATAGCGTGATTTTTGTGGCCGCTATCGCGGTACATACAAATTCCTCCCATAGGCCGTAATGATAAGAAAAACTTTGGCGTGTCCCTGTACACAAATTACAAATGGAATACACACCCAAAACTATACAGCAGATTTCGCGGGGCACATGAACACGTGTACCAAATTGCAAGTCAATAGCATGATTTTTGTGGCCGCTATCGTGATACATATAAATTTCTCCCATAGGCCGTAATGACAAGAAAAACTTTGGCGTGTCCCTGTATACGAACTACAAATGGAATACATACCAAAAACTATACAGCTGATTTCGTGGGGCTCATGAACATGCGTACCAAATTTCAAGTAAATAGCGCTTTTTTGGCGGCCGCTATCGCGCGACAGACAGACAGACAGACACAGCCCCAAACCGTTTTGAGTCTCAACAGAGGGCCTCCACTGACGTTTCGGCAATAATGTTAAAAGAAATCAATTTGACCAAAGCTTCATACAGTGACAGAATGAAATCCCCGCCTAATAGGCTATCCACCGTTCACTTCGATATATTTATCTTATTCTAATCTATTAATTTATTTTATCGGGGTCAATTCCGTTGTTTAGTTTTCATGCTTCTATTTCCAATGCAATAATCCTCAAATTCATATTTATATGAAAAATTTACAATTTCGCTATGTTGATAAAATTGTAAATTACGAATAATTTACGAAATTTTCCTATTAGAATATTTGTATTCAATCATGTTCAAACAAATATCATAAACGTAATTTTGAAGTTGTCTAACGTATTTAGGATCCTCAAAATGGAAGTTTATGCTCAATTTTGCTTTATTCTGACATGTTAAATAAATCGTAAATTCCAAATAACTTACGAATTTTTTAAATTGGAAAAATCATAGTCTATGATATCCATGCCAGTATCCTAAATATTATTTCGAAAGTGGTTTGACATCTTTACGATGAAAATATCCCTCAAGATTGACGTTTATGTGAAATTTTGCTCTATTCAGCCATGTTAAGAAATTCGTAAATTTCCAATAACTTACGAAATCTTTATATTGGAAAATTCATAGTCATTAATATTCATGCCAGTGTCCTAAATAATGTTTCAAAAGTAGTCTGACATCTTTACGATGAAAATATCTCTCAAAATTGACGTTTATGTGAAATTTTCCCCTATACTGCCATGTTAAGAAATTCGTAAATTTCCAGTAACTTGCGAAATTTTCAAAGTAGCATATTTATAGTTACTGATGTTCATTCCGGCATCAAAACTGATATTTTAAAATTGGTCTGACATTTTTACAGTAAAAAGTTTTCATTTAATGCACGTTTAAGTGATTTTTTGTCCTATTCTCCCATGTTAAGAAAATCGTAAATTTCGAATAACTTACGAAGTTTTTAAAATCGAATGTTGCAAATGAATAGGGTTCTTGCCAGTGTCGAAAGTAATATTTTAAAACTGATCTGACCTCTCTGCGACAATTTGTTCTTGAGATATCGTGTACACAGACTAACAAACTAACGGGCTGACCCACTAACACACTAACAGACTAAAAGACTAACAGACTAACAGCACCCTATAGACAGACACCATAGAAATTTTGTCATTTTCGGATTCCTCACACCTGAAAACGTGTAGAAAAGTCAAAAAACCGAGGTCGAAATTTTTCACGATTACCTAAGTTCTCCATACCTATAGTATGATGGGGAACTAAAAACTCACTATTTCGACAAAAATCCATTATTTAACCTCAAAAATCTGAAAGTTCTTAATTAAAAAGTTGTATGATTTTAATGTTCTGTGTAGAAACCAAACAGATGTTTGAAAAAAAAAAAAAATAATAATAATAAACACACACTATTTTTTGGTCTATAGCATTTTTTGTATTACAATATGTAACAGGAAAACAAGATTTTCCATAATGAAAGGGGGCCCCGAAATGATGATGAGCTTCCCCTAGTTTCAAAGCTTAATCGGGCCCTGAACGAGTCCACTAGTAAAATAGGGGAGGCAAGCTTTTCGTTGAGAGAAAATAAGCGATAAGGGAATACCGAATGACTGGATGTTTACTAAATTCAAACCTGTTGGTCAACTTGGAAACCCTCCAAGATTTTCGGGGCCGTGCCCTTAGCGGAAATCTATAAACGCGTGTCCTTAGCGGAAATGTTATCTTCCCTCGGTGGCGTGCTTTCAGCATACGTGCCTTTAGCGGAAATGTATAATAAATTTTAAAATAAATTAATAAATAAAAAATGAGCTCTTCAATTTTCCTCTACACTTTATCCACATTTAGCACAGGCTATATTTTGCTTCAGAAGTAACCCGTCGCAAAAATAGGTATGCGTACTGTAGAATATCCGTTATTTGAGGGAATGGTGATCTGTAACCATATAAAGTTTAATGAATCACAATACTCCATACGAAAACGAACATTATTGCCATTTTATCATTTTATTTAAGTTTTTGAGAAAATATAATTAAGCATTACACCTTTTAAAACTAAAACAAAAGTGAAAAATCAGGAGGTATACATTGATTATCAACACATTCCAACTGTACGTATTCGTTGTATCGTATAACATTCTATATTCTTTGTCTATATTATCACACAATGGACAAACAGAAAGACAGACATATAGACCAATTGAATTCATAATCACTATGAAACATTTTTGGAAAGTGTTAAAATTGCCTAACACAAACAGATATGCTGCTCTTAATTTCCTATTTGCTCCCCTTAATGTATCGAAACATTTTTGCGTAGTCCTGTAAATCTGGAGGTTAAGCATATTATAGTTTATTCAAAACATTTTCTTAACATATAAACAATAAATGCGAAATTCTTTATGATTTTTTGATGACGTTATTTAAAATGTCTTCCCTAAAGCGCAAGGCATTGGCATTTTTTGGATGTCCCTGTACACAAACCAGTGGCATAGGTTCTATTAGAGCCATTTTAAGCAGGGAATAAATAATCAAAAATGAATTTGAATAACACATATCATTAAAAAATAAATAAATAAATAAAAATAAAATAAAAATAAAAACTAGTATGCTGTGGCCACCACAAGATTTTCTTCTATATTTTCCTATACAAATTCACTAAGTGCAAATAACCAATTTTTATCTTAGAGAAAACTAACACTAAATATCCAAAGAAAGACAGATTTATTGTCTATAAATGACATCTTAAAACATGCATTTTTATAATAGTAATCGCACATATCAAGTTTCGTACAGTTATATGCCATTGAAGTTGAGATATAACTTTCTCGTTATCGAGAAAATTTGCAGTATAGCAGAGCCACCTATTGGCCGATAAGCATCCAAATTGAATCAGCATAATGCCTCATAATGGCTTTCACATATATCACGTTTTGTTCGATTATAAGCAATAGAACCTGAGATATAGCCACCCCTTAAATTGCGGAAATCGCTGTATAGCAGCGCCACCTGTTGAGCGGTTGACACTAAAAGTTCATAGACACTCATTTAGAATAGAGTGCATCAGTATATAAACTTATATGCAATTCTATGCAGTAGTTCCTGAGATATAGCTTTCATTGCAGAAATATCTGTATAGCAGCGCCACCTGTCAGTTCATAAGCTTTCAAATTGAATCAGCATAATGTATCAAAATGGTCTTCTCTTTTATCAAGTTTTGATTGATTATACACAATAGAACCTGAAATGTAGCTTCCCCTTTTATTGTGGAAATTGCTGTATATTAGTGCCACCTGTTGAGCGGTTAGCATCAAAAGTTGACAGGCACTAATATAGCTCAAGGTGCATCTACATGTAAATTTTTATGCAGTTCTAAGCAGTAGTTCCGGAGATACAGTTGCCACAAAAAATTTTCCCACACACACACAGGTGATAAGTTATTAAAATTTGGTTTGTAGAAATACCTCTCATAGAACGAAATGCTTTGGAATACTTTCGGCTATTCCTGTAGATGAACCAATAACAATATTTACTCCATTTTCCATAATGAACATATATCAGTTCGAGAATGAACATACCTTCTTATTTCCGCTAAGGGCACGGCTTCTTCTATTCCTCCTTTTTCCCTTTGACCCCATTCCGCTAAGGGCACGTTCCGCTAAGGGCACGGTCGCTAAAGGCACGACACCAGATTTTCGACTCGTCCTCACTGCTAGGCGTAGGAAACGTGGTTACACAATATACTCTGACCACAGAGACAATGGGGCTGCGTTGAATATTTTCTGATTATTTAGACTGGTGTTTTCAGATACTTTTAGACTAAAACGTAGAAAATTATTTAAAATGTGTGTTATATCCCGATTTATAAGATGGTATATTGATATTAATTATGTTTTTGAGAAATTAATGGATTAATATTAATTAATCTGTGATTAATTTTGAGTGTAATTTAAATATCGAATAATTGGTTTATATATATATACTAGCAGACCCGGCCACGCGTTGCTGTGACTAAGTTATACGTTGAATTATACGGCTGTAAACTATTTAGTACAGTCAAATTATTATTTACGAACAAAGACGAAAACGTTGTAGCCGATGTAAAAACCCACAGGGTTGAGATTTGAAACTTAGGTCAAAATTTGGAAGCGATTGATAAAAATTTTCGTAGTGTTGATATTAAGCACAAATTAATTTTATTGTAGGGTCCTATAAATTTTAATGGAGAAGTGATATATATTATTTCTAATGCTACTTTGGATAAAATTGCTAAAATGACTAATATATAAATTAAATTCTATTAAAATTCTATTAAAATAAAAGTATAAAAGAAACAGACGATTTTAAAATCAATTTTTATGGAGGAGTGAAATATAATATATGCTATAATGGATAATTTTACGATAAAATGACCTCATCAATTTAAATATTTTAAAGAGGGCAACAGCTGTAGTTATAAAAAGGAAAACAATAAGGCTAAACCAGAAAAATAAGTAAATTTGATAAATATTTTAAAACTTTAAAATTGGAAATCTTATGAAATATTGGACATTTAAAGTAAATACATGTATCATTTTAAATAGAAAAAGATTTTGGAAAAGTTTAGTGTATTTTAACGAAGTGATGAGAAGTTTTTGAGTATGTTAAAATTTTAATAGTAAATTCAAGTTAATAAAGATGGGAAACATTGAGGATTAAGATAAGAATAATTATAAGATAAAAAAAAAAAAAAAAAAAAAAAAAAAAAAAAAGAAAACTTTTTATATACCATGCTTTTAAATTTTAATATACTAATAATATACTAATTAAAAGGAAAATGATAAATATTCTATCATAGTTTGAAGTCAAATTTGTTTTCAAATGTCTAAATAAAATATCTGATGTAAGATACTAATATTTTGCAGCGGAATAGATTACATTTCTGTCATCCCTGGCGAAAAAAAAAAGAATATCGCCAAATTATCTGGCGAAAATATTTAATTCCTTTCAAAAATCATGGTTATTTTAACAACTTATATTAAAAGAGTAATGAATAATATGAAACAATATTTCGTACAATACATATTACATGTCATACATACGTACAATGAATAATACATATTACATTTCGTACAATGCATACATCTGGCATGTATATTTTCGTGTTACGCTTTTGATCGCCAAATAATAATAATAATAATAATAAAAGCCAAGGGCGACAGAGTTTTGAAATTTAAAATTAAAATTTTGTCAATTTGACAGCAAAATAATTCAATCTAACACCTGCGATAACTAATACATATCTATACCCAAATATAAGGATTAAAATCGGGAAATAAATTTCCTCGATTTTTAATAATTTCTTACAAAAAATCCAGTGGGCAATTAACATAGGAAATCTTTTTCTTGGCTGCACAGACGGTCAGTGAGTCACACTTCGCTTGCGTATAGAACTCATAGATATAGTATAGCATATATAGAATAGAGTGATCATTGGGGAGAAAAAAGTTATTCCTTTTCATTTGGGAAAAGACGACGTTTTTACCAAAATATGGCCGTCTTTCCCCGAGTGAATACACACGGGAATACATACTAATATTTTAGCAAATAAAATTTATGAATAATTTATTTGCTAAAGGGGAATGGAAGACTCCAGATACAGTTTCAAATTCATATTTCTTTCTTTCTTTTCTTTTCTTTTTCTTTCTTTTTTTTTTTTTTTTTTAATACCACTTAATGGCTGTTTTCAAAGCTTTTATTTATTTATTTATTATTTTTTTCGGCATCAAAAATCTTTGTACGATAACATGGGGATGAGAGATCTATATATATTACTATATCTATGATAGAACTACATTAGCACTTTATCAATGTGTATAAAATCTTTAAATTGATTATGACGTCAATTTTCGTGAGATGCATAATTTAACTTTTTATAATTTTTTAACGTTCACGTTTGATTAAATGTATTTATTTTTAAGTCGAAAGAAAATAAACTCGTATTTTTTTTTTTTTTTTTTTTTGGCAACAATTAAATTAATGGAACTCACAGATATTTTGGAGCAACTTTAATAAAGGTCTATAATTAACAAATAATTGCAATAAAACAATTTTGTGACAATAAATTGAGATAAAAACTATCCTATCTCTCAAGTTGGACCAAACTGCACACAGTGTGCAAAATTTCATTAAAATCGGTTCCTTAGTTTAGGAGTTTACCCCGGACAAACATCGTGACACGTAATTTATATATATATACAGATATATATATTTTTAATATTATGTTTTGTTCTGTAGAAATTGAAACTGTTAATAATTGATAATAAATACGAAATTTACTAATTAAAATAATTAGTAAATATACATTAATCAGTTAGGGGAAGATACTGTACAATTAATGCATTCAAATGTTATTATTATTCTTATTTTTTTTTTTTGTGGAATTAAAAATCATTACTTTATTTTTATATTTGTTTAAGAATTTTACTGAGCGCCCTCTATTATTATTATAGTTATTATTTTTTGAAAGGGTGTTAATATACAAATATAAGTAGTCCTGTCGTACTAAATTAAATTCTATCATAGACAGAATTTTTATTTATTTACAGTTTAATAAAATTACCTAACATGATGCATGCAAATGATTTTCAACTTAGAATAACACAAAATATCCAAAGAAAGGCAGTTTTATTTATTTTAATACACTCACTCACACAGCAATCAAAATCTACTGTTAAAAAAAAAAAAAAAAAAAAAAAAAAATGTTGTACATATCCCCAACTGCTTGTAATTAACTACCTTACTTCTTATACATCAGCAGAAATTAATCTGCGCTCACTTGATATGCACAACCAGTATCCACAAAAACGCATAAGTCTGTTGTATTGAAAAATTATATATTAAAATGCGTATACATTTTCCGGCACGAGTTTTTTAATTTTTTTTTTCTAATTTTTTTTATTGATTTTAAAAGAAATATTAACATTTCAAAATTGTTGAACAAAAAAGAATTAAGGAGTTTAGTACGATTTTATTTATTTATTTATTTATTTATTATTATTTTTTTTTCTTTAAGTTTTAATGGTACTAGGATTTTAGGTACTTGGAAAATTTAGATTAAAATAAGTACCTGGGAAAATCCAAAAAAAATTAACATAACAATGCTTATATGGTATTACATTGTTTCGTTATGCGTTTATTCAGCACCTTCTATCGACAAAAAATGTAACTATTTTTTCCATCACCCACTCCCCCTCAAAAATAATAATAATAATAATAATAAATAAATAAATAAATAAATAAATAGTATTTTTTTATGAATTTAAAATACATATATATGTTACGTACTTATTTAATTTATTTATATTAAATATGAGGGGAAGCGATGATTTCAGAATCATAATAAAATAGTGCAAAACACAGCTTTAAAAATGTTACAAGTACTACAATTTTTAATTAAATATTTGTAATGAATTAGTGATGATCACAGTTGAGCATCGGGAGGTAAAGAAAAACAATGTATTGAATTTATTTGCATTAGTATTTCAAAATATTTTTTTTATTTCTAGAAGTCTAAATATATCGATCAGAATCCCGTATTACTAATATTAAAAAAAAAAAAAAAATCATTCAAGGAATGCCACAACTTAAAAGACCAATGATGGAGCACGAGCGCAGAATTTATACCGGTATTTGTTCAAGAAATTTCTCTACTTGTAATATCGTTGATTTAATAAGTAGAAATTTTCTTACATCGATAGTTGTATGAGTTCTGCGTCTGTGTTCCATCCCTAAAAAACTAACAATAAAACTGACTGACTAACTTCAAATATTTTAGCGTTAGCTTTTAAAGGCAAACGTCCAAGGTTCAAATCCTCGCGCAGTCATTTTTTTTCCGTTTTAAAATCTAATCTAGTCATTAAATTAAAAAAAAAAAAAAAAAAAAAAAAAAAAATACAGTACCTGCATATATTGTCGAAATTACTATGCTAAAAAGTATATTCTGAAGTTACATTTATATTAATCTTATATGTGATAGCTTAATTCAATTATTTTAAGTCCTTGTTTAATAATTTTATTTAAAAACTTTTAAATGAATTAGTTATTTAAATATATTAAGCAATTGAGATTTTGATGTTTCTATATGTTTCGAGATCCCCTGAATCCGTTTTCACTATTTTTACGATGATGTATGTATCTGTGTATGTATGTGTGTATGTATGTGTGTATGTATGTGTGTGTGTGTTTCTGCGAGTGAACACGCTAGCGTCTAAACGCATTGTTCGAATAAGCTGAAAGTTGGTACGTATATTGTAAGTCACCATAGTACGAACCCTATTGATGTTGGTGAATCTAGCACTTATTCTTTTTTTACAGGGACACCAGGAAATTTTTTTTATCATTATCACTGTAAAAAATTTTACGGCAATTTACAAATTATTACTTAGTAATAGTACAGGTATTATCTCAACTACTAGGGAAAACTTTGTAACCAGATTCTCCTTGTATTCAATGCTTAAATAACATATGTAATTCTACTACTATATTCCCAGTATCTCTACGTCTCTCCCCCTCCCCCTCCCCCTCCCCGACCCCGTTGGGAGAGCGAATTCTTTTGAGCCATAGCCACGGTGTGGCCATAGCAAACGCCATACTGTGCGCATGCGTATAAGATACCAGAGAAGAAGCCAAGCCGCGCCGAAGGAAGCGTCGCTTCGATCGTAATGAGGGAGGCGGACTTTTTAAATCTTAATCTGTGATATTTTATTTATTATTAACGTTATACACATCTGCATTTTAGAAAAAGTAAGAATTCATTAATAGAAATCCTTAATTTGTAATACAGGATGCTTATTTTGACGTTATCTTATTTTAATTTAAACTTTTATTTTGATGTGATGGAACTCTGTGTTAAAAAACTGGAATATTGTATGATGGACGGGATTCAAATATCTGATAAACAACCCCTGCTAGGTGGAGGTTTGTGTCAGTTACTGATTATTTATTTAAAATTGCTAGCTGCGCAAATACTTTCCTGGCAAAGCATAATTTACTAATGTGATATTAACGTTTAGGAAACAAGTCGGATAAAAGAATCAAAAAGTTAAAAAGGTATGTAGTTTTAATTATTATTATTCTGAGGTACTTATTTAATTTAATGTTTTTATTTTTTGTAAAATAAGTATTACATAATTAACCCCTGAAAATGGTATGCATAATTTATGCAGTTTAGAAATACCATATTAAGTTTCACCGACATATATTTATAAAAATATTAAATGACCTTTATTGTTATTTATTATTAAAATTCTAAAAGTGTATTTTATTTTACTTTATTATATATATATATATATATATTTTGTCATAACAACATGTTATGGATGTTATTTCACTGAATAATAATATATATATATATATATACATAACAGTTTACTAATTCATTATGTATAAAGACAGTCAGTTTTATTCCAGTTTTATAAGCTCATATTAAAAAAAAAAAAAAAAAGTGATAATTAAAAGAAAAAACATAATTTTGATTTAAAAAAAAAGTTTAATAAATTATATATAAAAATTAAGGTAATGATATTGATATATGTTTATAATATTTCAAACAATTTAGATTTTGTAAAAGTATATATTTAAATAAACATTTTCGATCAGCCATCATTTTTAACTAAAACTAAACATAAAAGGTTTTCTATTATTATTCTATTATTTATTTAAATTTTTTAGCAATATTACTCATAATATTAAATATTGTTAATTTAAAATTTTAGTAAGGTAACATGGGGTATTTAAGAGTAAATTTATTTATATTACTTGTAGTATTTCTGTAAACGTAACTGTAAAATTTTTGTGAATATAACCGAAATTCATTTGCATTATTAATTACATTTTCTTAGCACAATTACTGATAAAAAATCTATTCTAAACAAAACAAATTTAGTAAGGTTACATGGATATTATTTGAATTTACACTAATAATAACCATGTATCCTACACAAAACATTTCCTGGTAAAATTGCAGTATTACTTTCAGTAATGCTACTAACACAATCTTAGTAAACATACAAAAAAAGCACTTGACCCGTTAACTAAGAGTTTCTTAGTATATTTACTAACAAAGTGCGTATAATGTTTACTAACTCTAACGGAGTAAGATAACTTTTGAACAATCTGTATTGTCTACTAGAAAAGTTTATTGAATACCAGTTTCCTAGAATTTTTCTAGTAGTACTATAGAATTTTTTTTACAGTGATGGCCTATGGGGCCGAATTTTTAAAAGTGCGATAGCGTCTAAACGCTTTATTAATCTGAGCAAAAAAATTGTACACATGTTATAGGTCATAATTGCACGAACTGTATAGATTTTGGTGAATCTAGCACTTACATTTTTTTACAGGGGCAAAAAGAAAAATTCTTTATCATTATGGCCTATGGGGCCAAATGTTTAAAAGTGTGATAGCGTCTAAACGCCTTATTACTCTGAGAAAAAATTTTCACACATGTTATAGGTCATAGTTACACCAACTGTATAGATTTTGGTGAATTTAGCACATACAGCGTTTTTAAAGGGACACAAAAAAAAAAAAAAAAAAAAAAAAAAATCTTTATCATTGTGATCTATGGGAACAAATTTTTAAAAGTGCGATAGCATCTAAACGCCTTATTCAATTGAGCTGAAAATTTATATGAATATTATAAATCACTGTTGCACTAACTATAAGCATTTTGGTGAATCTAGCATTTATAGGTTTTTACAGGGACACAACGAAAAATTCTTTATCTTTATGGTCTATGGTCTCAAAGTTCAGTAGCGTTAAATAAAACATCGTGAAGTATATGGAGAGAAATACTCAAATACTCAAACACTCTATTATGGTTTTCTCTCTTTTGTTTGTTTAACAACTCCTCTTTCTTTACTTTATCTACAAAACTGTTAATTACTCAATGTTCGGAAAGTCAAGTGGAGTCACTCGAGATTTTCTTTTAATCTATATATATTAATTTATCCATATATACTAAATGTAAGATGGTTTTATTAAACCCTTTTGTCTTGTTATGCTTATAAGTGCCTTTATAATGAAAGACAATTAATTAACTGAGAGAATAATGGTTAGTTTAATAAAAATTCCATGCCTATTGAATCCAACATTCCAAATTTACTTTAACCATTATTCCTTTAACTTCCCACTATTCCTATAACATTGCATTAATTTAATGATTACTTTGTTTCATAAGCCATCTGGAACATTCTTTTAGCACAAGAGACAGGCTCTTAACTCTAAATTCTTTAGAAAATAGGCTCTTAATGTTTAAACATAAACATCTCAAACATTCCTTTGTTTGGAATAAATTCGAGTATCTAAATTAAAAGCGAAACACTTCGCAGTTTTTCTGGGTAATCTTCATTTCTTTTTCTCAGTTAAACTTCAAAATAAATTAAGGTAAACGCTCTAGTAGTGGACACTTTAAGGACATTTTCCGGCTATTTTTTGTGTAATTTTCTAACTTTTAGAGTTTCTAAAAATAATTAATATTTCAGACCTTTACTAACTTTTTCTTAACACGACTGTATTCTGAAAATTGCTAATTGTAGCATTTATTTATGTAAAAAATCAAAATTCTGAAGAGCTTAAAATGAGCTAGTAGTGGACGCACTAAAAACCCAGTAGTGGACCCCTTTGAATTTTTGCTTTAAAATCCAACTCTAAAATTTCTAGATTACAGAATTGTGTCCACTACTGGCTCTGGCATTAAACGTCACATGAGCCAGTAGTGGACAGGGCTGTCCACTATTTGTCATGATGCCTTTTTTTGGAACCAGTAGTGGACACCCATAAAAATACTATGTATTAATACAAGATTTAAAAAAATAGCACAATAAATGTATTCTGCATACTTATTTTAGTCATATGAAAGCAAAAGGTAGAAGAAATCAGTTAAAAATAAGCAGAGAGCGAGGAAATTAAATTTCATTTTTTATTCAAAGTGATAAGAAAAAAACGGCAAAATCACAAAAAGTGCACATTTTTTTTTGTTAAACTACCATTATTTTAAAACTAATGGCCGGAATTATTTTTTGTTAAAGGGTTTAACAGTAAAGGACTATAACTCCCTTCCTGAACATTGCTCGAATCTTCAGAATTTTTAGGTAGCTTATTTTCCGAGTTTAAAATTAAAAGTGTCCACTACTGGTACCACTACTGGTGCGTTTACCTTAATGTAAAACAGATTTTCAATTTAAAATTAAATAGTGCGTCATGTATTACATTTTCCACTTTTTAACATTTTCTACCAGTGTTAAACAGCGTTCATAATTTCGATTTGTCTGTCTGTCCGTCTATCTGCTCACTCTCAAACTTCTGTAAATATTCATAGACTTCCTTGAAATTGATGTATGTTATTCAAGCTCCTTATGGGATGTTTCCTATTAAAAACGAAGTAAATACCATTACTGGATTGCATACAGGGACACACGAAGAAATTTCAATGCATTGCGTTCTATGAGGAATATTTTTATAAACCATACTTTAATAAAATTATTTTGCACAAATCATAATGAAATTGTTATTTATTAATTATATGGAATATATATATAGAACAAAGTATGTTAGCCATTAAAATTTACAGGGCCACAGAAAAATATTCAAATATATTAACGGCTATAGTTGCAAATTCTTGGAGTTGTATTTTAATTTGTAATAAGCATTTTATACAATATCTAACAATCTTTAAGAGTGAATATGAATTTAGTTAATCTACCTGTCTATCTTTTTATCCGCCTGTTCGTGTTTTAGCATCCGCAAACATTTTTAGAATTTCTAAAAAATGTTATATATTGTTTAAGTTCACTATGGAATATTGCCGATTTAAAATGTCATAAACAGCACAACTGATCTGTATACAGGGATAACGCGAATGCATGGCTTTGTTATCTCTATTAAAAATGCTTCTTTGTATGACAAGTATTTTTATAAACCACAGTAAAGGTGAATGCATTGTTTTCTATGACAAGCATTTTTACAAATCACATTAAATATGAATGCATTGCTTTCGATGACAAGCATTTTTATAAATCACGTTAAATGTGAATGCATTGCTTTCTATGACAAGCATTTTTGTAAATCACATTAACAAAATTTTCTATTAGAAAAATCATAATAAAATTAACATTTATTCTTGGTATGCAAAATGTGAATCAATAGAATATCCTATGTTTAGACTTAAGATTTACCATGTCTCTCTAAAATATAAAGATACATTAAGGGCTATAATTGGAAATTTCAGGAATTGAATTTCTTTTGTGTTAATCATTCTTAATATTGTCCAGCAATGTTTATAGACCGTGGGCCATAAGCTAAAAATGTCATTTAAAAACAAGTTCGTTTCAACTTTTCGGGGGCAACCTGAAAATGTTGCTAATATATTCTTTTTAAGATAGGTAATGAAAATATCAAATGTTCTGGAAGTAAACTTTGCACATAAATTTGGAAAACTAATTTCAATTTGAAGGAATTGAGTTTACATTTAGGATGCTGGTTTAAAGCAGTGTGTAATATATTTCTGATAATATTGTGATTCGTTGAATAAATTTTAAAATTTAGCACACAAGTGCTAAAATCATACTCCTGGGAAAAAGTACTAAAAAAGGAAAAAATATTAATATTTAGTGGATCTGCAGATCAGGAGCCTCGACGTCCTATTTTCATCACTCATTACTCATTAGATCATTGATAGTTTTTATTAATTTCATATTTATATCTATCATTATCATCATCAATTTCAACCTTTATCAGTCCACTGCAGGATAAAGGCCCCTTCTAGGTGATTCCAGTCTGTCATGCTTTCTGCAATTCTTCTCCATTCTCTCTTTCAAACTTCACAATTTTATCTCTTCAACAACACACTGGTCTCTTTCTCGGTCTTTTATTTTATCTCGGGATCCCAAGTACGAGTGGTGGTCAATCTATCACCATTTTTTCTGGAAGTGCCCAGTCCAGCTCCATTTTAACTTAATTCTAGAAATAACGTCAGTAAAATTGGTTTGCTCCCTAATCTAATGCAAATGTTTCGTTTAATGTCTCTTCGGGTGAATCCTAACATGCATCTCTCTCTCTTTATTATACATATGTAATGTATGCATATATATGACGACTCGCTACATAAGCAGATACATTTCTGGCGGGGTTACCACTCCCCTTCAACTTTCCGCTGTATATCTCTGTCTATATCTATCTCTCTACATATGTATATTTATATATTTTCTTAGAAACAGCCTTCTATTAATGCCTTGTAAATAATAAGAACGTACCAAATTTCCTGTAAAAAGACTACATAGCATATCGGAATTATTTTGTATAACTTTCTAAACTAATTATCAATTCTATCGCAAAAAATTTTCATAGAAAAACAGGCTTTGAAACATTCTAACAACATTTCATTATATTTAGTGTAACCGTGTTAAAATATATTTTTAATACATACCATCTATAGATCATAATGGTACAATATTCTTTTGCGTGTTCCTCAAAACGAGTTACCGTTATTATATACACAACTAAAAATGATACACCTAATTAATAACTCACTAATATTTCAACCTAATTTGACATCATTTGAATGATTACAGAATATCACCGGAATTCTTTTGTGTGGTCCTGTAAATAAATTTAGCTTATACATAACTTTTTTTTTTTTTTTGAGCGAGAAAACATGCCTTTAAATATGTTTATAATATACGTTAATTCCACTATATGCAGTATAAACACGTTAAAATGCGCTTAGGTAAAAATTTGCTCATAGATTCTAATGTTATGAAATTATTTTGCGTTTTTCTGTAAAAGAACAGCAGTAAAAACATTTCAACTTATTCTATGTTTTTCAAAAATTATTGCTCGAAATTTAACAAAATTTGGATGATTACATGACATTGTCGGAATACTTTTGTAAGGTCCTGTACATTAATTATGAAGCCTAAGTACACATATTTTCTACAGAAATCATAAATTTAAGCATCTCAATAATGTACGCTAATTTAATTTCGTTGAATACAGATTAACGAAGATAAAATTCGCTTAAACGAAATTCACCTCAGAGGCCACAATGATAAGAAAATCTTTGGTGTATCCCTCTACACGATCCATGAATAATCTAAACATAAAAAAATTACACAACTATTTTTATACAGAGTCTGAACATTTATACCAATTTGCAAAACAACCGGGTGATTTTTGCGGCCTCTATCGCGGTACAAATTCTGTCCATAGGCCGTAATGATAAAAAAAAAAAAAAAAAAAAAAACTTTGGTGTTTCCCTGTACACACGCAAGAAACAGACACACAAACATAAACCAAAAATTTTTTGAGTCGCCATATCTAAGACCGGGAACATATTTTCTTTAAAGCATTACATTCTTCTTTTTTTGCAAACTGAAAGAATAATATGGACTATAACCAACATTTGTTGATTGAAAATTGTACTTTACACTTTCTGCTAATTAGCTCGATCGTTTTTTTCTCCTGATTTTATTACATACGACTGTTCCAGATGCAAAAATATGAGTGGATGTCGTGGATGTCTAACCCGTACAAATGTACGCTTTCGGTCGGAAAGGGATATGGAGGCCTCCACTGATGCTTCGGTAATAATTCAGCTACATGTCAGAGTAAAACTTACTGTGTAACGTTTTCTATGGTAACCTATGTTGTTGTCTAAAGACAGTTTGGACAGTTCATTAATTTGAAGAAGAAGCAAATCGGTAGATATTTTTCTTTCACGAATATTTAAAACTTTCCACTGATCAGCAAACAATCTCACTTCAGTCCAGCTTAATTGAGAAAAACACGTCACCTTTGAATATATCTCATCTCCGATGTACAAACAATTAGTAATTTCTTCTGATATTATATTACCTGTAATAATTCTACTTAAAAAGTAAAGGGAAAAAAAAGAGTAATAAAATAATTCGATCAAAATGTTAATAATACGCAAGATAATGATGTCGAGAGAAACTTTACATCTTATTTGAGAAAAATACTACATTTTTTAATATTCCCGATATATAAACAATATGTCATTTTTTTCTTACATTATATTAAATGTAAAGATTACTTAAAAATACACGAAAAGAAAGCAATAATAGAATTGAATGAAAATGTCAACAATACTCAAGATAATGTAAACATAAATAAACGTAAACAAAACATATCAAATGCTAGAGCGCGCCGCAACAGCAGCTGCCATTGGTCTAAAAATAAAAGCGAAAATGAAATTACTGTTTTGATTGGAGGATAAGCGACTGAATGAGTAGAGAATTTGACTATCTCTAAGTGTAAGTAGAATAGCAGGACCGCAGAAATGTCAAATTTGTAGAATTAATTTAATTAATTTTAAAATAATGTGCACATCTTCAGACCAGAACATTGCGAATTCGTAGATAATAGAATATTCTTTTAATTTTAACATTAATTTGAAATTGCCCCTCGATGATTGAAACGGACTTGAACGATATCAACCTATGGCCCACGGCCTATTAATAGCGGTTATGAATTCAGTTAATCTATTTTCTGTGTTTCTGCTCATCTGCTTGTACGTGAGTGATTGTGATCCTGTAGGCAAAATACATTGAATGTTGAAGAATGTGCAACGAATGTGTATAATAAGAAAGTGTTGCTAATCTAAGCAAACTGCATTATCTTTCGGTCTGGTTTTATTTAAAATGGTTATATCAGTAATGTAATTTAATAATGTTTCATTTAAAAATTTCATAATAGGATTTAAAAAGTGATACAATATATTTTTCTTTTTACTCAAAGCATACTTGCCAACGTCCTAATTAACATTCCGTAGTCTTGTTAGTCCCGCCCTTTTTCTCACACCAATAAATTTTTAGAGAAATATTCTCCAAATGTAATTACGATTAAATAAGAGGGAAAATACTCTAAAAAATACCGGTGTGAAAAATAAGGCGCAGCTAACAATACTACGGAATATTAATTAGTATGTTGGCAAGTATGCTCAAAGTGATCTATTCTTATGATGAAAATAAAATCTTTTTGTAAAAAAAATAGAACCGACTCCAAAAAGGAACTACTCTTGAAAGAACTAAAAATGAAAGAAAATTGGCAGAAAATGGAACTGTAAAATGCGCCTTCACTGCAACCACTTTTTCCCCCTATCTTGAGCCGTTTCCGAGATAGGAACGTTAGCATGAATGTCTAAACTATCTTTTTGTACTAAGTCGGTGATACTCTTCAGCATTGTAATTCACTTTTTCTTTAGAATCGTTTTCGAGATAGGAACACTAACTCCGCTATTTTCCACCAGGTGGCGCTGCAAGCGTTTAACATTTTACTGCATGGCCACTTTGCTATACTTATATACCATTTTCATCACTATAGCTGCAGCCGTTTAGCAGTTAAAAGAGTTGGGACTGATTTTTTTCGGCACCCTGTATTTTCTTTAGATCGTAAAGATATTACAATGGGACCTATTTTAGACCAAGACCTTTTCAACAAAACAAAAAGTTCCAAAATCGGAGTATATCCGTTCAGAATTTATGAGCTAACAAACATAAAAAAAACATACGGTTTGAATTGAGAACCTTCCTTTTTTTTTGAAGTCGGTTAAAAAATAATAAATATTCAGAAATTTTATTCACTTTGATACTTATCAGTACAAAAATTGTGTTATTGAAATATAATTTTTTTTCATATAAGAAATATAATGCTTCGATTTTAACTTTATTTAGATGCAAAATAAAAGGCTTTGTTCATAAAAGTAATTTAAAGGAAAACACTCTAAAACTCATAATAAAAAAAAAAAAATCGTATTTTACGAACTCGTAAAAAGTGCTGAATAATTTTAAATTAGAAATTATAATGAATTAATTAAATTTACTTTCACAAAAAACAGAATTATTTTTAAGTATTTTTTTTCTCTTTTAAAAGTTTATCTGATAATGAAATTTTTCTCTTAATTTTTTTTTTCTTGTTTTATTTTCTTATGAAGATATTTTTTTTTAAATAAAAAAAAGTAAGTGTATCGAATACTAGCATATTGCATAAGACGAAACAAAAACTGTCTAAACAAGCATTAAAATTCGTGACATTGGTTTATAAAAAATATATATAACTTTGAAAAATTTTAAATGCAAATTTCTGTAAACAACAAAGAATAAATGTTTTAAAAAACACCTACTTTTTGAAAAACGTTGTTAATTAATTTTTATAGTACGAAAAAAAGGAAATCTTTTTATAAATAAACAAAAGAGACCATAATCTTGTTAAAATCTATTATACAAAAAAATTTTGTATCGAAGTGAATATGCAAGATATATACGCTTTGATTAAAAGGTAATATGAAGAGTTTTTTTTTCTTGTTGTTATGGATAAATTAATATTTAATAAAAATGAAAAATTTCAAAATAAATATTGGTTTTTCAAAAATCTTTCAAATAATCTGGTGTGTCACTCATACGACTTTCTCTTACCCTGAAATTTAATACTATAAATACATATTTGAGATTAAGGAGTAAGATAACGAGTACTGTTATGTAAACTTATATTAAAACAATTCAAATTAGGCTCCAGAACAGCTTTATTCGACAAATTATTGTATGTGAGGGAGGCTACCGCCTCCTGAATCCCCAATTTCATTATTGTACCTACATTTATATAAATTCAAATCTGTTATTAAATTCAAACGCTCATTTAAAATTATTCAGACAATTTTCACAAGCAACATTCTTTGAAACTTATCAATCTTGAACAAACTTTTCTAGAAACAAACGTATTAACTTCAAAATACAACATTTGGATCGCCTGAATTTATTTCTTTTATTTTACTCTAACAAACACTGGCAAAGATCAAACGTTAAAAACTTGACTTTGGTATTAGGGAAGCCTCAAAACGTGTATATAATACATATATATATATATATATAAAGAAAGAAAAAAAAATCAAACGATGAATATTTAGAATAAGAAAATACATTATTTACCACATGGCTGCAAGGAATTAATTTGAATTCCTGAGCAGCTTTCCTGGACATGGTAAAATATTATAGTAAAGCACTTCTACTAACAATAAAAAAGAATGTTATGGCTTAAATACTGGCAGCCCTGTATATCTTGTAAAAGTTGTGTACATATCACATGGTTCATATAAATATGATACTATATTAATATCACACGAAACCTGAAGTACATTTCCATCAATTTTCAAGTATTGTCGCACTATAATCTAGTTATTTTGTGTAGTCCTGTAAACGAACAGTGAAGGATATCTATACCATATTCTACATGAAACATGCTTTTACGCATATAAAATATATATATTCGTTTTATTTGGTTTAGAGCTGTCTATAGATGTTAACCTCTACTTATCTGCAATTTCCCCCATACACGTAATGTATCTGAATTCTCTTCGGCGGCCCTGTACACGAACCATTTACTTGATCTGAACGAAAAGTTTAGTGTAGCATCTGTGTATGATACACATTAAGAATATCAAGTTTGAACTTTCTGCTGTAATTTATTTTCGAGATATGCTGATAAGAGACAGACACACAGACCAACCGCTAAAAACATGATTTTTGGATTCAGGGGACCTCAAAACGTGTAAATATAACAAAAACTCAATTCCAAAAATTTTACTCAAAAACAACATTTTCTCTACCTTATGGGTAAGAGAAAGAAAAAAAAAAGCTTTTCTGCTTTAACGTAGAACAAAACATTCGTAGTCGAAATTAAGAAAAATGTATTTAAAGGAAAATATTTTACTGGAAGCAAATGTAATCATGCATTTTAAATTATAATTGAATCAGTTTGAAAAATAGTACTTTATGTAACAATTTCAGATTTCAATAGTATAACAGATTAAAAAGTAAAAAAGAAAAGAAAAGAAAAAAGAAGAAGCGAATGATATATTTGTAAAATAAACAAAAAATTAATTTTTTAGAGAAAAGGAATTATTTTATTTCACATCAAAGTAATTACGGTCAAACTGCAAACATAAAAATTGAAACTGAGCAAAAAATTAAAGCAAAATTAAAAAAAAAAAAAAAAAAAAAAAAAATAATTTAAACAAAATAATAATAATAATAATAATAATAATCAGTCAAGCAATATGCCAGAGATTTTTACTTTCTCTGACCCATATACACCCCGCGACAAAAAGGTAGGTCCAAAGGGTTTTTTCTTTGATTTTTCATAAAATAACATTACCTAAATTGTGCTTATCATTTATTATTATCATAAAATAACACTATTCCCGGACTAATTTTTGTTTTAAAACTAATTTAGAAAAGTTTGACTAATTTAAGGCTACACTCCGCTACAAAAAGATAGTAACAAAGGGTTTTTTTAATTTTTCATAAAATAACACTATCTAAATTGTGCTGATCATTTATAATCATAACAAAATATTATCATATCAAAAACATATTAAATATTATCATATTCAAAATAATCATATTAAAAAAAAAAAAAAAAAAAAAAAAAAAAAAAACTTTGTTCCTATCTTTTTGTCGCGGTGTGTAGTCTTAAATCAGAAAAAATTTAGTCTTAAAATTTTTCTAAATTAGTCTTAAAACAAAAATTAGTCCGGGAATAGTGTTAATTTATGATAATGATAAATGATAAGCACAATTTAGATAATGTTATTTTATGAAAAATCATAGAAAAAACCCTTTGTACCTATCTTTTTGTCGCGGGGTGTATATGGTAGAGAAAGTACTGTTTTTCAGTCAGATTTTCGAAATTGAGTTTTTGTTATATTTACGAGTTTTGAGGCCACCTAAATCCAAAAATCATGTTTTTAGCGGTTGGTTTGTATGTCTGTGTGTCTGTGTCTATCTGTCTATTATTAGCATATCTTGAGAACAAATACTAGCAGAAAGTCCAAACTTAGTCTTCTAAATGTGTATCTAATAGGGATGCTACACTAAACTTTTCGTTGAGATCATGCAAATGTTTCGTGTACAGGGTCACCCAAGAGAATTCAAATATGTACGTTACGTCTATGGGGTAAATTGTAGGTAAGTAGAGTTTAACATCTATAGACTTCACTAAACCAAATGAAACATATATATGTATATATTACATGCATGGAAACATGTTTCATGTAGAATATGGTATGGAAATCATTTACTGTTCGTTTACAGGGCTAAAGAAAAAAGAACTTTATTATAGTGCGATAATACTTGAAAATTGATGGAAGTGTATTTCAGGTTGTGCCGTGTGCTATTAATATAGGATTATATTTATGTTCACCCTGTGGTGTGCACATAACCTTCAAAACATATATAGAGCTGCTAATATTTAAGCCATAAAATAATTTTTTTTATTGTTAGTGGAAGTGATTTACTAAAATATTTTACTATGTCCAAGAAAGCTGCTCAGGAATTGAAATGACCATACGGTAAATAATGCATGTTTTTAAGCTAAATATTCATCGCCTGGTTTTTTGTATATTTAAACGTTTTGAGGCTTCCAGATTACCGAAGTGAAGTTTTAGTTTGTGTCTCTTTGAGTAAATTAAAAACAAATAATTTCAGGTGATCCAAATGTTATGTTTTGAAGTTAATACTTTTTTACTAGAAAATTTTGATCCAGATTGCTGTGTTTCAAGGAATGTTACATGTGAAAGTTGTCTGAATAATTTGAAATAAACTTTAGAATTTAATAACAGATCTGAATTCAATATAAATGTAAATACAGTAATGAAACGGGGAGTTGAGCGGAGTGGCAACCCACCTCAAAAAGAATTATTTGTCAAATAAAGCTATTTCGAAGACTAAATTGAATTGTTTTGACTTAGGTTTTCATAACAGTATACAGTCAGTAACAAAAGTATCCGAACACTAGCAAAAATTCCTATGTAAAAAAAGTCGAGTTAATACTGCTTTGTTAAATAAATCATTGTCAGATCCTGTTCTTAGTCAGACTAAGAACGCTATTCGACAAGGATTTGTTTAAAAAACAGAATTAAGTAATCTTTTTTTATATAGGTATTTTTGCTGTTCGGATACTTTTGTTACCGACTGTACTTATCGTTACATAACAATACCCCTTAATCTCCAATCTAGACTTATAGTATTAAATTTCAGGGTCAGAGAAAGTCGGGTGAGTGACACACCAAGTTATTTTTCATTCTTCAAGGAAATCTTTTGTGTTTTTAAATAAATTTTTGACGAGAGGAAAATAGTCTGCTAAAAATTGGAAGTAGCGGTGGAATGTTTACCAGTACAATTGCTGTTTTTTCTTTCATTTAAATTTCTTTCCGTAATATTTTCCAGTGTACTTATTGGAATTGGCATAGAATTTGCATGACGCACAAATGCACTATTAAAATTTCAACAGGAAACTACAGCTAATTATCTATTTTAAGTAGTGGTGACAGATTTTGCGACTTTTTTTTCAATATCCACCACTGAAATTCAAATGAAACGGTTGCTGTATCACTTCGAAAATTAACTATCTATTATCGGTATCAAACATCACTTCTTAAAATGATTGGTTGGGTTTTGCGTCGCACTAGTGCTGCGCAGATGGGCAATTGGCGACAGTTTGGGACTCACCCCTAGAGGTGGTACCAGGACATGCCATCGCAATTTTGATCCTCCACGGAAGGGATGGCTATCCCGCTTCGGTGACCCCAGAGGTATAATTTTTGATGGGAACATGGAGGACATTGCGGCCACGATAGATTTTACGTGCACCAGCCACCATTAGTGTACACGACGGTCTTTGGCCGGCTCGATTACCGAACCCGCAATCTTCCAATTGCGAGGTCTGCGCTCTGCCGACTGGGCTACCGCAGTACTAAGATGATTGGTGACTATTGAATAAAAATGTAGCAAAATCTGGCAATACTGATGTCAAGTCTCAGGTAAAATTACAGAGGAAAATGGACGAAGATGTTAAAAATTCTATTTTATACACTCCTTTTAATGACTAATATTAATTTAATTAATTATTGGTAAGAATATATTTATGACTTAGAATGCTTTTTCTAAAGTAGAAACACTCATTTTTAATTAATATTGAGAAATTATGTAATAAAAATACAAAATGAGGATTGGGAATTTCGATTATTTACTTTTATATAAGAATTATTGTAAATTTATTAAGATCCTAGATAATCACTTCAATAAATTTACAGACATTTTTTACAATGTGTACTTGGGTTTTTTCAACACTAAAATGGGTTATACAAACTGGAAAATAATTTTGATATACGGAAAGGATGTTTGCTAATTATAGTTGCGTCTTCTATAACTGCCAAACAAGTTTCTCCTTCAATGCTTTATAATCTGTTAAATGTTGTTATTTAGTTTCCATCATATTTGACATTTATATTATGCTTATGTTGGGATACCCGGCATTCTTTAATTTGTGATGATATTTAAGTCATTTGAGTCATGAAAAATGTTTGCAATGTAATGAATGATTTTTATGTTTTTTGGTGCGCTCATTTCAAATATGACATTCATTTTTTTTCAATCACGTAACAGTTTTTCACAAAATGGGCTTGAATAAATAGGCAAGAAAGTCTATTGTACATATTTTTGGAGAAAGATAGATCTTTAAAAATACTTTTAAGTGTTTCATTTACATCTTAATTAATTTATCAAACAACTAGAATTTTTTTGCTAAATGTATATTGATTTTAGTATATTAAATGGAAATTAGATTATTTAGAACAGTTAATGGAGTACTATTGTTTAATACATTATGAATTCTTATATCCTTATTACTTTCTTTTCATTTCCCCCCTGAAAGTTGTTTTTGGCACGTTGCCTGTAATAAGCAGTACCATAGTTGGCAACATTTTAATTTATTCTGAAGTATTTTTAACCTCCTTATTTAGCACCACTTAATTTTTAGAATACTTTTCTCCAATATATAACAACTTTCAAATAAATAAGAGTTACCCCCCCCCTTTTTTTTTTTTTTTTTCTTTAAGGTATGAAGAAAAGGCGAGGCTAAAATTGCTCCTGAATAAATTAGCCCTTTGCGTTCTACCGAAAAATTGTAATAATTTGTTTTATTTTACTTTATCATTAAATAAAATAAATCTTTCTGTTAAAATTTTCCGGTAGCCGAAAGATAGCCTACAGTTACACGTTTTAGAAAAATAACATTTCATTTGAAGAGGAACACCTTAACGCGTGGTTCGGTATTTTAATGTCCCCTCAGAAGGGACATACGAGCGAGAAGGGTTAAAACGGTAGCATCTCTACAAAAAGGTGGGACTTCTCTTTGTATCATCCAACAGAAGTCAGTCATCATATTGACTTCCCATCCATTTTGGTATCTACGCTCCATCTTCTTTCAATTTTAATTTTTTGAAAAACTGGTACGTCGTAGAATTTTTTTGACTATTTTTTTCTGAAACAAGCGTACAAAATTCTATCAGTATCAGCTATTGATTTCTAAACACTTTTTTGACTGCATGCCAGTGTAATTAGTAAGTTGATTTAGAAATGATTGTTTAGATTAAACATCAATAAATTCTTATGATGATTTGTGTTGTCAATAAAAGAAAACCCTTAATTGAAAAATACTTTTATTGTTTTTCTTCAGAATTTGAACCATTTAATTTTCATTACAAAATAAATGAATAAATAAATAAATAAATAAAAAAGAAAGAAAAGAAATTCGTAAAATGTAAACGAAAGTTTAGAAGTCATTGATTGTCTTCTTATGGAGTGAAGAAAAGTTCGACACATCGAAATTCACAGGCAAATGCCAAAAACCATTGATAGCAATTTAGATATGGTTAGACGACTTTTTTCAAAAGTATGCAAATATATAGGCTTTGATTATCATTTATCTAAATGTTATGTCTGGTAAATTACAGTAATGTATATATTAAAAAAAAAAAAAAAAAAGTTTTTGGTGTTGGAAAAAAAAAAAGAATGAATTTAAAACAACTACATTAACGAAACAAATTTAATTATTATTGTCGGGATTCCCCCGTTCATTCTTCTGCTTTCAGAACAAATGCCTTTCCAGACAGACGGGCGCCTCTTTTTCGCGAAAGGTGCTTTTTAGAATCAGAAGCAGAACAGAAAAGACCTCGAACGGAGATGGGGCTACGTTAAGATCGTTGTGTTTACACAAGCCCCGGTCCAAAAACAGAACTATTAAATTTAACAGAACAATTAAGACTTTTAAAGAATTAGAATTAATATTTAAGAACTAATGACAATCTAAGAACGTTAATATTAAGATTTAATTTAATATTTAATTGTAAATACTGTAGATATTTTTTGTTCTGTTTTCGTTCTCATTTTAAGTGTATGCTAACAAAGCATTAAAATTCTGTTTTCATCTAAGAAGTGCTACATTCATCAAGTTTTGTTTCTTTAATGGATGATAGTTGCCCCATCCACACCCGGACTTTTGGATTAGAAGATTTCAGGTGAGACCCATCCATATCTTATTATTTTGAAGAATAAATATTTTATTAGAAAATTTAAGTAGTAACTGTAAGAAAAGAGTTAAGATTTGAAATATGCTGTATCGGGTCAGTAACAAGAATAAGTTTTAGATCAGAAATCTGGTACAGCAATATTTTTTGGCATCCCATACACGGGATGTGGGCAGCTATATCCATTATTTACAATTGAAAAGATAGATAATATTATAAAATTTTAAGTTTTGTATTTATTATGGCTAATTTAGTAATAGCTAAAAAAGAAAGAGCTGTCATAAGAGACAGTATAAATAAATTTATAGAGAAATTAAAAACTTTATGTGATGATATAGATCCAGATACTGTAGATTTAGAAGAAACTATTGAATTATTAAATGAAACTACTATAGAGTTAAAGATTAAAGATGCAGAGATTAAAACTTTAACTCAAGAGCTCCAATTAGAAGCCGAATTAGAAGCGGCTAATGAATATCGTGAAAAAATAATTACTTGGAGATTTCGAGCCAATAGAAAATTAAAAGAACTAAAGAAAAGTGAAACAAGCGTTTCATCAATAGAAAACGAAAGAAGACCTATTTCTAAAGAAGTAATGCACATTAAACTCCCACAGCTAGATCCAGTTAAATTTAACGGGAATGCAGCTGAATGGCTGACTTTTTGGTCGTCATTCGAAACGGCTATTCATAACAATGAAATTTTAGATCCTGTAGATAAATTTAATTATTTGAAATCATTTTTAGCACCTGACCCCTTAAAATGTATAGAAGGATTCTCTGTTACCGCGAGTAATTACATAAAAGTAGTAGATATTTTAAAAGAAAGATATGGCAAACAAGACCTATTAGTGAATGTACATTTGAATAAATTATTAAATATTGCCCCACTAAAACATTCAAGTGACATTAAATCGCTCAGGAAAATTTACGATGAAATCCAAACTAACATTAGAAGTTTAGAATCATTAGATGTTTCTTTGGCAGTTTATTGTCACCGATATTACTAAAAATATTACCTAAAGATTTAGCATTACAATTTAATATGGAATTTCACGGTGTTAATTATGGCGTGAAAGATATATTATCTTTCTTAAATAAACAACTTGTATCGCGCGAATGCTTAATAACTACCAGACAAGAGGATAGCGGCGCCAGTCATTTCTCCTCCCGAGCTCAAAGATTAGATAATCAAAATCGTAGAGATGTTTTTCCCCCCCGCGTTAATAAATTTGATACTCAGAATCGGAAATTGTCTACTGCTTGTGATTTATTAAATGAAAATAAAAGTGATAGGTGTAATTTTTGCTCAGAATCGCATTTAAGTAACAAATGTGTCAAAACTCGTAATTTACCATTTGATGAAAGAGTTAATCTATTGCGTAAGAAAGGATTGTGTTATTTATGCCTTCAACCATCGCATTTAGCTAGACATTGTGTATCAAAAACTTTATGCAAGTTATGTAATCGTAGACATTCAGACATAATGTGTAATGGAAATAAAGATTTGAAACAGGAAATAAGTAATTACGAAAGAAATGATCAATCTAAATTGGCGTTATCGAATCATAATTTACAAGCGAATGTTTATTTGCAGACGTTAATAGTAGCAATTTCTAACAGAGATGATAGTAAATCATCATATATTCGGTTAATTATTGACTCCGGATCTCATAATAGTTACATCAGTAAGTTTGCAGCTGATAAGTTAAAATTAAAAAGAATGAATAAAGAAACAATCAGACATGGTCTTTTTGGGGGCATGGAAATGTCAGCTGAACATAATCGTTATGAATTTACGATCGGGAGTTTAGATAATAAGTTTAAGTGTAAAATACAAGCACTAGATCAAGAAAAAATATGCACAGGCGTGAATTTATGTCGCGATGATAAATTAGTAAAACTCTTAGAAAAGGAAGGTGTATATTTATCAGATGCCCCTAGAAATAATAAATCCTGTTTATACCAGAAAAATCCAGACGAAGTACATATACTTTTGGGAGCTGATATGTCCGCTAAACTGTTCACGGATGACATAAAATATTTTCCAAAATTGGGATTAACTACATTTAGAACTAAATTGGGTTGGACCATTTTGGGCAAGACAGAGGGTCACAAAAATGAGCAGGGCAATTCTTTGGCGGGTCTATCGTTGTCATTACACGTGTCAAACGCCAGTTTATCAGATTTATGGCGCCTTGATACTCTAGGAATTACTAATGAAGATAACAAATCGAAACAGGATTTAGAACAAGAAACCAAGAATTATTTTCGAGAAACTGTTAAACGAGATAAAAGCGGTCGATATGAAGTCAATTTACCATGGACAGTTGACCATTCGATTTTATCAGATAATTACTCCTTGGCAGAAAAGTGCCTGTACAAGACGGAAAATAAATTAATCAAATCTGATAGGAAAAAGGAATATGGGGAAATTTTTGATTTCTGGGAAAACAATCAGATTATAGAAGAGGTATTGGACCAGAAAAGGGACAAGGTACATTATTTAGCACACAGACCGGTGGTTAAAGAATCTAGTGAAACCACTAAAATTCGTCCAGTATTTAATGCCTCAGCACACACTAGAAACAGTCCCTCCCTTAATGATTGTTTAACAAAAGGACCTAATCTTGTAGAAATTATACCTAGCATTTTGAATAGATTTCGCAGATACAAGATAGGAATTTCGTCCGATATAGAGAAAGCCTTCCTGCAAATTAAAATAACAGAGAAAGATCGCGACTTTTTGAGATTTTTTTGGTTTAATAGCGAAAATAAATTGAAAATTTATAGACATTGTCGTGTGGTTTTCGGCCTAACTTCAAGCCCTTTTTTGCTTATGGCAACATTAAATCACCTTTTAGAAAATGTTCCCGAACAATGGCGAGAGACAGCTAGGCTCTTAAGAGATTCCTTCTATTTAGATAATTCCCTCCTCAGCCTGAATTCAATTCAAGAAACAGAAAAATTCATATCAGAATCTCAAGGAATTTTGGCTTCGGCACATTTCAATTTGAGATGCTGGCGATCGAATTGGCCCCAGGCTATGATCGACAAAACTGAAGATGAACCGAGGTTTGCTCCCGTGTTAGGATTACTCTGGGATTTGAAAAATGACAGTTTAGTTTGTAAAATCGAAGAACCCCTAAAGATAAGTGAACCCCTTACAAAAAGAAAACTTTTATCAGTTACCCAAAGAATTTTTGATCCTGTGGGATTCACAGTACCTGTCAGTTTAGTTCCCAGACTGATCCTTCAAGAAACGTGGATTCAGAAGGTGAAGTGGGACGAAGAGCTTCCTGAAACTTTAAAACAACAATCTTCTAATTGGCTGAAAGGAATAAATTTGCTATCCCAAATTAAAATACCTCGGTGGCTTAACATTTGCCCAGAGAAAGAAAAGAAAACATCATTACATGTTTTTTCTGACGCAAGCAAGCGAGCGTATGCCACTTGCGTATTCATAAGAGTAGAGACCTCAGAAGGAATCAAAATCCAGTTAATCAATGCTAAGAGTCGAGTTGCACCTATTAAGGAATTGACCATACCCCGCCTTGAACTGTTATCTTGTCTTATTGGCGCTAGGTTGGCCAAAAATGTACAGAACGATTTAAACTTACATGTAAATACCATGTTTTGGTCGGATTCAACCACTGCTTTATGTTGGATTAGAAGAAAACAAGAATGGGGTACATTTGTACATAACCGAGTGTTAGAAATACGAAATCTGACTGAAGTTTTCAATTGGAGACACGTACCCGGAAATTTGAATCCTGCGGACCTCCCGTCTAGAGGATGTTCCTTTGAACAACTACAGAAATCGAGATGGTGGGAGGGTCCGAGTTGGCTTTATTTACATGAAAATGAATGGCCTCAAATAGAAGAAGATCCAAACGAAGAAATCATAAACAGCGAAAAAAGGAAGACAATCCTAAATCTTTTAGATAAAAAAGAAGATAATTTCAATCGATTTTATCAGTATTTTTCCTCTTACAAGAAAACAGTTAGAACCATTGCCTGGATATATAGATTTTATCATAATTCGAAGACTGCTGAGAAAATATCCGAATTAGATATTTCAGTTGAAGAATTTTCAAAAGCAGAAAATGTACTTCTACGATTAGTACAACAAGAATCTTTTTCAGGGAAAACAGATCCAAAATTAAGAAATTTAAGGCCTGTCGAAGATAAAGCTGGTCTCTTAAGAGTAAAGACCAATATAATTCAAAGAAACGACAGTGAAAACTTCAGATATCCCCTGATCTTACCTTACAAGCATCCCGTCGTCCAAAGATTGGTATTCGAGAAGCATTTAGAAAATCAGCACGCTGGAGTCAGCACTCTAATGATACTACTTAGAGAAAATTTTTGGATAATGAAGTCTAGAAAATCCATTAGAAATTCAATAAGAAAATGCGTGATTTGCAGAAAACTTCAGACTTCCAAAATAGATGTTGAACCTGGAGTACCACCCGAAGACAGAGTACGAGAAGCAGCCATCTTTGAAGTGGTGGGCGTAGATCTAGCCGGTCCTCTTCATCTTTCTGATGGATCAAAAGCGTGGATAGCCTTATTTACTTGCGCTGTCTACCGAGCCATACATCTTGAAGCCATTACGTCTCTGTCTACAGAAAGTTTTATCCAGTCTCTGAGAAGGTTCATAGCAAGGCGAGGCAGACCCTACATCATCTATTCAGACAACGGGAAGAACTTCCTAGGAACCAGCAATGCTCTCTCGAGTGTAGATTGGGAAACCATTTGCAAGGTAGCTTCCACCCAGAAGATCATTTGGAAATTCAACCCTCCTGCCGCACCGTGGTGGGGAGGTTGGTGGGAGAGGCTTGTTGGAATGGTTAAAGGAATCCTGAAAAGAAACTTAGGTCGTGCATCTTTGAATTACGAAGAACTTTGCACCATGCTATGTGACTGTGAACAAGTGATTAATTCACGGCCCCTAACCTATGTTTCCGAAGATAACACAGATCCCTTACCTTTAACTCCAATGATGTTCCTAAGAGAACTGCCAACATCAGGAGTACCTGACCTAGATGCTTTGGATTCTAAAGATCTTAACCGCAGAGCCAGATATAGGCAAATAATCAGAGAAAACCTAAGAAACAGATTCAGAGCTGAATATTTAGGACAATTACGTCAACATGCATCTAAGACCAAAAGATTCAAACAATTGAAAGTCGGCGATGTTGTCCTATTAGAAGATTTCAATAGGAAACGTGTTCACTGGCCTTTGGCAAGAGTGATCGAAATTTACCCAGGCAAGGATAATGTCATACGCCTAGCTAAGGTTAAGACCGAAAATGGATTTTTTCTGCGTCCATTACAAAGATTGTTTCCTTTAGAAATTGACAGTACCGAACTTAAGAATCACCCCACTTTCCATAAATCTCTCCAAGAAAATTTAAGTCCTTCGACTTCCGAAAACAAGAATCTCTCACAGAAACCGATGCTCAACCCCAGAGAAAAAGAACCTGTGAAAGACCCTCCAGAACCTACCAGTTCCAGAACCAGTAAAAAGAAGTCCACAACAGATGATCCCACTTCCAGTCCCCCGGTGGTCTCCCGAACTGGCCGTGTGGTGAAACCCCCTCAACGACTTCAACTTGGATTGTTGAGTTCCTCCGATTAGTCGCAACTCAAGGTGGGAGGATGTCGGGATTCCCCCGTTCATTCTTCTGCTTTCAGAACAAATGCCTTTCCAGACAGACGGGCGCCTCTTTTTCGCGAAAGGTGCTTTTTAGAATCAGAAGCAGAACAGAAAAGACCTCGAACGGAGATGGGGCTACGTTAAGATCGTTGTGTTTACACAAGCCCCGGTCCAAAAACAGAACTATTAAATTTAACAGAACAATTAAGACTTTTAAAGAATTAGAATTAATATTTAAGAACTAATGACAATCTAAGAACGTTAATATTAAGATTTAATTTAATATTTAATTGTAAATACTGTAGATATTTTTTGTTCTGTTTTCGTTCTCATTTTAAGTGTATGCTAACAAAGCATTAAAATTCTGTTTTCATCTAAGAAGTGCTACATTCATCAAGTTTTGTTTCTTTAATGGATGATAGTTGCCCCATCCACACCCGGACTTTTGGATTAGAAGATTTCAGGTGAGACCCATCCATATCTTATTATTTTGAAGAATAAATATTTTATTAGAAAATTTAAGTAGTAACTGTAAGAAAAGAGTTAAGATTTGAAATATGCTGTATCGGGTCAGTAACAAGAATAAGTTTTAGATCAGAAATCTGGTACAGCAATAATTATTATTATTATTATTATTTTGTAAAATAATCATAATAATAATAATAAATAAATAAATAAATAAATAAAATTGTTACATTTGAAGGATTTACCAAGGTAATTATAATTTTTTCTTTTCGCATTCTATATTAGAATAAGGAAACATAAACAAATTAAAACGTTTTAGAAAGGCTAATATTTTTATAGAGTATCTTTAAGATTGGTTCAAAGACATTTCTCATAAGCTAAACATTTTCAATAATGTCTATTTTGATGAAGACGATTATAAAAATCTTTTTGTGGTCTGTCAAACAATGTTAATAATCGCAGACGATTTCGTTTAAGCATGCATATTTATACCATGTAAAATTAAGATAACGTTAATAGTAGTATGTTTCATCAACAGTAACAGAATTCCACACATTTTCTAAAACAAGTTGCTTAATACAAAAAGGCTTTTACTTTCTTGCACCAAAATAACACTGCTATGCCAGAAATAATTAAATTAGAGACCCAGATCTCTGTTTATATAGCACATTTTCGCTTTCGAAACGAGAGTACCATGGGTATCGAGAGTGTACGTGGGTGTCTTGAAAAGCTGTGTTGTGTTATGTTGTAGGATTTAAGGTCTTGTCTACTCTTAGAACTTAGACATAGGTGGGATTTCCACAGTGTAGGTCTTTCTAAGGAATCCAGCCCGTATCCATGAGAATTTTAGTGAAGAACTCTGATCGACTAGGCGTACCGCTCGACCTAGATTTGAACCCGGCACCTCTCGTCTACTTGCATGTAGACTCGTTACTTGCATCTACTATTTGCTACTTGAAAACAGAACTTCTCATTCACTTTTGAGGCTGTCTTGAAAATGTTGGTTCCGAAACAAATTAATCGCATAAAAGTAATATATATATATATTTGGAGAGCTTTTAAATTGAAACTATCTCTAAAGAAAGGTACTTTTTTTTTTTTTTTTTTTTTTTTTTTGTAACACTTAATCACGTTCTAAGCATTACTGAATGATATAAATGCTTCCAAAAGTTTAATCAACAAAACAAAATTCGACAACATACCTTATTGTTGCTCAGATGTAATGCATTAGCAGAACATCAAAAGCAACTTTTTTTTTTTTTTTTTTTTTTTTTAATGCGCATTAAAAAAAAAAAATATATATATATATATATATATATATATATAATCTCAATATTTAAATTACATTTTTATATTCTCCTGACTCAAATGGTGTGTATGGAAAGACCAAAGCTGGAAATTTAAAAAGCTTAAATAAATTCACTTTATTATCTAATTATGTTTTTATAGATAGCTTTTATTCATATTTTTTCAAACACATTTACAAAATGCAGCTTTTATCCTTCCGTTAATATTTTTATTATAAATATTTTATGAGTTCTAATGAATCCTTAATACATCATATAAGTAACAATTTTAATTAACAAAGTACATTTATTTATTTCTTTTTTATTTCTTTTCTTTTTTTTATTGACAATATAAAGCACTAAAGAATCTGTGACAGAATTTAGTCATCTTCAAAATTAATTATGCTACTTGATATTTAAAAAACTTCTTTAATTAATGAAAGCTCTTTATTTTATCAATCTTAAAAAAAAAAAAAAAAAAAAAAAAGGAAATTTAACGATGCGAAATTATGAAACTGAAGACGAAATATGGCAATGTATTTTCGTCTTTAAGATTATTTAAATTATTTCATTTTAAATGAAAATTGGAAGTTTCATCAAAGTATTCGTTTTAAAATGAAGATAGACATTCTTTTGGATGTTTATTTGTTTTAGAACAAGGCTGTTACATGTACACAACATAATAAATAAACAAATATTGATTTATTTTTTAATGTGCATACAGTATATACCGTTACTAACGTTTATGAAATTTGAATACTATTACTTTAAAATAGCTTTCTTTTACTCCTTTAACAGAAAAAATTTTAGGCGTTAAATAAAGCAAAACGTTTTCTATAGAGTAGTATTAAAAAATGCGTAAATATTGCCATGTCTGATATAATAATTAGCGTGTAACATTATATGATTCTCTTTATAAATTAAAATTACCTTACCTTATTTCATAAAATAAGAAATGAAGAAAGAAAAAAGAAAAAAGAAAGGCTTTATACATATATGTATATCAGTGGCGAAGCGTCCATGGAAGCGATGGAAGCAGCGCTTCCCCTGTTTAAGATTTTTAAAAAGTAATCAAGTACAGAAAGACTGAATTAACCTCGTTGAAAGACTGAATTAATTCTTCCTCTGCTTTTGGAAGCGCTTCGCTTCGGCGCTTCCATAGTTTTCTAAATCACGTCTCGCCTCTGGAACAAATATATATATATATATATATATATATATATATATAAATATGAATTATATATATATATATATATATATTATATATATATATATATATAATTCATAACATATTTACACCAAACTTAACGTAAAATAACCCTCCTCAACCGCAGTCGAATATGCAACAAATATGCAACTGGCGGAAAATGACTGTACACGTATAATATACAGGGTATTTCAGTACCACGTTTCAGAACTTTTATGAGAGGAAGGGTGCATCCCGACGTCTCGGAATCGCACAGCAATGAAGGGTTGGAAATGCTTTCCTGAAGCGATAGTGTATACAGATACATCAGAAATAAAAAGACGCTGCGTAAATGAATGTTCGTTTTAACAATAAATTTACATGAATAAAATGAACAAGGGTCAAATATAGTGTTCGAACCACCGACTTCAATCTACCCTCAGATCTATGGTGCATGGAATTCTGAATATTCTGGAATAACCCAAGCTTATGAATAATAAAAATTAAAAGAACAAATATAAAAACTACAGATGAGTGGCGTTTATAAATAATAATAAGTAAAAAAAAACTTTGAATAAACACAATATAATGCAAAAAACTCGCCACAATTCTTTCGGATCGAAAGAAAACACCACCCTTTATCAGATGAACCAAGTAGACACGAGTGCTGCAGACCTAGCGGCAACACATTTGTTGCAACAGACAAGGCGGACAAAAAAAAAAAAAAAAAAAAAAAAAGTTCTGTTCTTGTGTTTGATTTCTAACGTACTTGATGTTCTTGCGGTGAATTCAGGAGATGCGAGAACATTCCAATGTTGATTAACCAAATTTAGTTTAAGTCACAGCTAATTTTTAATTTCTTCTACATACCGGTTAGCTGTAATTAATCCGACAGTTCTTACAGTATTCGTAGCGCGATCTATTTGCAAGAATAGCCCCAGACTGTGTAGGAACGTTAAACAAGACGAGGGACAAAGGACTCCGCACGAAAAAAGAAAGCCCAAAATTTTTCACTAAAGGAATATGCACTGTTAAATATTTCTGTAAATTTAATGTAAATATTTATCCAGATTCTCTGTAAATTTACAGTAATTCTTAGTTAAAAGTGAATAACCGAGATTCTAAATCTTTAATCTGTATTTTTACGTAATTTTAATATTTAAATATTTAATTAAAATAAAAAATGACTGTTTCTACTTTAGAAAAAGCATTCCAGGTCCGAAATATATTCTCACCAGTAATTAATTAAATTAATATTAGTTATTAAAATGAATGTATGAAATAAGTTTTTTAACATCTCCGTTTATTTTTCTCTGTAATTTTACGTAAGACTTAAGATAATAGATTACACAGAGTTTTCTGTTGAAATTTTTAACAGTGTGTGGCGCTGTTTTTCTAAGTAAATCTTGTGTCGCAATTTATAATGTAAAATTGATGATTGTGATATTTTTTCAAGCACTGCTTTTGTCTCCTTTTATTATTTTGAAATAGGAGACACCGCGTTAATGTGTCCCCACTTTTCCATTTTTTAAAACTCTCTTTTCTATTATGCAGCGCCAACCACATATTCCCCTAATGGTGACTTTTGAAACTTTATTATTATTATTATTATTATTTTGCAGAATCTTTCATCCCCAGTCTTGTTTAAACTTCCTACAAAAAATTTTGGCGCCATTCTTCCAATTAGATCACTCTACAAAACAATGTAAGCACTGTCGGTTTAATTATGGTCACCCTGTATACAAGAAGCAAGTATTGGATTCGTTGAAATTTACGGCCTTCTGTTTTTTATGGTTATACACGTTTTCAGATTTTCTGAATACGATTTGACATTTAAAAAATGTCTGTCTGAGCGGGGACGCTGTATCTTATGAATCAAAGAACAAAATTTAACCAAACTTGGTATTTAATTACACATTGGTCCAAACTGGTGCTGGTAACGCTGTAATATCATTTTTCTATATTTTTTAATGTGGTAGTATAGGACAAAATTGCATATAAATGTTCATAATGAGAACTTTATGAGATTTTTCACAGTTCAATGGGAATTTAAAATTAAAATGTACTATTTGTGATTGTAATAATCAATTAGGAAAACATGTATGTACATGTAGAGGCATCCTCCCTCTCCACACATGCGCACACACTTACAACCTGAAATCTGTGATAATTTAAATCAATGTTATTATTTTTTTTATTAAGGAAAAAAAAAAAAAAAAAAAAAAAAAAACTTCCGACGCTGGCACGAAATTGACTTTCGTTGAACGTTTTGTGCTATTCTACTAGTTTTAAATATGTCATTGTTTTTCACCACCATTTACTGAAATAAATAATTATTAGTTCCCCATCATACTATATTCATGGGGAACGTAGGTAATCGTGAAATTTTTCGACCTCGGATTTTTCCCTTTTTTACACGTTTTCAGGTGTGAGGAATCCAAAAATGACAAAAATTTGTATGGTGCCTGCCTGTAGGGTGTCTGTTAGTGTGTTAGTACATTAGTTTGTTAGTCTGTGTACACGATATATCACGAACAAATGATCGCAGAGAGGTCAGATCAGTTTTAAAATATTGCTTTCGATACTGGCAAGAACCCTATTCATTTGCAACATTCGAATTAAATAACTTCGTAAGTTATTAGAAATTTACAATTTTTTTAACATGGGAGAATAGGACAAAAATTCACTTAAACGTGCATTAAATGGAAACTCTTTACTGTAAAAATATCAGACCAGTTTTAAAATATCAGTTTTGATGCCGGAATGAGCATCAGTAAGTATAAATATGCTACTTTGAAAATTTCGCAAGTTATTGGAAATTTACGAATTTCTTAACATGGCAATATAGGGAAAATTTCACATAAACGTCAATTTTGAGAGATGTTTTCATCGTAAAGATGTCAGACTACTTTTGAAATATTATTTAAGACACTGGCATGAATATTAATGACTATGAATTTTCGAATATAAAAATTTCGTAAGTTATTGGAAATTTACGAATTTCTTAACATGGCAGAATATAGCAAAATTTCACATAAACGTCAATCTTGAGGCTTGAGGGATATTTTCATCGTACAGATGTTAAACCACTTTCGAAATATTATTTAGGATACTGGCATGAATATCATAGACTATGATTTTTCTAATTTAAAAAATTCGTAACTTATTTGGAATTTACGATTTACTTAACATATCAGAAAAGGCAAAATTGAGCATAAACTTCCATTTTGAGGATCGTAAATACATTAGACAACTTCAAAATGACATTTATGATATTTGTTTGAACATGATTGAATACAAATATTCTAATAGGAAAATTTCGTAAATTATTAGTAATTTACGATTTTATCAACATAGCGAAATTGTAAATTTTTCATAGAACTATGAATTTTGAGGATTATTGCATTAGAAATAGTAGCATGAATACTAAACAACGGAATTGACCCTGATAAAACAAATTAATAGATTAGAATAGATTAGAAGATAAATAGTACAAATTAATAGATTAGAAGATAAATATATTGAAGTGAACGGTGGATAGCTTATTAGGCGAGGATTTCATTCTGTCATTGTATCAAACTTTGGTCAAATTCAATATGTCTCGCACTAGAAATTTATAAGAACATAAATATGACGGGGAACTGATCAGAGTCCACCTATGCCAACCAGTTTCATCGCTTATTGTTAATTTTTTCACATTTTCTTACAGTTGTTTTTCCGACATTTATAATAACTTATCCGTGTCGGGAATCCCCCGTTCATTCTTCTGCTTTCAGAACAAATGCCTTTCCAGACAGACGGGCTCCTCTTTTTCGTGATTGCAACACTCTTTCGATTTGAAATGAGAAGTTTTCGAGAAAGGTGCTTTTTAGAATCAGGAACCTTGAATACAGATGGGGCTATGTTAAGATCGTCTTGTTTTCAGACGCCTCGGTCCTAAAACAGAACTAGTAAAATCTTCAGAATTTTAACTAAGAATAAACATTTATCAGAACTGATTAGAATTTAAGAACGTTAATATTAAGATTTAATTTAATATTTAATTGTAAATACTGTAGATAGTTTTTGTTTTTGTTTTCGTTTTTACATGTATGCTAACAAAGCATTAAAATTATGTTTTCTCATCTAAGAAGTGCTACGTTCATCGAGTAAAGTCTCTTTAATGAATCATAGCTGCCACATTCCACATCCGGAACCTTTGGATTAGAAGCTTTCAGGTGAGACCCATCCATATTTTATTATTTAAGAAGTGAATAATATTTAGAAGAATAAATATTTTATCAGAAAATTTAAGTAGTAACTGTAAGAAAAGTATTAACATTTGAAATATGCTGTATCGGGTCTGTAAGAAGAGTAATTAAGTTTTAGATCAGAAGATCTGGTACAGCAATATTTTGTGGCATCCCATACACGGGATGTGGGCAACTATATAGATATCCATTATTTACAATTGAAAAGATAGATAATATTATAAAATTTTAAATTTTGTATTTATCATGGCTAATTTAGTTATAGCTAAAAAAGAGAGAGCTGTCATAAGAGACAGTATTAATAAATTTATAAATAAATTACAAACTTTATGCGATGATATAGATCCAGATGCTGTAGATTTATAAGAAACTATAGAATTATTGAATGAAACTACTATAGATTTAAAGAGTAAAGATACAGAAATTAAAAATTTAACTCAAGAACTCCAATTAGAAGCCGAATTAGAAACGGCAAATGAATATCGTGAGAAAATAATTACTTGGCGATTTCGAGTCAACAGAAAATTAAAAGAACTAAAGAAAAGTGAAACAAGTATTTCATCAACAGAAATTGAAAGAAGAAATACTTCAAAAGAAGCAATGCACATCAAATTACCACAGCTAGATCCTGTTAAGTTTAACGGAAATGCAGCTGAATGGCTGACTTTTTCGTCGTCATTCGAAACGGCTATTCATAACAATGAAAGTTTAGATCCTGTAGATAAATTTAATTATTTGAAATCATTTTTAGCGCCTGACCCCTTAAAATGTATAGAAGGATTCTCTGATACCGCAAGTAATTATATAAAAGTAGTAGATATTTTAAAAGAAAGGTATGGAAAGCAAGACCTCTTAGTGAATGTACATTTGAATAAATTATTAAATATTGCCCCACTAAAACATTCAAGTGATATTAAATCGCTCAGGAAAATTTACGATGAAATCCAAACTAACATTAGAAGTTTAGAGTCATTAGATGTTTCTTTGGATAGCTACGGCAGTTTATTGTCACCGATATTACTAAAAATATTACCTAAAGATTTAGCATTACAATTTAATATGGAATTTCACGGTTTTAACTAGGGCGTGAAAGATATATTATCTTTCTTAAATAAAGAACTCGTATCGCGAGAATGCTTAATAACTACCAGACAAGAGGATAGCGGCGCCAGTCATTTCTCCCCCCGAGCTCAAAGATTAGATAATCAAAATCGTAGAGATGTCCCCCCCCCCCGTGTTAATAAATTTGATACTCAGAACCGGAAATTGCCTCTAGCTTATGATTTATTAAATGAGAATAAAAGTGATAGGTGTAATTTTTGCTCAGAATCGCATTTAAGTAACAAATGTGTCAAAACTCGTAATTTACCATTTGATGAAAGAGTTAATCTTTTGCGTAAGAAAGGATTGTGTTATTTATGTCTCCAACCTTCGCATTTAGCTAGACACTGTGTATAAAAAACTTTGTGCAAGTTATGTAATCGTAGACATTCAGACATAATGTGTAATGGAAATAAAGATTTGAAACAGGAAATAAGTAATTACGAAAGAAATGATCAATCTAAATTGGCGTTATCCAATCATAATTTACAAGCGAATGTTTATTTGCAGAAGTTAACAGTAGCAATTTCTAACAGAGATGATAGTAAATCATCATATATTCGGTTAATTATTGACTCCGGATCTCATAATAGTTACATCAGTAAGTTTGCAGCTGATAAATTAAAATTAAAAAGAATGAATAAAGAAACAATCAGACATGGTCTTTTTGGGGGCATGGAAATGTCAGCTGAACATAATCGTTATGAATTTACGATCGGGAGTTTGGATAATAAGTTTAAGTGTAAAATACAAGCACTAGATCAAGAAAAAATATGCACAGGCGTGAATTTATGTCGCGATGAGAAATTAGTAAAACTCTTAGAAAAGGAAGGTGTATATTTATCAGATGTCCCTAGAAATAATAAATCCTGTTTATACCAGAAAAATCCAGACGAAGTACATATACTTTTGGGAGCTGATATGTCCGCTAAACTGCTCACAGATGACATAAAATATTTTCCAAAATTGGGATTAACTACATTTAGAACTAAATTGGGTTGGATCATTTTGGGCAAGACAGAGGGTCACAAGAGTGAGCAGAACAATTCTTTAGCGGGTCTATCGTTGTCATTACACGTGTCAAACGCCAGTTTATCAGATTTATGGCGCCTTGACACTCTAGGAATTACTAATGAAGATAACAAATCGAAACAGGATTTAGAACAAGAAACCAAGAATCATTTTCTAGAAACTGTTAAACGAGACACAAGCGGTCGATATGAAGTCAATTTACCATGGACAGTTGACCATTCGATTTTATCAGATAATTACTCGTTGGCAGAAAAGTGCCTGTACAAGACGGAAAATAAATCAATCAAATCTGATAGGAAAAAGGAATATGGGGAAATTTTTGATTTCTGGGAAAACAATCAGATTATAGAAGAGGTATTGGACCAGAAAAGGGACAAGGTACATTATTTAGCACACAGACCTGTGGTTAAAGAATCTAGTGAAACCACTAAAATTCGTCCAGTATTCAATGCCTCAGCACACACTAGAAACAGTCCCTCGATGTTGTCCGGCAAGGATAATGTCATAGGCCTAGCTAAGGTGAAGACCAAAAATGGACTTTTTCTGCGTCCATTACAAAGACTGTTTCCTTTAGAATTTGACAGAACCGAACTTAAGAATGACCCCGTTTTACATAAATCTGTTCAAGAAAATTTAAGTCATTCGACTTCCGAAAACAAGAACCTCTCACAGAAACTAATGCTCAACCCCAGAGAAAGGGAACCTGTGAAAGACCCTCCAGAACCTACCAGTTCCAGAACCAGTAACAAGAAGTCCACAACCGATGATCCCACTTCCAGTCCCTCGGTGGTCTCCCGAACTGGCCGTGTGGTGAAACCCCCTCAACGACTTCAACTTGGATTGTTGAGTTCCTCCGATTAGTTGAACTCAAGGTGGGAGGATGTCGGGAATCCCCCGTTCATTCTTCTGCTTTCAGAACAAATGCCTTTCCAGACAGACGGGCTCCTCTTTTTTGTGATTGCAACACTATTTCGATTTGAAATGAGAAGTTTTCGAGAAAGGTGCTTTTTAGAATTAGAACCAGAACAGAAAAGGACCTTGAATAGAGATGGGGCTATGTTAAGATCGTCTTGTTTTCAGACGCTCCGGTCCTAAAACAGAACTAGTAAAACCTTCAGAATTTTAAGTAAGAATAAACATTTATCAGAACGAATTAGAATTTAAGAATGTTAATATTAATATTTAATTTAATATTTAATTGTAAATACTGTAGATAGTTTTTGTTTTTGTTTTCGTTTTTACATGTATGCTAACAAAGCATTAAAATTATGTTTTCTCATCTAAGAAGTGCTACGTTCATCGAGTAAAGTTTCTTTAATGAATCATAGCTGCCACATTCCACATCCGGAACCTTTGGATTAGAAGCTTTCAGGTGAGACCCATCCATATTTTATTATTTAAGAAGTGAATATTATTTAGAAGAATAAATATTTTATCAGAAAATTTAAGTAGTAACTGTAAGAAAAGTATTAAGATTTGAAATATGCTGTATCGGGTCTGTAAGAAGAATAATTAAGTTTTAGATCAGAAGATCTGGTACAGCAATAATCCGAAAAGAGCACATTTATTACACTTTGAGCGTATTATTGCGGAAATGCGTCATTTTATGCGACTGATTACTAAAATATGCTTTTTTGCTGTCCGAATTAATAAAATAAATGCTTTAAAATCATCTTATTTTTGTAAGTGATTCATTTTGTGATCGTCAATTTTTTTTTAAAGGTTTCTTTAAAATTTACCAGTTTTCTGTGTGGTATTAGTCGGCAGCAAAATTATTGAAGCAATTATCCTCCTTTTTCATATATATATATTTTTTAGTTTGGTCACCAATTTTTATCATCAACTCATTTTTTATAAACAGCATAAGACTAAGATCATGGCTCGACAAATATTTACTTAAAAGATTATTAGGTGCACATCTTTTAAATAAGAATTATTGCTAGCGTCTCAATAATTTTGCTGCCGACTATAAGTTCACCTTTTCTTTTGTGAAGAATATGTTTTAAGTTCAACGTTTTTGTTCAAGATATAGTCAAATTTTGTAAAAAAAATGGGTCTATTTTAAGATCTTCATTTCTTGTAAAGGATAAATTTTCACACACACACCTTTTTTTTTTTTTTTTTTGCATGAACCCCCAAATATTATTTTATTTAAGTTATTAGTGCTAGAGGCCTATTTCAGTCGGTACAGTTGTCGAATTTTTATACGTCACTCTTAATAGTGCTAAAGGCCTATTTCAGTCGGTTTATTGAATGGGGATTTATTGAATGAAGTCCCCCCAAGGCACAACTTTGACATGAGTCCCCCCCAAGGTAGGGTAAGGTGGGGTAAGTGGGCCATTGGGGTAAGTGGGCCACCCCCCCTGGCATTTCCCCAGTTATTGTCTCAAAAAAAATCTGTTATAATAATTTTATGTACCTACCCCAATAGATGTAGAAAACATTATGGCACCGTTTTCATTTATGTGTGTGATAAGTTACAAGCCTTTTTGTGACGATTTTTAAATTTGCAGTCCTGTCGTAATTCGCGCCATCGTACTAATTATTTTTTTTTCTTCCAAACCGTTCATGATACAAACCAAAACTTTATATATTTTGAAAGTGTATAAAACACAGAATCTTTTTGTAGTATCGTGTACTCATGATGTTAATAAGGTTGAAAAAAAAATTGGGGGGGCCCACTTGCCCCGTGTTTGGGGTAAGTGGGCCACCACAATGGCGGGGTAAGTGGGCCACCCACCCAAACTCTTTAATATAGTTAAAAAATAGTCATATGCACTGATTTATAGGGTTTACCTCTGGATAACTCCACCAGTAGTGATTCAAGTTCCGAAGATGAACTATCAGCTATTACCTAGTACCACAGTACTTAAAAATGGGGATTATGCCTTTGTCCAGTTTGAAGGCAAAAAAAAAAGAAATAGTATGTTGGCTCGGTATTAAATGACAGTCAAAACGATGAAGATATAGTTGTCATGTAATACATGCACAAAGACACAACTATGCGTAATAACTTTTTTCCCCCCTGAAGCTAATGATATTCATGATGTATTCCTAGAAGATGTTGTGCTGAAACTAAATGAACCAACACTTTCCAAGAGACTTTCAAAATACATGTTTACCAACGATTTATCAAGATATAATATTCACTAGCATGTAATACTGCCATAGGCTAGTTTAAATTTTGTAAAGTAAAAAGATGAAAATTTGACATTTTTTTCTTTTAGCAGGCTTGTGTGCAGAAAAAGTTGCTATGGGTGAACTAATGGAGATACTTCAGTGATTTTTTTTTCAAAGATTCAGAAAACCATGTAGATTGTCCCACTTGCCCCACCAAATCTCTACCAGTTATGTGTAAAAAAAAATTCAGGGGGGGGGGTCCCACTTACCCCACCTTGCGGGGCAAGTGGGCCATCCCGATGACTACCCAAAATATATATATTTTTTAATTCATCATTTGCCAATTTGGTTAGAGGTTGCCATGGTTACAGTAACAACATATGAGAGAATGAACCACAAAAAAAATTAAGTTGTTAAGCCAGTTACATTCGGTGCTATGTTGAGCTAAAGTCGAATTATGCCGAAAAGTGGTCCCACTTACCCCACCTTACCCTACCCCTATTTCAGTCGGTACAGTGTTGTCGAATTTTTATACGTCACTCTTAATAGTGCTAAGGGCCTATTTCAGTCGGTTTATTGAATGGGGATTTATTGAATGAAGTCCCCCCAAGGCACAACTTTGACATGAGTCCCCCCCAAGGCACAACTTTGACATGAGTCCCCCCCCAGGCACAACTTTGATATGAGTCCCCCCAAGGCCCAACTTTGACATGAGTCCCCCCCATGATACAACTTTGACATGAGTCCCCCCCCAAGGCACACCTTTGACATGAGTCCCCCCCAAGGCACACCTCCCCCTCATTGGGAAAACGAGAAAAAACGTTGTTTTGCGGCTATAAGACAGTTTGGACTTCCAACGTTATTTGCTACAGTATCTGCAGCTGAAACACATTGGTTTGATTTAATGAAAACTTTATCATGGAATTTAGATCGTCACGAATTAACTAAAGAAGAATTTGTCGATATTAACAAGTTTAGCAGTAGGCCTCTGGCACTAAATTAAAATCTGTCAATGTCAGATTTTCATGTTTTAAATAATGAAGTAATGTCGTGTCTGTATAATTTTTTTTTCCTTTATAATTTGAGTCTACTATGAATAAAAAAATAGTATATCGTGACAGTAAAAATGCTTGAGACCTCGTATAATATATTTTGTTCACGGATAACAATCATAGATGAGCAGGGACGATTCTACTCTAAAAAAAGCTTGGAGGAATTATATAAGGTATGTTGGCATACGGCGTATCAGCGTACAGAGGAAATGAAGTTAACTCTTATCTACTTAAGATGGCTGCGACAATAGCAATGCTACCGAAAGAGCCGTATTGGGTCTGCCAAAAACATTAATTAATGCTACGTTAGTTAATGGCTTCGTGATTACGTGTTTGGCTTCGTGTTTTTCGTATATGACATCTCCTCTTAAGACATCCCTGCAAGGAATAAACGGTGGCTGCTGAAACCGCTCATGCTATGTTGACGCTAAAAGTACACATTCGTCCAGACATACAAATCTATTTCCTTTTCTTATAACTATTTTGATAAAATTATAGCAGAACTGACGCATGTGCAATAACTACGATCCGTCTCCAATACGAAAACAAACAAACTATGTAATATTTCTCTAACGTGGACCAGTTATGATTATATTTTGTCGAAACGATACGATAATTATGTAATTAATAAAATAAGCGAGGAAAAAAATAATATTTATAAATGGACAATATTTAAGCACGCAGACTCAGTTCAATGGTATAACAATAAAAAATGACGACATTTGTCTGATGAGATTATTTTATGGAAAAATATATTTTTAACAGTTAGTTTTTCAAAATCATTTCAAACATAGCAATATTTTAAAGATATATATGCAATACTTTAAAAAATATGAATTATTATTATAAATTAACTAAAAAACGCAATCGTAAAAAAGTATAATCAAAATAGGAACTAGTTTTTTTAATACAAAAAAAAATGTGCCAAAATAAATAAATGAAAAGCCATCATCGCCAAGAGAGCGACAAAAATTTAAAAGGCGTCATGGGGGACTCATATACTAAAACTGTATCGCTTGCAGAAGTATGAAAACTGGGTCTTCAGCCATGAACTTTATTTTGAAACCTTTCTTTAAATGATTTTGCTTTCACTATTGCACAATATTAATTTGGTTTTAATAATAATTTGGACTCTGGTAACTTAAAATTTTAATTAGATGGAGAAATTTTTATAATATTTATGAGTATCAAATTTTAAAGGTAAATAAGAAATAAAGTGCGAAAATTTTGCATGGCTTGGTAGTACATATTAAAATATTTAAATTTATGTATGTTTATTTATCCTTTTTTCATCGAAATAATATATATATATACACACATTTATTTTTATTTATTTTTAATTATACTCAAACATTTACATTAAATTAACTCTTCAATTTTAGATATAATATTCGCATTAGTTTACATTACCAGATGTTTGTGAATTGTAAGTAACATAACACTGACGTTCCATTTTTAATGCCCAGCTCCATATGCTTTAAGTATATGGAATTATGCACGATATATGGATTATGAATCTGTAATAGGTGTGATGGAACGACTATAAAGTTTTACGCTATGCGCAATAATAAAATTTAAATATTAACGCTTGTGTTTTTCAAAATATTTTATTTTATGTTGATTCTAAGTTTACATTTGTTTAAGATTAAGATCCCTTACGTGACATAAATATTTAATGCTTTTAAAAATGAAACGTTGGAGCTTGGAGAACTTGTAGCCTTAGGATTTTTATATCGATTCACTAATGCATTTTACATGACTTTGCGATTTAAGAAATATTCTAATACTCCAGCGAATGATTTTGCGAAAGTTTTATTTATTAAGCAGAGTTTAAGTTGGTTAAGTTACAATAAATCGAGTTTTACCTATGAATTCGCTTTCGGGAAGATAAAAAATGTTATGCATTTAGTTATTTATTTTTACTTTCCGAACACTATAGTGAGGAAAGTATTGTAATCATGTCAAAAATCCGAATTTGAGATTTTGATGTTTCTATGCATTTTGAGGTGTTCTGAGTCCCTTTTGATTATTTGTATGTATGTGTATGTGTGTATGTGTATGTGTGTGAGTAATCACGCTAGCGTCTAAACGCTTTGCTCGAATGAGCTTAAAGTTGGTACGTATGTTGTAAGTCATCGTAGCACGAACCCTTTTGATTTTGGTGAATCTAGCACTTATAGTTTATTTACAGGGACACCAAGAAAATTTCTTTATCATTATGGCCTATGGGACAAAAATTTTAAAAGTGTGATAGCGTCTAAACGCCTTATTAAACTGAGCAAAAAAATTATACACATGTTAAAAGTCACAGTTGCACGAGCTGTATAGATTTCGGTGAATTTAGCACTTACAGTTTTTTTACAGGGACACAAAGAAAAATTCTTTATCATTATGGCCTATGGGACCAAATTATTAAAAATGCGATAGAGTCTAAACGTCTTATTCAATATAGTTTAAAATTTATATGAATATTATAAATTACTGTTGCACTAACTATAAGCATTTTAATGAATCTAGCATTTATAGGTTTTTACAGGGACACAAAGAAAAATTCTTTATCATTATGATCTATGGGCTCAAAGTTCAGTAGCGTTAAATTAAACATCGTGTACTATATGGGGAAAAATACTCAAACACCCTATTATAAAATTTCTCTCTTTTGTTTTTTTAACAACTCCTCTTTCTTTACTTTATCTACAAAACCGTTAATTACTCAATGTTCGGAAAGTCGGGTGGAGTCACTCCAGATTTTTTAAATTCAAAGTTACTTTTTGTTTTAAAGCATCAAAACAACTTAAAATTTTGCGTTTTTTGAAAAAAATTCAAAATTTGATGATTTTTATTTAAATAGGTATCAATATTGTTTTAAGCAAAGTCTGCTTTATTATTTTTCTTCTTATTTTTTTGTTATTTACTTATTTTTTTTTTTTTTTTTTAATTAGAAGAAGTAAGCACTTTGAAAAATTAAAAAGAAACTACCTTTTACTAAATTTGCGACAGGCAATTTAATCTTATATCTAATATCTAATGACGGTACTTTGAAATCCCATTAGATTAAAAAATTAATAAATTGAAATTTAAGAAAGGTAATTATAAATTATTATAAATTATAATCATAAATGAAACCATAGGTAATTATAAAAATAAAATGCATATATTAATAGAAAAATACTTTCTGAATATGTGCATGAGTTCGGAGTTTCCTCAAATTAGTTATTTAAATATATTTATAACAAATATTTCTTACTAATAATTCTTTGCTAAAATAACAGTGATATAATTAAATAAAGTTTGGCTTACCTGGGTTTTCACAGGTAATTGCAAATTCCATTGGTGAAGAAAAAATCTCCTTAATATGACTTCTGTATTAAAGACCAGCAACTACTTTTCCTATAATTAATCTTGATTAGAGTGAGAAATTCTTACATAATATGTAGATCTATTATATTTAGGATAATTCACTCGTTGCTAGGTAATGAAAGAAAGCCTAGATGTTTTTTACTTTAATTTATTCATCTTAGACAAAAGGAAAAAATTATGATTAAATAGAATAAGAAAAATGGAACGTCAGTTCCGAATAACGAAAATTACATGATTAAAAAAAAAGAATTACAATGTACTTGTAGAGAGACGCGACACATCGTCACGTGATACGGCAGGTGCACCGAACAATCTTTTGGCGGGAAGTAAAAAACAAAAAAGAAAGTTCGGAACAAGAAAAATGAAAGTTAATAAAAGAATGTCTGAGATTAAATATCACAACATATATCTCACTTTAAACTACTCACTTAATGGCACTAGATGTTACATGTAACCTTTTTTTCTTTCTATTTTTAATAAGAGCTTTCGCTGTTTCTAATTCGCATTTTTTACAATCTTCACAAGTGATAATTTGTTTATATATCTTCTCAAGAATCTACCATTAATCTTAGTTAAAATATTAAGAAAATAAAATAAAAATAGTTTATTTTGCCTTTTTCCAAAGTTCTAATCCTTTTTTTTTTTTTTTTTTTTTTTTTTTTTTAACCTCTGTGTACCAATGCTAAGTTAAAATGCCCCCAACTAAATTTCGTTAACCCCTTCAGGGGCAATGAATTTAAGTTCGTTTAAAATCAAATGCCACCAGAGTCTGAGATCAAGATTAGAAGAAAAGTAATAAAGGAATGTTTTCAGATAAGGTAAAAAAGTAAAATTTTATATAAAATTTCTGGGATGAATTTTTGCAGTTGAGAACTGAAATTCGGTGGTATAAAATACATACCACCGCCCCTGAAAGAGTTAAAACCTTCGTAATTTTCATTATAATCATTTTCGTGCTCAGAAATTTTTTTTCTTTAAATGAGCGAATATTTCAAAAGAAAATGGAAAAAAACTGAACTAAAATTTCATACTTAATTTTTATAAATTTTACATAAATAAAATTTGAATTGAAATGAACTTCTGATCTATTTCAATAAATAATATTATAATATTTACGAAATAGCGTAAAATTTATAGAAATTCTTACTTAAACTGCTGCAAGGAAATTACAATATATATATATATATATATATAATGAAAACCTTTTCAAACATTTCAGTATAGGAAACCAAGTATGATATGAAGAACTAGTTAAAACATGAATACAGATTTCTGAAAAAGTAAAGTATCTCCTATGTAAAACGTACAATATCAATACGTTTTTAAGGGCATAGATTGATTATTCCATGCAAATTAGGTGATATTTCTGTCTTACTACATGGAATTTGCTAAACATTTACTGTAAGCTATGCCCTATATCACCCAAAGGACGTGCAATTATTGTCAACCTTAACGAGAAAGAAGAAAAACCGATAAAAACCACACACACACACACACACACATATATATATAAAGACTAGAGGGTCTCCATACCTTACTCGCTCTGCACATCAGTACTCCGCAGGAGGCTTCGTTCCCTCCCCCTCCGATCCCCTTGTCAATTTACCCCTTTTAACACGCCTATTCGCAGCTTTGCCTTTCACTGAATAGGAATAATAATAGTGTATAACACAAGATGAAAGTAGAATAATATTATAGAAATCCCTATATATGGTATTACATTAAAATACACAATATTTAATACCATTTTTTTTTTTTTTAATCAAATAATATGCCTAAAATCTGTCTTAACGTTCGACAGCTTAACAATAATTTTCCACTGGTTTGGGTTTAATCTTTTGCTAGACAAGCAAAATGAACAAGGACGGCAGTGACCTTATTTATTTATCTATTTTAGAAAAGAGAGAAATTTGTAATATCTAGGTCATTTAGCATTACAGCTTTAGTATATGTCCTTCTTCGACACTTAAACTTTTGTCATTATTTGACAATGAATTTCGGGGCATAACTACTTGTTAAAATAATAATAATAATATTAATAAATAAATAAATAAATAATATTATAAAAATGAAACATATTTTTTTTAATCTCTATATTTTTTACTATTGTATTTTTTAGTGAATCTAAAACAATGTGTAATACTCTCTCTATATATATATTTCTAATGTACAGCTAGATTTAAAAAGGCACTTGCAGCAGCAAAGATATATATTTTTTAAATGCATCTTTATTGCTTTTAAATATTTACATGCAACTTTTCAAGTAATTATTACTTTCCGAACACTATATAGTGAGGAAAGTATTGTAATCATGTCAAAAATCCGAATTTGAGATGTTGATATTTCTATACGTTTCGAGGTCCCCTGAGTCCGTTTTCACTATTTTTGCGATGATGTATGTATGTGTGTGTAAGTGTGTATGTATGTGTGTATGTATGTGTGCATGTCTGTGAGTGAACACGCTAGCGTCTAAACGCTTAGTTCGAATAAGCTGAAAGTTGGTACGTATATTGTAAGTCACCCTAGTACGAACCCTATAGATTTTGGTGAATCTAGCACTTATAGTTTTTTTTACAGGGACTCAAAGAAAAATTCTTTATCATTATGGCCTATGGGACCAAAATCTTAAAAGTACGATAGCATCTAAACGCCTTACTCAATTGAGCAAAAAATTTATATTCATATGATAGGTCACAAATACTCAATTTGTATATATTTCGGAGAATCTAGCACTTATAATGTTTTTACAGGGACACAAAAAGAAAAATTCTTTATCATTATGGCCTATGGGGCCAAATTTTTAAAAGTGTGATAGCATCTAAACGCCTTATTAATCTGAGCAAAATATTTGTACACATGTTATAGGTCACAGTTGCACCAACTGTATAGATTTTGGTGAATCTAGCGCTTACAGTTTTTTTACAGGGACACAAAGAAAATTCTTCATCATTACGCCCTATTGGACCAAATTTTTAAAAGTGCGATAGCATCTAAACGCCATATTCAATTGAGCTGAAAATTTATATGAATATTATAAATCACTGTTGCACTAACTATAATCATTTTGGTGAATCTAGCATTTATATGCTTTTACAGGGACACAGCGAAAAATTCTTTATCATTCTGATGTATGGGCTCAAAGTTCAGTAGCGTTAAATAAAACATCGTGTAATATATGGACAAAAATACTTAAACACTCTATTATGGTTTTCTCTATTTTGTTTGTTTAACAACTGCTCTTTCTTTACTTTATCTACAAAACTGTTAATTACTCAATGTTCGGAAAGTCGAGTGGAGTCACTCCAGATTTTTTTTCTATGAGGCAGTCGGACACATTGAAATTGATTTTTGTGAAGACACACAAAAATTACTTATGTGATTTTTGTAAAATTTGTAAACATTTCATTATCATCATCATTATTATTATTGTTATTTTGACACTATTTTAAAATTTATCTGTATATTTAACGCATGGCTAGGGTTAAAATGTTCTGATCGCGGAAATGAAGTCCTCATCGAAAAACGTTCTAGCTATTTCAAACCTAAATTTTTAAAAGGCGCTAAATTGCTCATACTAAAGATGCTCTTATTAAGCAAAATCTTGTAAATATGTTTTGAATTAAAAATCTAAATATTTATACAAACTGATTTCTTAAATTTAATTTTAAAACATTCTGTGATAAACTTAAAACTTTTGTTTAACATAATCATGATTTTCCTTACTAAACGTTTTAGGACTCAAGTTAAAATGAAATATTAAAATATAATCTATCTTTTACTTCAATTGGATTAACTTCTTTTGCTTAATATTTAAAAAATCTCGGTTATTTTTTAATGTTTTCATTATTCTAATAATTTTTTTTCTTCTCTCGTGCATCTTCTGGATGCCAGTTTTTCAATTCCCCCTCTCCCCCTTTTCCCCCCTTTTACATTTAATTTTCTAAAAGTAGGGAAAAAAGATATGTGTAGACTATTTACAATCATAAATTCACTTTTTAATTGAAAATATCTAAAATAAGGCTTTTTATTTATTTGCAGACGATAAATTTCTTTGTAACCAATAGCAACATCAACAATTTACAAATAGCAACATTGATATCTTTCATTTATTTATTTATTATTTATAATTTATTTTTTTATTTTTCACACCAAGAATGACATTTTATTTATTTATTTATTTATATTATATTATATTATATTTTGTTTTACTTTATGTATTTGTTTTTCTTTTCTTATTTTTTAGAGACTATGAGGACAAAGACAGAAAAAACAACGTAATAAGGGAAGCTATTTACAAGTCGGAAAATTATGTAACTTTATTAACTCTAGGTTTTTAATTGATAACTTCGTTAATTAAAGAAATAGAAATTTCTAAACAAAATAAACATGTTCGTTGGAATATTCAGCAAACACCGGTACCCTTTGTGACACTGAGGACCCAATTCATCGCTAGGAGATGTGGTCACAGACAAAAATATCTGACAGTGACGACAGTAACTTTGTTTTAATATATAGAGATAAATCAAGCTGTTTTCTTTCTCCCCCTCTCTCGCTCAATCTTTTTTTTTTTTTTTTCCTTTAGGCGAAAAAGGTTAATAAATACACGATACAGTCTTTTAACATCGATCTTATTTCAACAAAATAAATATATACAGTTAATGAATGTGTAAATAATATGTATAAACATGCATTCTGTGAATGTAACGACTTTTTAAATGTAAAGATGATTCAAGAATGTTACTATGATATAATTAACTTTTTAGTAAAATTCTTTCCATTTTTTTCCCCTTAATCTCTTTCAGATTCTATGAATGCACAACATTTAATTTCTCCATTCAACTGGCAACCTCTCTTATTCAGCAAACAATAATTAATTTCAAGTGTAGATAAGAAAAGGAGAAATAAAGAATGGAATATTGAAAATAATGTAAATAGTTTTTCTCTTGTAGATATCGGTATGTTAATTGAAACAAAGTGTAGCACAAAACAATTAAATACACATGCTTTAAAATAAATAATTAAATAAATAAATAAATAAAAATAAAATAAAATAAAAAATATATTAATATGCTTTGGAATTTTGAAAGTCACAATAAATAACTAAATTAAATTAAATTAATTAAATTAAATATTAAAGAGATTGATTGAAACCAGTTTTTTTTCTTATCAATTAAGATTAATTACTAAAAAAAAAAAAAAAAAAAAAAAAAAAAAAAATGAATATTTTAATACGTTTAACTTAATAACATGGTGTATTTTATTTATTTTTTTGCATACATACATATATATTAAACTAGCAGGCAACGCCCGCTTCGCTGGTCCCTATTTTAAAATGAATCGCTATAATTACTGAATTCTCAAAATTGCATTCATTTTTATCACGTGAAAAAAAAAAAAAAAACAGAAAAAAAAATCTTATTAGGAAAAATGTCGCACCGGGTTCTCACTGCCTTCGGAAAAAATTCCCAAAATGCTCTAACTCTTATTTCTATTATTTTCCCCCTTCGCCCCCCCCTCCCGTCTATCCTAATAATTTTAAAAATTCGAAAATATCCGCAATCGATTTGTAGGTATCGAAAACCTCTATATACCAATTTTGAACTGCCTAACTGTACTTCTATTTGTTTTTGCCCCCCCCCCTTCCCGACCCTCCTAATAATTTTAAAAATTAGGAAATATCCGCAATCGATTTGTAAGTATCGAAAACCTCTATATACCAATTTTGAACGATCTAACTCTATTTTTAATTTTTTGCCCCCCCCCCTCTCCCCTCTCCCCTTCTAGCCCCTCCTAATAACTTTACACTTTCGAAAATATCCCCATTCGACTTGCAGGCCTTTAAAACCTATCTGTACCAATTTTGAACGGCCTAACTGTATTTCTATTTGTTTTTGCCCATAGCCCCCCCCCATGCTGCCCCCCTTCGCACCCCTTCTAATAATTTTACAAATTCGGAAACATCCGCAATCGATTTGTAAGTATCGAAAACCTCTATGTACCAATTTTGAACGATCTGACAGTATTTTTATTTTTTTGCCCCCCCTCCCCCCCCCCCCGAAAAAAAAAATCGGAAAAAATAAAAAAATGAGTTTTTGGAAATATTTTCAAGAAGTCGCTTGGCGGTTTTTTTTTTACATCTTTGAGCTATTACTTTTGCTCGAAAATCCGTATTTTTCTAAATCATTTATACCCCCTTCTCCCGTTAAAAATCCAAAATTCCAAAATCGCAGGAAATGATTTTTTCATATTCAAGTCTAATCTCCCCATCTGCAATTTCTTCACTGTGAAGTTATTTGGAGCCGAGTTATACTTATAAATGTGTTTTTGCCTTATGCGCCTCCGAAAATCATTTATACCCCCTCCCCCCCCCTTAAAAATCCAAAATTCCAAAATCGCAGAAAATAATTTTCTTGTATTTCTTCACCGTGAAGCAATTTGGAGCCGAGTTGTGCTTTTAAAGGTGGTTTTTGCCTTCTGCACCTTCGAAAATCATTTTCAGCCCGTCTCCCCCCTTAAAAATCCAAAATTCCAAAATCGCAGAAAATGATTTTTTTGTACTTAAGTCTAGTCTCCCCATCTGCAATTTTTTCATCGTGAAGTAATTTGGAGCCGAGTTATGCTTATAAAGGTGTTTTTGCCTCCTGCGCCTCCGAAAATCATTTTCACACCTTTTCCCCCTTAAAAATCCAAAAATCCAAAATCGCAGAAAATGATTTTCTTTTGTATTCAAGTTTAGTCTCCCCATCTGCAATATCTTCCTCGTGAAGCAATTTGGAGCCGAGTTATGCTTATAAAAGTGTTTTTGTCTTCAGCAACTCCAAAAATCATTTTCACCCCCTTCCCCCCTTAAAAATCAAAAATTCAAAAATCGCAGAAAATGATTTTTTCGTATTCAAGCCTAATCTCCCCATCTGCAATTTCTTCCCTGTGAAGTAATTTGGTGCCGAGTTGTACTTATAAATGTGTTTTTGCCTTATGCGCCCCTGAAAATATCATTTTTACCCCCTACCCCCCTTAAAAATCCAAAATTCCAAAATCGCAGAAATTGATTTTTTTGTATTCAAGTCTAGTCTCCCCATCTGCAATTTCTTCACCGTGAAGCAATTTGGAGCCGAGATATGCTTATAAAGGTATTTTTGCCTTCTGCCCCCCCGGGGGGGAACGGAGGGGTATTTCTTAAAATCCCGTCTTAGTGAGCGTCAGGGTCCTAAATTCAACCTGCTCACCAAACATTGCGACTCTATCTCCCATAGGATCGCCACAACCGTGTTGAGTCAGTGAATCAGTGAATCAGTGAGTTTACTCTTTTATATATATAGATAAGAGCGATAAAATTTAATCAGATAAAAAATATTTAATTTATTTATCACTAAGATATCTATTTTTTATTTATTTATTTTTTCCAATACTTTACTAGTGAAGCATTAAATATAAAATTTAACTCATATAATAACAATTAAAAAAAAAAAGAAAAGAAAAAAGAAAAAAAATTAGACTTGTCACTTCATAAAATTAGTATGTATCAAGTTAATCCTTCAATTTTTAAGTAAATACAAGTATTTCAATAAAACCAAAAAGGAAAAGCGTAAAACTGCATGATTCCGATAGTTAAATTCCTATAAACAGTGTATTGTAGCAATATCCTGCAATAAATAATATTCTGACATTGAAGCAGATGAGCGATTTTCCACCAAATTTGGCATGCAGACGATTTATGAGATACCCAATCAAAGAATTGGAGAGAAAAGAAAAGTGCTTATCGAATGTCTTTTACGTTGCCTTATGCATGAATAAATGGCGAATTTAAGAAAGTCAGTAACCTAAATTGGACAAAAACTTATTAATATACTATTTCCGTATAATAATTTCCTTCATTGTATTTTCCATTTTCCATGCAAAGCGCTACCGAGTAGACATATTTTGGAATATTATTGATTGAGAGCAATTCATGAATTTCCCCCATGCCAAATTTGGTGATAATCTTCTCACCCATTTTAGCTGAAGAATGCTGTTTATAGTGAAATAACCACCAATGTATATCAGTGAAGTCATTTTTAAGAAAATATAATTTGTTAAGCAAAAGTCAAGAGATTCATTTTATAGCAGACAATAACTCTAGGATGTTTGATTTTAAAGAATAATTCTGTACTGATAAGTATAAAGGATATAAATCCAAAAATGTCGATTTTGAGTCAAGTACATTGTCAGACTCAGAAAACAAATATCTATCGATTGGTTTAAAGGATTTAAGTTTATTTCATTTACTCTCTGAGAAAATCCATTAGTAAAAAAAGATTCAAGTCAGAAATTTAGCATTCATTTATGGTATAAAATATTTAATTCAATTTTTTCCGTTATTAAATGAAGGTTGAGAATCATTGAATGATATAAAGGTTATAAGTCAACGAAATTCCTTTTTCCTAATCGATTCGTCAGATTAGATTTTAATTAGTATAACTTTATTTTTCGTCTTCTGAAAAATCAAGAATATGGACTTAAATCCTTTATACTATAGGTATTTATGCATATTAACACAATGATGAGTCGTCCATTACGAAAATAAACTCTTTAATAAGTAACAATCAATAAATGGAACAAGACCGCATTTGCGCGCAGCGTACTATATACTGACATCCGATGGGACCAGATGGGACGTTTCCCGGCAGAGATAGCAACAGTGTTCTGAGAGTTGAAGTTGAAGTACATATTCTGTAAGTGAAAGTTGCAGTACATATTCTGAAAATGAAAGTAAAAGTACATATTCTAAAAATGAAAGTAGAAGTACATATTCTAAAAGTGAAAGTAGCAGTTGTTGTACATAAACTATAGATGTCGCTACGATCACTACAAAACTTATCAGTACAGAATTGATGTAATTGATCAAAATCCAAAAGAACTGAACAAAATCAATGAACCCAACTTACACTGAACCCAAAAGAACCAATTTTTATATTTAATGGCTTATGCAAGATTAAATATAAAGTATATACCTACTTTCCGAATATTACATATATATTATTAATAACAGAAAAAAATATACTCATTAAGACCAATTGCTTTTTCGGGAATTTTAAATTTCTATTGGTATTTTTTTTTTTTTTTAAATGTAAAATTGTAAGTGTCGTGTCGTTTACATATTATATTTAAGAACGTACAAATACAAAGGATATACATTTTTTTAATATAGTTCGCTAAAATGCTTAAATAAACAAATTAGCCATATTATGTATGCTTGCACATATAACAAGGTTATTTATTAAAAACTTTTATTATATATTTAATAAAATTAAACATATTCTATACGTCTTATTAATAAATTAAAACAAAGTAACTTTCAAAATGATATAAGGAATACTAAAATTTTTAAAAAGGCACATTTTAACTAAAAAACTAAAAACACGAGACAGACGTTTCGGCTAGACACTAGCCCTCCTCAATGTCATATTAATACAAAACACATGTTGATTTATTAGACTTAGATTAATTCGAATTATGTATAAAGAAGTTTGACCTGCATAAAAAACAGTTTGAATTTAAAACGAAAGTAATTTTAGCATGCATAATATTAAGGAAAAGCTAACTCACCTCTCTCCTGCATTTCCTGTGGTCGCTTGAAATACATTTTTAGGCCATACACGTAAATCAAGATGAAATCCGATTGTTTACTATAGTTGACTTTAATCAGAGATTTTCTTTCAGAATTTTATGAACAAAAACAGAATCTTTCAAATATTTTAGCACAGGTTTAAACCCATATCGAATACATGTAAAGGCATTTTTTTTATGCCTTGAGTGAATTGTAAAGACAATACAGGATAAGACTTATTACTTGAATAATATATAACAGTTAATGAATTATTTGGCAGGACGATATCAGCCTGAATGTTAGAATGTTTTCACTAAGAATAAAGTACGTACTTCTGTTTTTCATGAATATGTTCCGAGAAAGCAAAAAACACAATAATAATAAAAAAAAAGAAGAAAAGAAATGAAAGTTTGAATTCTCTCTATCGCCACGTGATTGTCTGTTACTGCTCGACTGGCGCCGTCCGCCCTCCCATTGAGTCAACATACTGGGGCGGGGAGGCACCGAAGCTGGAGTCGAAATACTCGGAAGAGGGATCACCTGAGAAACCGGTCGAAGAAGAGTTCCAGCAGAAGATGTCTGCAGCTCGATGACTCTGGTGATACCGTCAGCTCCGGGAATCAACTTGATGACGCGTGCTAGATCCCACTGTAGTGGAGGTGAGGCTTTATTTTTCAGAATAACTAGCTGCCCTGGAGAAAAGTTGTGACTGTTGGTGGTTCTTTTGGCTCGCGGAAGCAAGGTTGGCAGGTACTGGGATGTCCACTTCTTCCGGAATGTCTCCTTCATCTGCAATAAGAGCTCATACCTAGAAGAAAGACTAAGAGAATTGTTTGTTAACGATAGTTCTGGCAATTCTAATAATGCAGATCCAATCAAGAAATGTCCTGGTGTTAAAGCTGCGCAATCATTAGGAGCATTGGACAATGGTGTTAGAGGCCGCGAATTTATAACAGCCTCTATTTGACATAGAAGCGTGGACAGTTCCTCAAAAGTTAAAATTGCTCCTTGTATGATTTTTACCAAATGATGTTTGGCTAATTTTATCGGCGCTTCCCAGAGTCCCCCAAAATTTGGAGCATACGGGGGAATAAAGTGCCAGGTTATTTGGTGTTGGGAAGCAAAATTTTGTAATTTTTCTTCTTTGAATAAAGAAAATAGCTGTTTTAGGTAAGAATGGGCTCCGACAAAATTTCTGCCATTGTCCGAAAATATGTCAGAGGGGTATCCACGCCTACCTATGAAGCGTTTCAAGGCTGCGAGAAATGCTTCTGTAGAAAGATCTGACACACATTCCAGATGAACTGCCTTTGTAGCCATGCAGACGAATAGGGCAATATATGATTTAAAGGTAGTCGCTTTTCGTTTATGTTGACATTTTTGTCATTACTGGTCCCGCGAAATCGACACCAATTTTCGAAAAGGGACGAATGGGTGTGATTCTTTCTGAGGGTAGATCCCCCATCTTTTGCATTATTGGCTTAGCTGATAGACGAAAACAGAGTATACATTTTCTTAACACTGCCTTAACCGTGGAACGGCCGTGGGGAATCCAGAATTTGTTTCTGATGAGTGACAGTATTAAGTTGGGACCAGCATGGGAGCTTAAGTGATGATAATATATTATTATCAATTAAGTGACGTGATTTGCTTTCGGCAGTAAAATGGGGTGTTTTTCTTGAAATCGCAGGGACGGGTGGTGCCGCAGGCGTCCTCCAACACGAAGAATGCCCGCTTCATCCAGAAAAGGATCAAGACCCAACAGATTGTGTGAAGGTTTTAAAAGTTTTCCTTTCCTTAGTACGTCAATTTCATCACTAAATTCGGCATTTTGAATTATTTTTACAAGACACATTTCCGCTTGATTTAGCTCTATGGCCTTCATAGGACCACTTTCCTTTGATTTGGTTTTAATTTTATTGATAAATCTCAGTACATAAGCTAGAATTCTTAAAAGTTTTAGATAGTTAGAGTATTTTGTGATATGTGATATGAAAGTGTTATTAGAAAGTGCAGGCTTAGAACTTGAATCTGTCGGATGGTGATGAGTTTGTTTCTGAGCGGAAACTGAATGTAATGTGCACTGCACATTGGTGGTAGCTCAAAACTATGGAGCCATTTTGGCCCTTCCCACCACTCAGTTCTAGCTTTCAACTTAGCTGGGGACAATCCGCGTGCGGCACAATCGGCCGGGTTTTCTTTTCCTGGGATATGTCTCCAGGATTCTAATTGAGTAAGAGCTCTGATTTTGGTGGCTCTATGGGCCACGAAACTATTTCCTTTGTTTGAAGGGTTATTTATCCAGTTTAATACAATAGAAGAGTCAGTGTACCAGTATGTCGAATGAGTAAATTTAAGGGATTTTTGAATGTTGCAAATTAACTCAGCTACGAGTACAGCCCCACACAATTCTAGTTTGGGCAACGTAATTTCCTTTAAGGGTGCGACTCTAGTTTTAGAAGCAATTAAATATATCTGAAAAGTGTTTGTTATGATCTTTAAATATGCGACTGCCGCATACGCCCTCGGAGAGGCATCACAAAACCCATGCAGTTCAACTGTACAGTCTTTAGTATTTGAACCTACATAGCGTGGAATGGACATAAATTTAAACTCATTAATTTCATTATAAAAAATTTTCCATTCTTGCAAAATATCTGGAGGTATAGGCTCATCCCACGTTGATTGCAACTTCCACAATTTTTGTAGAATCATTTTTAAGATGATAGTAGATGGCGAAATAAATCCGAGGGGATCATAAATTTGCGCAATTACGGAGAGCAACTGTCTTTTTGTATTAATTTGTTGATCAGCTAAGGTTCTAACTTGAAGAGTATCTTCACTTAAATCCCAGAACATTCCTAGTACTCTTTGATTTATTTTTTCTTTATCCTCAAAAAAATGAATGACCGAATTAGCCTTCTCTTCCTCTGGAATATCAGAGAGCGCTTCTGGATGGCTACAAGCCCATTTCCTAAGTTTAAACCCTCCAGCATGCATTAGAGCCTGCAGCTCCATTATTCTATCTTTTGCTAATTGAAGGGATTGTGCCCCTGACAATAAGTCGTCGATGTAAAAATTGTCTTTGGCAATTTCTGTTGCTAATGGAAAATTTTGTCCCTCATCCTCACATAATTGCTTAAGCGTGCGTAACGCTAAATAGGGTGCACAAGCCGTTCCGTAGGTGACAGTATTCAATTCGTAAAAAGATAATTGGTCATTGGGAGATTCTCTCCAAACAATTCTTTGGTAGATTCTATGTTTCCTTTCAATTAAGATTTGCCGATACATTTTAGCTATGTCTGCACTGAACGCTACAGGGTTGGCTCGAAATTTTACTAAATTGTCAAAAATATTTGACTGTAGTTTAGGACCAATATATAAAATGTCATTTAAAGATTTGTTATTTGTTGTTTTAAACGAGGCTTCGAATACTACACGTAATTTTGTTATTTCAGAGTTTTCATTTACCACCGCATGATGCGGTAAATAATAATGTGGCGTTTCATTAATTTTATATGGATTTAATTTTGTCATATGACCCAAAGATATATATTCGTTCATGAAATTCGAATACTCCCTCTTTAATTGTGGGTTCTTTTTAATTTTATTTTCAATGGAAAGAAATCTTGAAATAGCACCTGACTTACTGTCACCTAGTGCCTTATCTGGCTTAAAGGGTAGATGAACTACGTATCTTCCCTGACTATTTCTTTTAAATGTGGTCAAATAAATATTTTCCACAGGATCATTTTCTATCTTTTTTTATTCTACATTTGGAATTGATTCTGTATCAAAAATTTGTTTTAAAGTGTTGTTGATATCATCATCAAAAGTCATATGACATGTTAAACTGATATTTGTACATTGAAAACTGTTTATTCGTCCTGAAAGGAGGTAACCTAGCTTTGTGGGGAATGCTGTAGGAGTTCCAGCTGGTCCTTGAATTGGACTGCCATTGCAGATTGAGGCGACTATTTCTGCCCCAAGCAGAATATCGATGGGACCACTAACGTAATAATTGGGATCAGCTAGTTGTAATCCCTGTATGTGTGGCCAATCGTGTTACGGTAGTTGGAAATTAGGGAGAGGTGAGGTAACCCTATCAACTATAAAAGCGCTGACTGAAAATGACTCCGACGAAAAATGCGGAGTGAATTTAAATTCTGTTTCGTTGAGAGCAGTTTCTGCTAAAACGCAATTAATCCCTATTATACTATGCGACGTGCTCCGTAAGGGCAAATTTAGTCGCTTAGCACATTCCTTAGTAATTAATGAATTTTGACTAGCATTATCTATCAAAGCTTTACAATGCATAATTTTTCCTTTATTTGATTTAACCTTAATTAGTGCTGTAGATAACAAAACATTACTAGAATAAAACTGAGCACTATTTGAAACTGAGATATCTGGCGATACATGATTCGCCCTTTCAGAATTTGAATTTCTACCATAAACATGCAGTAGCGTATGATGTTTTTCTGCACAATTTTTACAATTAATGTTTATCCTACAATTCTCCAGCCTATGATTTTGGCGTAAGCAATTTTGACATAACTTATTTAATTCAACAAATTTCCATCTTTCTTTAACCGGTTTTGAATGAAATGTCGGACATTTAAATAGCGCGTGACGCTCATTACAAAGAATGCACGTATTTTCCTTTTTCACAATTGTACTCAATACGTTGTTTGATTTCTTCGAATTAGTGAATTTTACGTCTTGTTTACATTTTATCTCTTCAACACCGCGCGCTTCGCGCTCAACGAATTTCCTAAAAAGATCAAGATCAGGCAATTTATCCCTATCCAACATTAATTCCCATCTCTGTTTTAACGATTCATCCAATTTCCCAATCATGAATTTTATTATAATTAAGTCGCTTAACGCATTAGAATCTAAACCCAAAGTTTTTAATTCCTGACGGCTTCATTGCAAGTATCTAATAACTCCAGTAAAGTTTTAGCATTGTTTGCTTTTACAATTTTCATAGAAAATATTTTGTTAATTTGACTCAATGCTAATTGTCTTTTATTTTCATATCTTTCATTTAATATTTCCCAACATTGATCTAAATTTTCCTCTTTTAGAGCGAATCCTCGAATTAATTTAGCTGCGTTTCCGCGCACTGAAGAATGTAAATATTGCAGTTTTTCAATTTTGGAGAATTGATTATTCTGTAGAATTGTCGAATTAAAAATTTCTTTAAAAGAAATCCAATTTTCGGTTTCACCAAAAAATCGCGGAAGATCAAATTTCGGTAATTTAATAAGAGACGATTTACCATTTTTCTCATCTTTATTTTCCGCGTGAGTATCTGAATCGCACGCGTTTACTTCTGTTTTGTCCTCTAACTCCACCAGTAAATCAAAAAACACTCACTTATATCTCAAATACATATCCATATAATCCTCATTCTCTTTAGCGGATACATTTTTAAATATTGTCGCGATTTCTTGATCATACGATTGAACTTTGGTTTTTTAATAATTTAACCTTAGATTGTTCATCTTTACTACACCCCTTTATTCTATCTCTAAAACTATCGATTTCCTTACATAAATTTTAAAATAATAAAACTTGCTTAGATAATTTCGGCATTTTAGAATATATAAGTTTAAATACACATAACTATAGGCCTTCGAATTACAGAACAAACATTCAAGAACAAAAATAAATCATTTTAAGAATAAATGATTACGAATAAGAATAAGAATAAGAATATCAAATACATATTAAATATATATAGTTTTATATATATATATATATATATATATATAAATCATCGATAGCCTCATGGCTCTAGGACGGACCAAAAACATGTTGATTTATTAGACTTAGATTAATTCGAATTATGTATAAAGAAGTTTGACCTGCATAAAAAACAGTTTGAATTTAAAACGAAAGTAATTTTAACATGCATAATATTAAGGAAAAGCTAACTCACCTCTCTCCTGCATTTCCTGTGGTCGCTTGAAATACATTTTTAGGCCATACACGTAAATCAAGATGAAATCCGATTGTTTACTATAGTTGACTTTAATCAGAGATTTTCTTTCAGAATTTTATGAACAAAAACAGAATCTTTCAAATATTTTAGCACAGGTTTAAACCCATGTCGAATACATGTAAAGGCATTTTTTTTTATGCCTTGAGTGAATTGTAAAGACAATACAGAATAAGACTTGTTACTTGAATAATATATAACAGTTAATGAATTATTTGGCAGGACGATATCAGCCTGAATGTTGGAATGTTTTCACTAAGAATAAAGTACGTACTTCTGTTTTTCATGAATATGTTCCGAGAAAGCAAAAAACACAATAATAATAAAAAAAGAAGAAAAGAAATGAAAGTTTGGAATCTCTCTATCGTCACGTGATTGTCTGTTACTGCTCGACTGGCGCCGTCCGCACTCCCATTGAGTCAACAACACAACAAACATTTACAATAGAGTTACAAGACATCAAAACAAAATTAGGTACTCTGGAAGAATAGCGTTAGCTTCTATACTTGCCAACCATCTCATTAATAACCGTGCAGTTGTTAACGCCCCTTGAAAAAACGCCTCTTTTTCTCACCGCTATATTTTTAGAGTAATTTACTCCAAATGTTGTTACGATTAAATAAGAATAAAATTACTCTAAAAAATGACTGGTGGGAAAAAAAAGGCGGGTACTAAAAATTGTACGGTTCATAATGAGATGGTTGGCAAGTATGAGCTTCGTTCAGGGCAGAAAGCTGTAATTTAGTAAAGGCACTCTCTAGGAAAATGCGAGACTCGTACATATTTACATTTGAAGCTAAGATTTTTATGTTGTTAATATCGGGACTACGATCACTATCGAGAGAATGAATTACGATTTTAGATTTTAAATCACCTGCTTTATATGAACATTTATACTCCTTTAATCTAAAATTTCACCTGTTCTGCCAGTTTCATCGATATGAGTAGAATTACAATTTTTGCAAGGATTACTGTAGATTACACCTAAACGTTTAAGGGGGGGGGGGGGTCAGCGGGTTTAAAGTAGCCGAAACGTTTTTCTTGTGTTTTCATGTTTTTTAAATTACAGTGTATCTTTTAGTGTTTTTGTCTCATTTTAAAAGTTAAATTGGTTTTAATATATTTATGAGACGTATAGATTATGCATAATTTTATTAAATGTATTTTTTTTTATTTTGGTGGGGGCGTGTCACGTCCATGAGGAAAATTCATAGTCAAGAGAGTTCACGAGGTATTTTTCTTAGCCAAAGTAGCTGAACAACTAAATTAGATTTATCATAAACAGTAAATAAAAAGAAGAGATTAAAAACATAAAAAAATGCCATATGATAAATATTAATGTTGTACCATGGTTTATTAAATTGAAATAATATTGAATTTGGAAAATAAAAAGCACGTGCATCTGCAGGATAAAAAGTAAGAAAAAAGGAGAATGTCATAGTAGCTCTTTTTTTTCTTTAGTTTGGATTTTGGTTAGTTTATTTGGGAAGATTAGAATAATAACGAAAACACTTTGTATTTTTCCTGGAGCTCGTTTAAAAGATAGATCTTAACTGATGTTGCTATTAGAAGAATAAATGTGAGATAGATAACTCAGTCTATGTTATTTTCAATTAAAATGAAGTATTCAACACTTACTAAGTTATTTTTAATTAAAATGTAGTGTGCGCCGGTAGCCTCCTAAACTAGATGACTTCAGCGTGGCTCGGAAACTTGGCGGTAGACAGCACCCACCTGGTACAGATTGTGCCACTTTTTTTATTCAATAGCCACCAAAAACTTTTAAAAGTGGAATTTGATTTCATAAAAGGTGAATAGAATCGAAAAAAAAAAACGTCGATTATATATATCATATATCACTTCTTGAAATTGTTCGTGACAGTTGAATAAAAAAGTCGCGCAATCTGTACTAGGTGGCGCTGTCTACCGCTTGAACTGTGGCCAAGTTTCCGAGCCAGGCGGAAGCCATCCAGTGTAGGAGGATATGATACGACAGGGTTTATCTGCAAATATAGAAAAATAAAATTAACATCCCTACCGAAATGAGATAAAATTTTACTGTTTCACTCTGGAAATGTTTTGTGAAAAAAAAGTATAAAAGTTAATAATAATGAAACGTTATTAATTTTATAACATTTTGGATATTCGTGATAACGGTTTTTTAAATACGTATATACTGTAGAATCTTGATCCATTGTTTTTCATGCTGGGGTGCGTGATAAAAAACGATGAAAGCGGGAAAACGACGAATGGCGGTTAAAGTCAAAACCCGAAGAAACAATGCTTATAGATTAAAGCACACAGTGTGTACAGTATACTACTAATAAAAACTAATTTGTTCCTTTCCAAATTGTCAAAGAAATAAATCAGTGTTGTAGAACCATAGCCTCCTAAACTAGATGCCTGTCGCATGGCTCGGAAGCTTGGCAACAGTTCAAGCGGTAGACAGCGCCACCTGGCACTGATTGCCCGACTTTTTTATTCAACAGCCACTAAAAAATTTTAAAAGTGGGATATGATATACGTAAAAGGCGAATAGAATCGAAGGGACGTCGATTCTATATATCATATATCACTTCTTAAAATTATTGGTGACGTTGAATAAAAAAGTCACGCAATCTCTACCAGGGGGCGCTGTCTAACGCTTCAACTGTTGCCAAGTTTCCGAGCAACGCGACAGGCATCTAGTTTAGGAGGCTATGGTAGAACATTAAGTAAAATTTATTTTTAAATATCAAAAATTTTATGTTGGGATATTTTTGTCCCTTTTATAAATTAAACAGGAAATTTTCCAGATTTACAAAATTTTTCTGGTCCTTTTCTGTAATTTCATGTGCTTATATAAAAGTTCGTCCATTTTTAAACTTCATCGGTGTGAAAAGTATCTTCTGTTTCTTCGCCATTATTTTTATTTTTTGAAATCATATATTTTTTCTATGATTTAGGATACCGCATGTCGCAATGTCTTGACTAATGCAAATATTATCTCTAAATTTTGTACTAGACGCATCCTCTGCTACACACAACCATTCTTCATCTGCATTATTAGCAACATCATCATCATTTTCCTGCCTTTTTGTTTGGTATTATTCATCATTTTTTCGCTCGTAACCGCATTTCACGAAACAATTTTCTGGATTACTAAAGAGGTTATTTCCTACCGTGCTGTAATTGCAAAATAAATAGATAGTCAGGAGACATGACATCACAATTTTGATTCTTCATGGAAATGGTTAAAAGAAATATTTTTGGAGAAAAGAAGTAATTCCAGTTTGTATGCCATATGGAACCGCTTGAGCTAAAGGAAAAAATTTTACAACGATCAATGCGGAAAAACGACTATTTGAAGAACGATACATGCGGGTTTCGTTAACATTATTTAAATATGATTTATGCAGGGTCCATAGAAATAAAACGATCACTGCGGAAAAACGATGAATGCGGGAACGATAGATCGGGGGAGTGTTGCCACATTGGGGACCTTTTTCTTTTTTCATTAAATTTGAGAGGTGATACTGCATATACACCATAGATGATTAATCTTTGAAGTGATTAGCCAACCGTTGCAATAAAAATTTACTGGTGGTAATTAAAAAAAAAAAATCCCAATCTGGCATCACTGGATCGGGGTTTCCTGTACTTAAATACCTCATTAGAGAATACATTTTAGATTTGTCAGACAACGGTCATTGGAAAATGGGCGTTATTTTTCAATTCAAAAGTGTCATCGTGGCTATAATGGTCACCATACACCATACTTACCAACCATCTCATTATGAATCGTAACACTTTTTGTACCGGCTTTTTTTTAAGACACTTTTATTAGCTTCACCTGTATGTATGTATGTTTGTATGTTTGTATGTATCTTTGTATGTATGTTTGTAACTGCTCTGGGAGCAAACAAAAAATTTATATTGTAAAAAAATGCATTCCCTACGTGAACGATGTGGCGTTGAGGTAAGGCGCCGCGCTACGAACCTAAAGGTCCAGCGTTCGATCCCCGTCAGGGGAGATTTTTTAATAACGGTTTTTGTTTAATTCTAAGTTCTTTCACTTAAAGATTTAAATGTATGTAAATATTATGGTGTGTCACTCACACGATTTTCTCTTACCCTGCATTTTAATACTAAGATAGATATTTTGTGCTTTTTTAGTTCACATTTCTATAAAAGCTTGTTCTTTAATCTTTTAAAACTATATTATTATTTACCTCAGCCTTTTTTTAGAGTAATTTTATTCTTATTTAATCGTAACTACATTTGGAGAAATTCACTCTAAAATTAAAGTGGTGTGTAAAAAAAGGCGTGTTTTAAAGGGGCGTAACAATATTACGATTATTAATGAGATGGTTGGCAAATACGCTAGTCACCAAAAAAACTTAAATTCTCCTTCATTTTATTTTGTAGGTGTGACATAATGTACGAACTGAAATAATTTATAAACTTATATATACACATAACAATGCATAAACTAAATCTTTTCCGATAAATTATTGTAAAGTATATCACGAATTAAACATTAAGCAATTTTAATCATAATTACCAGTTTTGGCTAGTCTTCAATTAGAAACTGTACAATTTGTTTTATAATTTCTATGAAAATATAGTTTCGTAATTAAAATATATTTATAAAAGTAATTTTTAAAGACTAAGGTATCCTTAAAATAATTATCCTCCCCTCTCCATTCACACAAAAAAATAAAAAAATAAAATAGAAAAAATAAAGCACTATATGAACAAAATTATTACCATTTTGACTATGACTGTAGTTAAGAAGCGATTTAACGAGATTGCATTCCAAGACCATTCGTCTTTTTTAGTTGACAAATTTTCGTTATCTCATGCAAAACTTTATAAGAGACGGCCCCCTAAACCACTCCAAAAGAGAGATTTATTTATATCTCGAAAACTAATAACTGCAATGAGCTGCAAATTTGAACACCTATATTTTTCAGCATTAGGATTTATTTTATGTAAAAATTAATATAGATCAGAACTCATAATTTTTTTAAATAGGAATTTTAAAAATATTTTTCAGAATCAAAAGTGTCAATGAATTATGTTTGGATTTTACTGTATCTCGTAAATATATATATAAAGGTAGGTGCTCCAGTGATTGGCTTGCTCCAGTAATTGACATCTATCCCGAAATAATTAATAAATAAGAAAAATCATAAAATCATATATTTTACATATAAGAATTTTAATATTTTGTGTTAAATACTGGAGCATAGGGTGCTAATAACTGATATAATGAATAATTAGCAGTTTCAAACACTGGAACATAGGGTGCCAATTACTAATAAAAGGAAAAAACTGGCAGTGTCAATTACTGGAACATTGAGTGGGTGTCTAATAAAAATTCATAAAAAAAAATATTATTATCAAATGTATATATTTTAATATATATGGGGTTCTGAATGTCTTCCATGCCATATGTATCAACTCAAGATTTCTCAAATTATTTTCTGATGACTAGAACATTAAAAACATCAGAAATTGCTCTAAAAGTGTCATTCACTGGTGCACTTACCCTATATATATATATCGATCAATTTATTTTTTTCGAAGATATTAATAAAAGTTTGGAATATGAATTTAACATTAGCACCTTCAAACTTTAAACGCTTATAACGATATAAAAAATTAAGTAAAATATACAACCAATATACTTTTTTGCATCGGGTTTTCAAATATAAAATAAAAACAGGTTATTACAATTGAAAAAAATAAAGTTGGTGCACCTTTTAATATGTAGACGACCCCCCAATTCAAAATTTCACTTCATTTTCTAAAAGTACTCACAGTTCCCAGTCGAATGTTACCTATTACATTTTTATGCATCAATTAGCAACGAAGTTACGTCGAATGTTGCGTTTTTTTTTTTTTTTTTTTTTTTTTTTTCTCCCCGACTTTACATAAAAGACTGTTAGAATCTCTTGTATAGGTTGTAAATAAAGAAGACATTATTTGATTTCTTTCCTCTCTTTCGGTTTGCGATGACAAATCGGTGGCGCCAACCAGTTTACTTAAATGAAGCAAATTTCGTTGCATATTTTACAAGAGTATGTAAAATTACATGGTTGGAAATTGAATTTGACGATATTAACTCTTTCTTTGACATTTAAACTTTTAAATTGATTACATTTACGTAGCGCATGGAAATCATTACATAAAATAGATTGTTTTGGAAAAGGTTTTTTATTTGGGCTTTTCTCGGAACTAATGTAGTAACCGAGCTCCGGTATAAATTATGAGTATTGACATACCTTCTATTGTTCGGTAAGAGCAAATCGTTATGCACTTAACTTAATTATTTGTTATTTGATATATATTTTAGTATATATATCTTTGTAAATTTGTGAAAAAGCATAACTGTTTTTCATTGTAAAAATATGAGACACAGAGCTGAGATATTAAATCGTGCTCTTGTGTATTGTTTGAAAAAAATCAATACAAATGTCATAATGCTTCGGAATTTGCTATTAAATTAATTAACTTTTATAAGATGTTAAAAACTTGAATTTCTTTGATCATACTTACAGGATATGCATATCTGTAAACATTTTCGTTAAACACTTGATCTAGATTCAATTAAACAACAACAACAAAAAAAAAAAATCTATATATATATTTTTTTTTTAAATCAAAATAACATTAAAAAAACAAGTAAAAATTGTACAGTGTGGAAAATGCGCGTTGTCCCACTTCTCATAATTCAAGTTTGTAATTTACTTTCAAACCTGATAAATGCAATTTGTGACGTAATTTCTCAAATATATTGTACAGTTTAATTTAAATTTCCTGAAGTTTAACCTTTTATCTACCACATTATGTAACACACAAACAATATATTTGAAACATATTTTTTTAATTAGTGAATATAACATATAAGCGTATTTTTTTTAAATATATCTGCAACAAATTCTATTCATATCACCTCATCACAGTAATGAGGACATTAGGAGGTGTTCCGTGAGTGTACTATTAGTACATAGTTGCTAACATTTTAATTTATTCCGGAGCATTTTTAGCTGTATATTGCACCACTTTAGTTAAAGAATATTTTTCGTCAATACATAAGTAGTATAAAATAAGGGGGGGATGCTTTTAGAAAATAAGTGTTATATATTAAAGGCGGGGCTGAAAATGCTCCGGAAAAAAATAAAATGTTGGAATCTTTGTTGTTACATAATCATACTTGCCAACCATCTCATTAATCGTAACATTGTTACGCCCCTTTAAAACACGCCCTGTTTTACACACCACTTTAATTTTAGAGTGAATTTCTCCAAATGTAGTTACGATTAAATAAGAATAAAATTACTCTAAAAATAGACTGGTGTGAAAAAAAGAATGGCGGGCACAAAAAAATCTTACGATTCATAGTGAGATGGTTGGCAAGTATGCATAACGGTCAAAAAGATATTTTTGACCTTTAAAAAATGTGAAAAGGTATTTATTTTTTGTGTTCCTTAAATTTTTCTTTGCTTGATGAGAGATTCTTGAGGTAATGTAGCGATTAATTGTAAAAAACATGAAGATCGTAAAAATATGCCAAACGAAAACAGCAATAACATTCGTCAATGCAATCTTACTGGAATATCTATTGCTTTGTTGAGAGATTAAAATGAGATATGTGAGTTCTATATTTATAAGTACTTTTTATATTTCTTTCATATATTCGATTTTATACGCTTTTGAAATTAATTTTTATTTAAAAGAACCGGCGGTAGATAAATTGTTAAATCATGATACTGTAAGTCACACAAAGGTTATCATTTTCTTATAAAACATTGTTTTTTATTAAGTCTGAACATTGTATTAAATATTATATTAATTGCGTAAAAATATTCTTTTGAATACCGTTGATTAGATAAAGCCATAATTGAGTCTATATATGCTTCTACAATTGGAAATTGAGAAATTTATTTAAAGTTAAGAAAAATTCAAGAGAATGTTTGCTAACTATATTTATTTCTAACATTTAGTTAATTTTTTGCATTTTTGGCCTTTTTCAATCTTTCCCTTTCTAATATGCAAGTCTATTTTATAGAATTTACACCAGTAAATTGAAACGAAATATTTTGTTTACATCAAAAAAAAAAAAAATTGGTGCGGTATAGTATTATACTGTGTAGTCCATTTGAATTAAAGGTTTCACGCAACACTCGGTAGAGTGATTATTTTATGATAGAAATTTATTGCGTCGCAACTTTTTTTTTTTTCTTTTTCCGTTGAAGAAGCCGTAAGTTCGAAAAAATGTACACTGTGTTACTTAAGATCGAGTAGTATATTTTAATTAACGAATTCTCTTCAAAACAAGTTTAGATTTTCTGGGCTCTTCAGAAATATTTATTCTCAACCCCTTTTAACATCGATTTAAATATTTTATTAAATGTTCCATATATTACGTACTTGAATCAGAAAATTTTTGTTTCAATATTTTAACGCATTCACATATACTAGGTAGTAACCACCTCTACATTAATTATGCAAAATATTTTTACAATATTAAATAAACATACTAGGATTTTAACACTTTGTAAGAAACAATCAAAAATCCCCACTTCAAAGAGTGTAATATAGGGGTTACGTACAAACGGAACGCTTGCAACTTCTATGACGTAAATTTTGCAAGTTTTTTGCAAATACAGTCGGCAGCAAAGGTATCCGAGCATTAGCAGAAATTCCTATGTAAAAAAAATTACACTTAATGCAGTTTTGTTAAAGAAATCCTTGTCGAATCCTGTTCTTAGTCAGTCCAAGAACACGATTCGACAAGGATTTATTTAACAAAACAGTGTTAAATGTGCTTTTTTTACTCAGGTATTTTTGCTAGTGCTCGGAGACTTTTGCTGCCGACTGTAGTCATACATTTGGAACGCTTATAAACGGCTTTGTAACCGGAAGTGTTTCATTTGTATGTACCCCATAATGAAATATTTGCAGAAAAAAGTAAGCATATAATAAAGTTTCTTTTAATGAAAAGGGATGGACTGGATATTTCACACGCTATACTAGAAATTCTTAATTTACAATCATTATCTTAGAATAAAATAATTGTAAAATTACACTGCTCTGAAAAAAAAAAAGAAAAAAATATTGATATCTGATACCATTTTTGCTAATTCTTATGTAAAATTACCTCCTGAATCCGAATATGGCCTCATTTTGCCCAGACACCCACCGTTATCTAGATACACCACCCCCTCCCTCAATTTCTTTCCGTGTTGGATAATTTTATGACAATGTATTTGATTTGAAGAATGAAAAATAATTAATGTAACACCTAAAAACAAAAAAATATATAAAGTTTAAAAAATAACTTTAATAACAGATTAAAAAATATAAGATATGCAATGCATAATTTCAGTGGCAAATCCTCCCCAAAATTTTTCCCTTGTCGCAAATGTCCATGTTTTAGAATTTTCCAACTCTGTGGCCCCTCAGGAGATATTTAAAGGTTTAAATAATTCTCCCTCTTCCTAAAAATCAAATTTATAGCCATAAAATCACCGAAAAATCATAAAAATAGGTGGCCATTAATAAAAAACGTTGGGTGATACATCCTAATTAATATTCCTAATTAATATTCAACATCCTAATTAATATTCCGTAGTGTTGTTAGTCCTGCCCTTTTTCCCACACCAGTAAATTTTTAGAGCAATATTCTACAAATGAAAATACGATTAAATAAAAAGAATAACTTTATTCTGGTTTAATCGTAACTACATGTGGAGAAATTCTCTCTAAAATTAAAGTGGTGTGTAAAAAAGGGCGTGTTTTAATGGGGCGTAACAATGTTACGATTAGTAATCAGATGGTTGGCAAGTATTAGAGGGACCGGAAATAATATCGTTTTGAATTAATAAAATGAAACCGGAAATTTTTGTTTAACAGTGTTTACATGGTACTTTACAAATAACCATCTAATAAGTTACCTAAGAATATCTTAAATTTTATCCAGGATAAATTTCCGATGTCAGTATTTTAATTCAAAACGATATTATTTTCCTGTCCCCCTAATATGTAACTATAGTGATTACTTATAAAACTTATTTTTTTTCCTTCACTTTAAACTGTAGGTGTGACATAATATACGAACTGAAATAATTTATATACATGTATATACACATAACGATGCATTAACTAAATCTTTTCCAATAAATTATTGCAAGATATTATGAAGTAAACATTAAAAAATTTTTATCGAACTTACCAGTTTTTGTCAGTTGAACTCTTTGAAAGTGCTCGAATTGTTTTGTAATTTCTATGAAAATATAGTTGCTTAATTAAAATATATTTGTAAAAGTAATTTTTTAAAACTAAAATATCTTTAAAACAATAATCCCCCTCCCCTTAAAAAATAAATAAATAGAAAAAGTAAACAATAATTCAGGGATGGAACACGGGCGCAGAATTCATACCGGAATCTGTTTAAGAAATTTCCTTACCTATAATATCGTTGATTTAAGAAGTAGAAAATTTTCTTACATTGATAGTGGTATGAATTCTGCGCCCGTGTTCCATCCCTGCAATATATGGAATAAATAACTAACTTTTTGACTATGATAGTAGTTAAGATGCGATTTAACAAGTCTGTCTTGCATTAGAATACATTTCGTTTTTTTTTTTTTTTTTTTTTTTTTTTTTATTGACAGTTTTTACGTTCCACCTGTTTCTCTATTTTAAACAGTAAGACCCGCCGATTTAGTTGATTTTTATTTTCTTCTTGTGTTAGTTTGAAGAATTCAAAATTCATCACGCCTTGTGTATATTTTTGCCAACGTAAAATACGGGGTTTAGTATGAGTACGCATAGTCACTTTCTCTTTTTCTTTTCTATATTCTTTTGTTTTAGAAGAACGATGAGAGACGGGGTTTGTTTTCTTTTGATAATAATAATTCGTTTGTTAACATTAATGTTTAAAAATCATCTTTTTTGTTACATTTCTTCGTTTTCGACACTGTTGCTATACATTTTGACCTGTAAGTAAAAAATATTTTGTTTATTTTCTCTGTTATTTTTTAAGATTACCTTCGTTATCTCATGCAAAAATTTATAACAGATGGTCCCCTAAGCCTCTCCAAAAGAAAGATTTATTTGTATCTCGAAAACTAATAACTGCAATGAGCTGAAAATTTGCACACCTATATTTTTAAGCATTAGGATTCATTTTATGTAAAAATTAATATAGATCAGAACTCATAATTCTCTTAAATACGAATTTATTAATATTTTTCAGAATTAAAAATATTTTTCAGAATTAAAAATATTTTTCAGAATCAAAAGTGATAATGAATTATGTTTGGGTTTTACTGTAACTCATAATATATATATATATATATATCGATCAAGCTATTTTTTGTGAAGATATTAAAAAAAGTTTGAAATATGAATTTAACATTAGCACCTTCAAACTTTGAAAACTTATAACGATATATAAAATTAAGTAATATATACAATCAATATACTCTTTTCGCATCGTCGCGACCCCAAGAATTCAAATACAAAATAAAAATAGGGTATTAGAATTGAAAAAATCGAATTTGGTGCATGTTTTAATGTGTATTTAACCCCAATTCAAAATTTCACTTCATTTTCTAAAAGTATTCACAATTGACAGCCGAATAATACCTATATTACATTGATTTTTATGTATCGATTAGCAACAAAGTTACATGGAATGTTTCTTTTTTTTTTTTTTTTTTTTTTTTTTTTTTTTTTCCGTTTGTACATAAAAGACTGTTAGAATCTCTTGCATAGGTTGTTAATGAATATTTGATTAACTGAATGAATATTTGAATAATATAATATAATATATTTGAAATAATATAATGAATATTTGATTTCTTTCCTCTCTTCCGGTTTGCTATGAAAGACTGGAGGCGCCAATCATTTTCTGTTCACTTAAATGAAGCAAAGTGTTGTAGGTTTCGCAGGGATGGAACACGGGCGCAGAATTCATACCGTTATCAATGTAAGAAAATTTTCTACCTGTTAAATCGACAATATTAGAGGTAGAGAAATTTCTTAAACACATTCCGGTATGAATTCTGCGCCCGTGTTCCACCCCTGCTTTCGTTGCATATTTTACAATTGTGTGTAAAATTACAAGGTTGGAAATGGAATTTTGAACAATTTTTGCAGAATTTGTGTGAATTGGCGATATTAACCCTTTCTTTGACATTTAAACTTTTAAATTGATTAAATTTACATAGCGCATGGAAATCGTTACATAATATAGATTATTTTGGAAAAGGTATTTTATTTGTCCTTTTCCGGAACTAATGTAGTAACCGAGCTCCAGAATAAATTATGAATATTAACATGTCTGTTATTGTTCGGTAAAAGCAAATCGTTTTGTACTTAACTTAATTTGTTATTTGATATCAATTTCAGTATATATATACAGGGTGATCAATTTAAAAGAGTACCCGTTGGTTTTTCTAATTACCCTTAAATATGACGGATGTGGCAACTAGTCTAACACTGAACTATAATTGTTTGTACCTTGTTTAAGTGTAGGAGACAATTTCCAACACTGTTGGACTGTCACAACTTTACTTGTGAGCCAAAACCGAAATGGAGACGTACAATTTTTTTAATCCTGTAATAGTTTAATTTATGAAAAACAAAATTTAATTAAAATTATTTACATTATCGTTCCTACATTGCATTTACAGTATCATTATCGTTTTTACGTCATCATATCATAGGCTTTTCCAGAGAAGTCCTGCAAACATCCATGAATTAAAACAGATCATAACTGAAGAAATATCGTCAATAACAACAACAATGCTGCGAAGTACTACAAAAACCTGGTTCGACGTGTTCATGTTTGCATTCAAAATGGTGGCGAAGGTTTTGCAACACTTTCTCTGAGGAATGATAATGTAAAAAAGTTGAATTAAATTATGTTTTTCAAAAATAAAATTATTACAGTATTAAAAAAAATTGTGCTTCTCCATTTCTATATTACCTCACAAATAAAGTTGTAACAGTCAAACAGTGTTAGAAATTTTCTCACAAACTTAAACAAGGTTCAAACAATCATACTTCAATGTTAGAATAGTTGCCACATCCGTCAGATTTAAGGGTTATAAGAAAAACCCACAGACTCTTTTAAACTATCACCCTGTATATTTGTAAATTTGTGAAATATCACAACCTTTTAGTTCCCCATCATACTATAGGTAAGGGGAACTTAGGTAATCGTGAAAATTTTCGACCTCGGTTTTTTGACTTTTTTACACGTTTTCAGATGTGAAGAATCCGAAAATGACAAAATTTGTATGGTGTCTGTTTGTAGGGTGTCTGTTAGTGTGTCAGTCCGTTAGTGGGTTAGTCCGTTATTTTGTTAGACTGTTAACACGATATCTCACGAACAAATGATCGCAGAGAGGTCAGACTAGATTTAAAATATTACTTTAGACACTGGCAAGAACCCTATTTATTTGCAACATTCAAATTAAAAAACTTCGTAAGTTATTCGAAATTTACGATTTTCTTAACATGGGAGAATAGGCCAAAATTTCACTTAAACTTGCATTAAATGAAAAATTTTTGCTGTAAAAATGTCAGACCAGTTTTAAAATATCAGTTTTGATGCTGGAATGAACATCAGTAATATAAACATGCTATTTTAAAAATTTCGCAAGTTATTGAATATTTACGAATTTCTTAACCTGGGAGAGTAGGACAAAATTTCACATAAACGTCAATTTTGAGGGATATTTTCATCGTAAAGATGTCAGACTACTTTAGAAATATTATTTAGGATACTGGCATGAATATTATTCACTATGAATTTTCCAATATAAAAATTTCGTAAGTTATTAGAATTTTACGAATTTCTTATCATAACAGAATAGGGCAAAATTTTACACAAACATCAATCTTGAGGGATATTTTCATCGTAAAGATGTCAGACTCCTTTTGAAATATTATTTAGAATACTGACATGAATACCATAGAGTATGAATTTTCCAATTTAAAAAATTCGTAAGTTATGTGGAATTTACGATTTACTTAAAATGGCAGAATAAGGCAAAATCGAGCATAAACGTCCATTTTTAGGATCATAAATATAACAGACAATTTCAAAATAACATTTATGATATTTGTATGAACATGATTGACTACAAATATTCTAATAGGAAAATTTCGTAAGTATTCGAAATTTAAGATTTTATCAACATAGCAAAATGGGGCGCTATTTCATATAAATACGCATTTTGGGGAAAGTTGCATTGGAAATATTAGCATGAAAATAAACTACGAAATTGACCCCAATAAAATAAATTAATAGATTAGAATAAGATATCGAACTGAATGGTGAGTAGCCTATTAGGCGAGGATTTCGTTCTGTCACTGTGTCAAGCGTTTGGTCAAATTCATTTCTCTTAACATGTATTTAATATGTACTGCACAAGAAATTTATGAGAACATACATATAATGGGGAACTGAGCAGAGTCTACCTATGCCAAGTAGTTTATTTATATAACGCTCACCCGTAAATTTGAAGCTCATTTTTTTTGCATTAAAAGTACACATTATATGCCAAAAAGATGGTATTTTTAACCAATATTTGTAAGTAAAAAATATTTTTTAAATACAAATAGTCAACCTGGATATCATTTGTTATTCATTCACCCTGAGGGAGAATTTTCAGCGACGGAGTGGTGTAAATTTTCAAAATCAGTTTCTTTCTAACGAGCTCGTGAATACCTTAAAATGTATCATGAACTATAAATCTGATAATTTCTAGAAAAAAAATAAGACTTTTTTTTCTCTTTTTTTGTTAAATGAAAAGTTCTGAAAGAAAAAAATGCACTTTTTAGAATGTCGTATATGTATATACAGTAAAGTCTCGTACAACGCGGGTGCAAGTTTGCCTCATGAATATTACAATTTTATTTTTTAACAGCACTACTTTCATATCAAAGCAACTGCTCTATAAAAAAACAAATCAATTATATGTTCCAATAGATTGATACTCTAAAAATTTAGTGGTGTTAAAAAATAAAACTATTAGTTCCCCACCATACTATAGGTATGGGGAACTTAGGTAATCGTCAAAAATTTCGACCTCGGTATTTTGACTTTTTTAAACGTTTTCAGGTGTGAGGAATACGAAAATGACAAAATTTGTATGGTGTCTGTCTGTAGGGTGTCTGTTAGTTTGTCAGTCCGTCAGTGTGTTAGTCCATTAGTGTGTTAGTCCGGTAGTTTGTCAGTCTGTTTACACGATATCTCACGAACAAATGATCGCAGAGAGGTCAGATCAGTTTTAAAATATTACTTTCGATACTGACAAGAACCCTATTCTTTTGCAACATTCGAATTAAAAAACTTCCTAAGTTATTAGAAATTTACGATTTTCTTAACATGGGAGAATAGGACAAAAATTCACTTAAACGTGCATTAAATGGAAACTTTTTACTGTAAAAATGTCGGACCAGTTTTAAAATATCAGTTTTGATGCCGGAATGAACATCAGTAACTATAAATATGCTACTTTGAAAATTTCGCAAGTTATTGGAAATTTACGAATTTCTTAAAATGGCAATATAGGGCTAAATTTCACATAAACGTCAATTTTTAGAGATATTTTCATCGTAAAGATGTCAGACTACTTTTGAAATATTATTTAGAACACTGGCATGAATATTAATGATTATGAATTTTCCAATATAAAAATTTCGTAAGTTATTGGAAACTTACGAATTTCTTAACATGGCAGAATAGAGCAAAATTTCACATAAACGTCAATCTTGAGGGACATTTCATCGTAAAGATGTCAAACCATTTTTTAAATATTATTTTGGATACTGGCATAAATATCATAGACTATGATTTTTCCAATTTAAAAAATTCGTAAGTTATTCGGAATTTACGATTTACTTAACATGTCAGAATAAGGCAAAATTGAGCATAAATTTCCATTTTGAGGATCATAAATACATTAGACAACTTCAAAATTGCATTTATGATATTTGTTTGAACATGATTGAATACAAATATTCTAATAGGAAAATTTCGTAAATTATTCGTAATTTACGATTTTATCAACATAGCGAAATTGTAAATTTTTCATATAAATGTGAATTTTGAGGATTATTGCATTGGAAATAGTAGCATGAAAACTAAACAACAGAATTGACCCTGATAAAATAAATTAATAGACTAGAATAAGATAAATATATCGAAGTGAACGGTGGATAGCCTATTAGGCGGGGATTTCTTTCTGTCACTGTGTCAAGCTTTGGTCAAATTCATTTCTTTTAACATGATTATAAAATGTCTCGCACTAGAATTTTATGAGAACATAAATATGATGGGGAACTGAGCAGAGTCCACCTATGCCAACTAGTTTTCATTGTAATAATATATGACACGAAGCTGAGATACTAAATTGTGCTCTTGTGTAGTGATTAGAATAATCAATACAAATGTTATAATGCCTCGGAATTTGCTATCAAAATAATTTTTGTCAGATGTTAAACAGTTGAATTTCTTTGATCATATTTACAGGATATGGATGTCTGTAAACAATTTCCGTTAAACACATAATCTAGATTCAATTAAACTAAAAAAAAAAAAAAAAATACATTTATGTCTTTTTTTTTTTACTAAAATAACATGAAAAAACAAGTAATAAATTGTACAGTATGGAAAATGCGCGTTTTCCCACTTCTCATAATTCAAGTTTGTTATTTAATTTCAAACCTGAAAAATGCAATTTATGACGTAATTTCTCAAACATATTGTACAGTTTAATTTAAATTGCATGAAGTTTAACTCTTTATCTACCACGTTATGAAATAGACAAACAATATATTTGAAACATATATTTTTTAATTAGTTAATATAAGATATATATATATATATATATATATATATATATATATTTATTTAAGATATCTGCAATAAAATCTATTCATATCACCTCATCACTGTAAATAATGAGGACAGTCGGAGGTGGCCCGTGAGTGTACTACTGCTACATAGTTGCAAACATTTTAATTTATTCTGGAGCATTCTAGCTCTATTTTGCACCACTTTATTTAAAGACTGTTTTTCTCCAATACATAACTATTGTAAAATAAGAAAAACAAAAATACACTTAAAAATAAGTGTTATGTATTAAAGGCGGGGCTAAAAATGCTCCGGAATAAAGTAAAATGTTGCATATTTGCCAACCATCTCATTAATAATCGTAACATTGTTACGCCCCTTTAAATCGCTTTTTTTCCACACCACTTTTATTTTAGATTGAATTTCTCCAAATGTAGTTACGATTAAATAAGAATAAAATCACTCTAAAAGACTGTTATGAAAAAAAAGGCGGGTACAAAAAGTGTTGCGATTTATAATGGGATGGTTGGCAAGTATGATGTTGGCATCTTTGTTGTAACATAACGGTCGAAGAAAATGTTTGGACATTTAAAAAAATGTGAAAAAGTATTCCTTTTTTGTTTTCCTCATATTTTTTCTTAGACTGATGAGAGATTCTTGAGATAATGTAGTTATTAATTATAAAACACGTGAAGATCGTAAAAAAATGCCAAGAGAAAATAGCAGTAACATTCGTACCTTACGATGCAACTTTACTGGAATATCTATTGCTTTGTTGAGAGATTAATGTACGTTCTATTCTTATAAGCATTTTTTATATTTCTTCCATATATTCAATTTTATACGCTTTTGAAATTAATGGCACTTTAAATGAACCGGTGCACGGTAGATAAATTGTTGAATCATGATACTAAAATTCACGCAAAGTTTATCATTTTCTTATAAAAAATTGTTTTTTATTAAGTCAGAACATTATATTAAACATAATATTAATTGCGTAACAATATTCTTTTGATTACCGTTGATTAGATAAAGCCATAAGTGAGTTTATATATGCTTCTACAATTGGAAATTGAGAAATTTGATTAAATTTAAGAAAAATTCAAGACAATGTTTGCTAACTATATTTATTTCTAAACTTTAGTTAATTTTCTGTCTTTTTAGCATTTTTCTATCTTTTTCCTGCTTTTTTATTTATTTATCATTTTTTAATTACTACTTTTTTTTCTCGTAAAATTTAAGAATATTTTGTAGAATTCACACCAGTAAATTGAAACGAAATATTTTGTATATTTAAAAATTCTCACTTTATTTTCTCGTCCACGGCCTAGCTGATTAGCTTGTCTCTGCATGTCTCATGTAACGCTCATTACAGTGATTTTTAAATGATAGCGATTCTTTTGGAGTTATGTTAAGAGAATTATCACTTTGGGACGGTTAATTTTTTTTTTTTTGTTTTTGTTTGTTTCTCTCTTTTTTTGTGCTAGAGGCCTATTTCAGTCGGTACAGTTGTCGAATTTTTATAGGCCACTCTTAATTAGTGCTAGAGGCCTATTTCAGTCGGTTTATTGAATGGGGATTTATTGAATGAAGTCCCCCCAAGGCACAACTTTGACATGAGTCCCCCCCCAAGGTACCCCTATTTCAGTCGGTACAGCGTAGTCGAATTTTTATAATACAATCTTAATAGTGCTAAGGGCCTATTTCAGTCAGTTTATTGAATGGGGATTTATTGAATGAAGTCCCCCCCCAAGGCCCAACTTTGACATGAGTCCCCCCAACGCCCAACTTTGACATGAGTCCCCCCCAGGCACAACTTTGACATGAGTCCCCCCCAAGGTACAACTTTGACATGAGTCCCCCCAAGGCCCAACTTTGACATGAGTCCCCCCCCAGGCACAACTTTGACATGAGTCCCCCCCAAGGTACCCCTATTTCAGTCGGTATAGCGTTGTCGAATTTTTATAATACACTCTTAATAGTGCTAAGGGCCTATTTCAGTCGGTTTATTGAATGGGGATTTATTGAATGAAGTCCCCCCAAGGCACAACTTTGACATGAGTCCCCCCCCCAGGCACAACTTTGACATGAGTCCCCCCCAAGATACAACTTTGACATGAGTCCCCCCCAAGGCCCAACTTTGACATGAGTCCCCCCCAAGGTACCCCTATTTCAGTCGGTACAGCGTTGTCGATTTTTTATAATACACTCTTAATAGGGCTAAGGGCCTATTTCAGTCGGTTTATTGAATGGGGATTTATTGAATGAAGTCCCCCCAAGGCACAACTTTGACATGAGTCCCCCCCCAGGCACAACTTTGACATGAGTCCCCCCCAAGGTACCCCTATTTCAGTCGGTACAGCGTTGTCGAATTTTTATAATACACTCTTAATAGTGCTAAGGGCCTATTTCAGTCGGTTTATTGAATGGGGATTTATTGAATGAAGTCCCCCCAAGGCACAACTTTGACATGAGTCCCCCCCAGGCCCAACTTTGACATGAGTCCCCTCCAGGCCCAACTTTGACAGGAGTCCCCCCCCCCAGGCCCAACTTTGACATGAGTCCCCCCAAGGCCCAACTTTGACATGAGTCCCCCTCAAGGTACAACTTTGACATGAGTCCCCCCAAGGCACACCTTTGACATGAGTCCCCCCCAAGGCATACCTCCCCCTCATTGGGAAAAAGAGAAAAAACGTTGTTTTGCGGCTATAAGACAATTTGGACTTCCAACGTTATTTGTTACAATATCTGCAGCTGAAACACATTGGTTTGATTTAATGAAAACTTTATCATGGAATTTAGATCGTCACGAATTGACTAAAGAAGAATTTGTCGATATTAACAAGTTTAGCAGTAGGCCTCTGGAACTAAATTAAAATCTGTTTCTTTTTTTTTTTTTTTTTTTTGGTTTATAAAACCATAAGTTCGAAAATATGTACACTATACTACTTAAAATCAAGTAATATATTTTAATTAACAAATTCTCTTCAAAACAAGTTTAGATTTTCTGGTCTATTCAGAAAAATTTATTCTCAACCCCTTTTAACCCCGATTTAAATTCTTTATTAAGTGTTATATATATATTACATACTCTAATCAGACAATTTTTTTTTTCAATATTTTATCGTATTGAGATATATGAGGTAGTAAAAACCTCTACATTAATATATGTCAAATATTTTCACAATGATAAATAAACATACTGGGATTTTAACACTTTGTAAGAAACAATCAAATATCCCCATTCACAAGAATGAAATATAGTGAAGTAGTTCCATAAAAAATTAAGCTTATAATAAGGTTTCTTTTAATGAAAAAGGATCGATTGGATATTTCACACGCTATACTGGAAAATCTGAATTTACAATCATTATCCTAGAATCAAATACTTGTAAAATCATTATTAAAAAATAAATGAGTATACGATGAAATGTAGGATGAATAGAATCTAGCACTAATAAAATTTATTGTGCCACTAATAAAATTAATGTACTAGCCATAATCAAACCACTGCTGACACTTAAATAAGAAAATAAAAAACGCAAATGAAAACTGCTTGTAGTAATATGAAAACATTATGTTTATCACAGCTATCACAGCACTAGCCCATTGTGTATTTCGATCCAATTGTTAGCTGGTTCCACCAGCGGCCGAGCGGTTCTGCTCTCAAAGCTGGTAAAAGTGAAGTGACGGATTCGATCCCAGATCGCGCTCATCGGCCTAGTCGTTAGGAGTTTTCCGAGATTTTCTTCGAATTTGCGTAAATACGGGCTAGGACATTTCAGAAAGACCCCTGCGGATAGCACTACCTCTCAAGCCTACGACACCAGTACTGGAAATCGGCCTTAATCCCAACAACCCAGACCAACCCAATTATTAATTGTCAGCAGTGGCCCACTATTCCCATCGTATTGTTAGTGTCATCAGCGGCCCTTCTCACTCACTAACTTATTTCTATCCTACTGTCGGCAGTGGATCCGTCAAATTTGGCCACCTCTCGGCCAGCTATCAGCTTTACCTTCGGCCACGTAGATTGTTGATACCAATCGGCCGGCTGCGGCCGTTGTTGGTGACTAAAACATGACCTCATTTCATGCATCATCTCAGTTTTGCTGAGATATCTTGATGCTCATTCGTTATAAGTGACTAATAAAGTTGCGGCTAACTACTTAATGTTTTTTTTTTTTTTTTTTTTTTTTAGGAATGTAATTTTCTTTGTCTTGATAATATAATTAGTCTAAAGTAAATTCGTTTAGTATAAATATTTCCTGTGTTTTTCGTAGCTATTCTCATAATTATTTAAGGTAAGGCGAAATAAAAAATATTTTTAAATAAGGTAAATGAATTTTGCGAGATTCTTATACAGTATAACATAATGTTTACAGAGTAATCCTTTTTTTTTTTTTTTTTTTTTGCGTGTGTTGATTTTAAAAAATTTGGCAACACTTAAGGATGGGCGGCAAATCTACCAACTAGCGACTACTAACGGGTTAATACAAGTACGCATGGTTAATTTTTATTTTTTATTTTTTATTTTCTATATTCTTTTGTTTTAGAAGAATGATGAAAAGCGGGCTTTTTTTCTTTAGAAAACAAGAATTCGTTTGTTAATATTAAGCCAAAAAATCATCTTTTTTTTTTTACATATCTTTGCGTTTGACGTTGTTGTTATACAGTTTGACCCGTAAATAAAAAATAAAAAATATTTCGTTTAATTTTCTCTGTTATTTTTAGGTATATTCCTTATAGAAAATCTACCTATTGCAGTTGTCCTCATGACACGACTTCTGGAAAATTTCTTCATATCTTCACCGATCATGACCCCTAGAACCCAAAACCACCCTCCGTTCAAAAGTTTATATATAAAAATATATATATATATATAGGTATATATATACATATATGTATAACGCTTTTTCCCATGTTAAGTTGTGAACACGATAACTGGAGTAATTTTTATTTAAATTTAACCAGCTTGGGATATGTTGTCAGGACAGTAAAAATCTCGGTCAAGTTCGTAGATGGTTTATCTAGCTCAAAGAAGGGTGGAAATTTTCATTTGCCCATAATTTCTTTACTATTGAAAATAGGAAAAAACTTCGAATCAGGTGAATTACCGCCTTACCCTAAAAAACAATTTTTGTATTTAAACTTTTTCGATAACTTCAATTGCTTAAAAGTTACAAGTTAAAAAGTGATTTATCGTCAGTTGTGATGAAGCCGGCATTTTCTGCAGCTTTCAAAGATTAAATTTATAATCTGATGCTTATGTTACGTGCAAACGATAATAAAAAAGTTCACTGAAAACAGGTGAAGAGGGACAGTGTATTTTACACTGTATTCATTTATAGAATATAAATTTACATTTAAATAAGTATTTTTAGTTAATTTTTGTTAAGACCATGCTTAATAAAAATTATGCATTAAAAATAATTAAATATTACTTTTGAGCTCTTCACCTATTTTCGGTTCACGAGCCGCCACTGATTTGTACAGGGCACACAAATAAACAAACAAACAAGAATCGAAAGTAATAAAAACATGGTAAAATAGGGTATTACCATTGAAAAATTCAAAGTTGGTACGCGTTTTAATATGTAGACGACCTCCAATTTCACTTCATCTTCTAAAAGTACTAACAATTCTCACTAGAATGATACCTTTTACATTTTTGCGCATCGATTAGTAACGAAGTTACACCAAGTGTTGCTTTACCCCCCCCCCCCCCTGACAGTACATAGGTATCATTTCATTTCTTTGGTAGTATGCAAATATGACAGTTTTATTTGTTTCAACCATTAGTTTTGATGTTATTACGTAAATAAAAAAAAGCATAAGTCACTTTTCTCTGCAGTGCGGTTTTTTTTTTTTTTTGTCCCTTAGTGTAGTTTAAAAAGTCACACAGTATTCTTTCTAGCAATTTAAGTATAAGTGATTGTCGACAAATTTTGTATTTAAAATTGAACATTTGATTCACCTACATTTAATGTCAGTATTTGTCAAGTAATTACTTTCAGGCATAGTATTTCTAAAGAAATATTTTTACAATGAATCATCCAGAAAAATAATCTACCAATCGCGAATATAAGTGCGGCTTAGATTATCTTGTTTCCCGGAACTGAACTCACCTGCCACTTGTACGGCATGTTGGGGCAATAACAATTTCCTTGCTCATTGTTTACACTTCTTACTCTATGGTGTCACAAAGTATTGCTTCCAGCAGTTCTTATATAAATATTTACCGCTAATACGTGTGGTTGAAATCAAACATTTAATTCATTTAAATTTACTGCCTAAATTGTTATGTTAACATTTTCGCACACACTATTAAAGGAGCATGCTGAAGTGATTCATCAGGTAATATAATCTATTAATCGAAAATGTAAATGCAGCTTGTGAAATAACAAACGTGTTCTCCGGATTTAAACCTGCTCGAACATATTTGGAACACACTTGAAAGAAATTTTGTGGCAATAACAACGTCCTTGTTGATTGTCCACGTTTGTTACACTTTGGTGTCACAAAGTACTGTTTCTAGCAGTTCCCACACAAGTGTTTGCTGCCAAATATTGTGATTAAAATCAATTATTTGATTCACCAAAATTTAATACAAATTGTCAGGTTTATTTTTTTAAAGTAAGCCGTAAAAAACCACTTTGTTCCCCCGGAATATCTAATCTTGTCTTGATATTTTATGACTTTATTGTAAATATTGTGTTTTTTATGTATATGATACTGAGGAGGGATATTGTACAGCCGAAACGTCTGTCTTATGTTTTCAGTTTTTTAGTTAAAATGTGCCTTTTAATAAAATTTAGTATTCTTTATCTCATTTTGAAAGTTACTTGGTTTTAATTTATTATATAGTTAATAACACTCCATATCAAATATATACATTTTTATTAATAAAATAATATCTTTTTAATTATGAAATATATATACTATATATAAATTAAATAAAATTAAAGGAAAATCTGTATTAAAGAAAAAGTTTTCGCTTTATGTAAAAATTTAAAATTTAATTAAAATTTATATTCCCACATAAAATTCGAGAAATATTTAAAAATTTGAAACAAAGAAATTTATTAACAAAATCCTTCACATAAAGAGGTCAACCAAAATTACCGTTCTGGTTGAAAAACATATTCAATTTCTATATAATTAATAGCATTTTGACATTTCTTTGTAATTTTGTTTGTTAATAAAATAATTTTTACAATATAAACTATGTCTATTATTTAAAAAGTTTTATTTCTATATGAATTTATCAACAGAATTTTTCATAAGAAAATGTTCTATCAAAATACCACTGACATGAAGATTGTGTTCAACATGTGTTTTTTCAATTCCTACTATTATTTCACACTCTCCCTATATATATCTTGTACAAATATTCCAATCGATTTTTAACTAACTTCCCGACTAGCTAGAAATTTGAAACTTTCAGGATTGCTCAGAAAACGGTGACAACACATTACTTTGAAGTCTGATTTTCGAATTTTTTATTAGTTTTCTTATAATTAATTAAAATGTGAAAGTAATAACATCCTAATAGCGTTAATATAGCCATTAAAATATTAGATTAGCTATTAAAATATTATTATAAAAAAATAGGAGTTCATTTTCTTTCGATATAAAAATAAATACATTTAATTAAACGTAAATATTAAAAAGCTATAAAAAGTTAAATTATGCATTTCACAAAAATTGACATCATTGTCCCTTTAAAAATTTTATGCACATTGATAAGAGCTCTATGATTCATCAGAAGTTTAAAACATGGTATATAATTTTTTTTTTAAATCTTATAATTATTTTTCTTTCATTCTGCACGCGCGCTTTTTATTCCCTAATTCAAAATTATTAAAAAAAACCTTTTTTGATAGTGTTTGTAAGTAGGAATTGATTTTAAAAATTTTTCTTTCATATTACTTGTTTTTTAGCACTTTGATATTTGATTATATATTTTGTTTTAATTAAATATTTGTATAAAGATGAATATAATTATTATTTCAGAAGTTCTTTTCATTCTTTTCATCACTATTTAAATATGTTATAAAAGTACTTCTCTTTTGTGATGTGGTAATACGTTCTTGTATAATTGGTTACAAATTACTAATTATTCTGAAATACGTTCATATTTCATTGTAAAAATTTGTGTAAGATTATATAACAATACTGAGGCAGTTTACTTGATGGCAACATTTTTTTTTATAGTATTTTATTTAAAGATGTATTATATATATATATATATTAAACCTTTTCAAACATTGCATTATATGAAACCAAGTATCACTTGAAAAACTATAAAAAAGGAATAAAACTGACGAAAAGAAAAAATAGGCAACCTGATATTGAAACATACAAATTCATTAGTTTTTCAAGGGCATTGAATGTATAGTTATTTATGCGTATTAACACATTGATGAGACGTTCATTACGAAAATAAAACTTTTAATAATCAACAATCAAACAAATGTACAAGCACGCATTACTTAGCGCGCGGCGTACTACTCACTTACGTACTACGGGACCTTTTCCCGGCAAGGCTGAAAAACAGAAACAGAATGTTCTATGAGTTGAAGTTGAAGTACATATTATGTAAGTGAAAGTTGCAGTACATATTCTGAAAGTGAAAGTAGAAGTACATATTCTGAAAGTAAAAGTAGCAGTTGTTGTACATAAAATATAGATGTCGCCACGATTACTACAGGAGTATCTCCCCAGTGAACAAGGAGAACTATAAAAACTTACAAAATACAATTTCAATGTGATTATGTATATAAAATAATAATAATAATACAGTGGTAATACAATAAAATATTGATGCTTATACACTTAAAATATATACGTACACATATGCAATAACAAAATGAAATATATGAAAAAGTATTGGTGAGAACAGAATTGTTTAAAATATATACACATACACAAGTGCATATGAAAAATATATTACAGTAAATAGACAAGGAATATGTGCAATATATAAAAGAATAAATGATAATATATACAAATACAAAATTTATAATGACATTAAAAATAATCTGTTACCAAATGCTTTGGAAAATGAACTTTTCGACCAGATCTAGTTGTAATTATTTTTTGCTGTTGTGAATTTTCTTGAGCAGCTAAAGTATTAGATCTAAGTTCATTTAAGTCAGAATTTGTGTTGTTATGACAATCAGGTGGTGGAGATGAGTTGGCGTTATCTGAGAACTGAAATGCAGGCTTTAACCTTTCTATAGATACTACTGTAGGTTTTCCATTAACTTTAATAACAAAATTTTTATTACCTAATTCTATTAATTACACTATGAGGTCCTGTGTAAGGAGAAGTTAATGGTGGTTGAATACTATCTATGCGCAAAAATACATGAGTACATGTCTGAAAGGACTGATTTATGTAAACATTTGAAGTACCATGACTAAGGGGATTAATGGGAGAAAGTTTTCTCATGGATTCACAGAGTTGTGAGACATATTAAGTCAGGTGATGTTTCGTAGTTATCTATTGTGAATAAAAACTGATGGAAGTCGAAGCGTAGTACCATAGACTAGTTCAGTGCTACTCGCCATAATGTCATTTTTAATAGCAGTTCGAAGACCTAATAAGACAATTTGCAGTGATTCAGTCCATTTCATATTGTCATGGGTTTTTAGTGCAGTTTTGAGACAGCGATGGAATCTTTCCCAAATTCTGTACGCGTGGTTCCAAGAATATTTGTTAATTCACGGATAAGTGTGGATTCGAAGTTTCCACCTTGGTCTGTCGTGATAGTAACCGGACATCCGAAACGCGAAATCCAACAATTTACAAGTGATTTAGCTGTTGTTAGAGCTGCCATGTCAGATGTTGGGATTACTTCGGGCCATCGAGTGAAACGATCGACAATGTCATGCAATATTGATAACCTTCAGATAGAGGAAGTGGACCAATGAAATCGATATGTATGTGTGAAAATCTCGCATCTGGAAGGGCAAAAGTTCCGAATGGAGCTTTCGTATGCCGATGTATTTTGCAACCTTGATATTTATCACATGATTGAACAAAATTTTTAATGAATTTTTTCATGTTTGGCCAATAATATCGCTTAGTTATTAATTTAGTTGTGGCAGAAATTCTGGGATGAGAAAGATTGTGAATATGATTAAATACTTTAGATCGAAAAGATTCTGGGATGAAAAGACGCGGTATGTTTGTTGACATGTCACAGTATAATGTTATATCCTCTAAAGAAAAATAATGCTTTTGAATATTATATGTATTGTCAGCAGAATTTAAAATGTTTTTTAATTCAGGATCCTCTAGTTTTGCGAGAGATATTTGTTTGAAATCTAAAATTTCTTTTGAAATTGAACCAATTTCAATTCTAGATAAGGCATCAGCAATGGAGTTTTCTGTACGATTAATTTGACGTACATCTGTCGAAAATTGAGAAATAAAGTAGAGATGGCGCAATTGACGAGGAGAACATTTATCCGGCTTTTGCTTAAAGGCATAAATTAGAGGTGTTTGGTCAATGTAGATGGAAAAATCTCTACCTTCAAGCATGTGCCGAAAACGTTTAATTGAAGTATATATAGCTAAAAGTTCGTGGTTGTAAATGGACCAAGTGCGCTGACTTTTAATAAGCTTTACAGATAAAAATGCTATTGGTTCCCATGAAGAATTATTATATTGCATGAGCGTACAGCCGACAGCAACATCCGAGGCGTCACACCATAAACTTAAACTAGCACCAGAAATGGGATGTTTTAACAAGGATTGCATCCGCAAGTGCCGTTTTAGCGGTGGAAAAGGCAGTTTATGCTTCGACAGACCAGTCAAGAGGTGCTTCAGATGTTTTTGAACGTGAAGATTTTTTTAAATTTTTATGACCTTCCAAAAGTTTTACAAGGGGTGCTAAAATGTGGGCAGCTTTTGGTATAAATCTTTGATAAAAATTGTACATGCGACGTAATTAGGTAATAGTCGTAGGTCGGGGAAATTTGTTTATTGCTTCAACTCTGTCAGGGAGAGGTGAAAGTCCTTCGGCAGAGATATTAAATACAAAAAATTTTATATTAGATACACCTAGAGTACACTTAGATGGTTTAATAGTAAGACCATAGTGACTTAATCGTTCAAAAAAGGCTCTGAGATGTTTAAAATGCTCTTGTTTATCTTTAGATGCAATAAGGATATCATCAACATATGCATAAACACCATCTAAACCTCGAGTCACTTCATCGATGAATCTTTGAAAAGTACTAGAAGCATTGCACAGACCAAATTGAATCCGAGTGCTCTCGAAGAGTCCGAAAGGTGTACAAATTGCAGTTTTATGGATGTCTTCGGGAGCAATCGGAATTTGATGATAAGCTTTAACTAAATCAGTGTGAGAAAATATTGTGGTCCCATGAAGCTCGCTAGTAAAATCAACGATATTAGGGATTGGATACTTGTCCTTTTTGGTTTGAGCATTAAGAGCTCGATAGTCACCAACGGGACGCCAATAATTGCTTCCTTTTTTAGGGACCATATGCAAAGGGGAAGCATAATTACTTTTGGATGGGCGAATATGGCCTGAATCCAACATGTACTGAAGTTCTAATTTTGCAATTTTTAAACGATCGGGAGCAAGCCGACGTGGTTTAGCAAAAACGGGAAAGCCAAATGTTTCAATAAGATGCTTAACAGAATGTTTAATAAATTGGTCTGCGCATGGAGGTTTAGTAATACTAGGAAATTCATTCAACAATTGAGAAAAATTATTATCACTAAATACAGATTTTATAGAATATAAATGAGCAATATTAATCATACCATTAGACTTTAATTTTGTGTTAGCGTAATTAATCGACGATTTCTAAGATCGGACTGTAACTTAAAATAGTGTAAAAATCTGTGCCAATTATAGCTGTAGACACATTCCATACATAAAAAGGATAAATGAAGTTTTTTCTTGAACCTAAATCGTGTGATAAAAGTTTCTGTTTATATACATCAATAGAAGTGCCGTTAGCAGCTTTAAAAGTTTGTATAGGAGTGCTTACCTTTTCAACTGAGGCAGCTAGTACAAGAAAACAATCGCTACCTGTATCGATAAGAAAATTAACATTTGACCGACGATCTCGTACAAAAAGGCGACGAGAACTATTAGTATACCAGGCGTATGTCGGCGCTACTCCTGTGTTGTTTTGTTTTCCTGGAAGGTACACGGTGGTGAACATTTATTGGCTTTAGAGCCAAATTTTTTATCATACCAGCACAAGGAATCGTTTTTCACAGATGGGCTCCTTGGTCGAAAAAAAACGACGACTATGAGAAATACTTTTCGAACGTCTTAGTGACGCGACTTGTTTATGCAAAAGTTTAATTTCTTTCAGTAATTGTAAGTCATTGTTGCTGGAAACGTTCGAATCGAAACTAGTTTCTACTGCACTCACCTGTGCAGGTGTGAAGTCTAGAATTTTGTCGGCTATTTTAGCAGCTTTTTGAAGAATGAGAGGAATTATAGACGCGAGAATTGATTGCACGTTTGAAGGAAGTTGTAGAAAAAGCTCAAGCAGCAGAGCATCTGTGACATTATGGTTCTCTAGACGACGTTGCATAAGACGAAGCAGGTCAGAGGGTTTCCGATCTCCCAGTTGTTCTCCTGTAAGCAACCGTCGAATTTCTTGCGATTTCCTTACTCCACACCGAGATACCACTTCATCTTTTAACTTTCCATAGGAGTCATTGCTGTCAGGAGAAATAATGATGTCCCGGACAGTCATTGCAACATCTGGCAGAAGATTTGTCACACAGTAATTATATTTTGTTTTGGATTCCGTTATGGGTTTTGGAGTGGCTAGTTCAAATGTAGATTCGATCATAGTAAACCACAACGAGTGGTCAGATAGGATAAAATTAGGAATCTTGACTGCAGAAACATCACTCATAGTGAAAACTTAGTAGAAGAGATTCAAAAAAAGAAGCAACAGAAAGTTGGTTTCGATTTGAAAACGAAACTATAGCTGCACGTAAATATCATACAGAAAGTTGCGTGTTCAAATTGCGTCCGGGTCACCGCATTTTATAGGTGTTTATGCGTATTAACACACTGATGAGACGTTCATTACGAAAATAATTTTTTTAATAATCAACAATCAAACAAATAAACAAGCACACATTATTTCGCGCGCGGCGGGACCTTTTACCGGCAAGGCTGAAAAACAGAAACAGAATGTTCTATGAGTTGAAGTTGAAGTACATATTATGTAAGTGAAAGTTGCAGTACATATTCTGAAAGTGAAAGTAGAAGTACATATTCTGAAAGTAAAAGTAGCAGTTGTTGTACATAAAATATAGATGTCGCTATGATCGCTACAAGTGAATGCTGTATGTAAATTAGGTGATCTTTCTGTTATGCTTTATGCAAACTGCTAAAAAAATTTACAGTATGCAATGTCCGAGGTCGCCTAAAAGACTTCAAAATAATTTCAAATAATATGTGAAGAAAACCAAGAGAGAAACAAAGTTATGGAGTAGAAAAAACCAAGAAAGAAATAAATATTAAATTTCAAACACCAATTTTTTCATAATAAATTTATTAAGTGAAAAAAAAAATAATAATGAAAGAATTAAATATATTAAACTTCAAACACCATTTTTTTCATAATAAATTAACCTTGAGAAAATTTAATAAAACTAAATTTTAATTTTCTTTACTTTTGAAAAGCACGCCGAAAAAGGTAAAACGTTCAACAACAGCCATGAGTCCGAAAACAGTTAAGTTCACAGTTAAAAAAGGAAACGAGTTCATCTACTGAACGATTAAGTAAAAATGAATTTTAGTTTAATTAGTTTTTTTCTAATTTTTGACAAATAAACCTTAAAGTTAAAATTTTAAATTAAAATTAATCTATTTAATTTTAATTTATTAGAAATTGTTGCTGTTAACGAGAAAAAATTGCCCTCTTTGTCAAATTTGTCCAATAAACTTGAATGTGCATATTTTGCCCTAAATTACACTTTTTGTTAATATCTGTTTTTGACACAAAAATCTCGCGTTATCTCAATCCTTTCAGGAATTTTAGTTCCCAACTGCAAAAACTCATTCCGGAAATTTTCAACAAACTTTTATTTCATTAACATGCAGGATTTTTTTTTTCCACTTGTTTCTAAATTGTGACGGTAGATTATTTTAAACAGAGTGGATTTTTTTTTTCAGTAATAGATTAAAATAATTGTAACAAGTCTTATACAGAAAATACGCATTGTTTTATATTGTTATTACTTTACCATAGCTGTAATATATGCATGCTTATTGGTTATAATATGTATATATATATATTGAATTCCTTGATGCCTCTTTTCAAAATAATGCGGAAATTACATTAAAATTATTGTCATACACGCATTTATGTTTCATGAATTGCGTGCAGTCTTATGAAACAGGAAATGGTTAGATATGTTAGACAATACAATAATTGGTCCGTATTATTTGATACAATAAAGAAGAGTGTACATTCACATAATAAGATGAAGGAAATATATATATATATATATTCGATTTTATTATTTATAATAAAGAATTTTTAATCTTAAAGAATCTAAAAGGTACAGTTTATAAAACATTTTTGTGAAATAAGATAATGAAATATTAAAGAATTCCTTTAAAAATTGAAGTAACATTATTATTCTTACACTTGATACTTTCGTTTTATAGAAATTTCAGTAATAATAAAAATAATAATGGTAATAATAAGGATAATAATAATTATTAATATTAATATTATTTTATAATTGATTTTTGAACATTTTTTTTTTTCTCAGAACTCAACTAATTTATTTATTTGCTGGGAGAAAATAATAAAACAAAGACTAAGGCTCAAATATGTGGGTATATGTATATTATCATCATCAATCATTGTCATCAATTTCAGCCTTTATCAATCCACTGCAGGATAAAGGGATTCCAATCTGCCTTGTTTTCTACAATTCTTCTCCATTGTGCTCTTCCAAACTTCACGATTTTCATCTCTCCAACGACACAGTTGTCTGTTTCTCGGTTTTTTCTTATCTCTTGGTACCAAAAATAGGACTTTGGTGGTCTATCTGTCATCATTTTCTCTCGCAGGTGCCCGGCCCAGCTTCATTTTAACTTCTTAACTCTAGAAATAACATCAGTATCTTTTGTTTGCTCCCTAATCCAAACGTTTCGCTTTTCGTCTCTTCGGGTGAATCCTAACATGCTTCATGCTTCTCTGAACTGTTTGAAGTTTCTGTATAGTTTCACACGTTAATGTCCAAGTTTCTGAAGCATAAGTTACAGCAGGCGAAATGCACTGATCTAACATTTCTTTTCAAACAATTTGGGAAATCGCTTTTGAAATTAGCGATATTTCTCCTGAATGCTCTCCATGCAGGTTTAACTCTGTTGTTAATTTTTTTCCATGGTATTCCAGTTCATACAAACACACAGATAAACCATGTGTATATACAGGATGATTATAAAAAAACTACCCCGATGTATAAGACCATAGCTATCATACCGTTCACAGTAGCTGAATAAAATTTTAGTGGAAGGTATTTTGAGGTATGCGCTCAAGAATCATCTAAAAAATAACAGTTAAACTCTAACAATTACGGTTGCAGTGACAAAATTTCGCAAATTTCAAATGGCAACACCTACTTTTTTTTATTGTAATGGGATCTCCATACCAAAAAACCATAAATAGCGTTGAAACGGTACCTGTAGCACGGAAATTACCAGCGCTAGAAGAATAGAGAAAACAACTGTGATGTGCCTACCAGAGCCAGACTAATGACGTCACATTTTCCACTGAGTCTTCGGCTTAGAGCTCCTATAAACGCAAGCTGACTTGTGGAGGCTGGTTTACAGCCTCAACTTGTGGATTATCTCCTATCTTAAATAAGAAATGTGTAAAGGAGTGAGTTGAAGACGAAACAACTTAAAACTAATCTTTGTTAAACCTGACACTTTTAACGAAACCATCGCCATATAACACTGAAATCAACTTTTGACCTTGACACTTCCAATACAACACTTCCTTAAAAAAGAAGCTGACTCAGAACTTAATTTCTTAAACTTTTGTTTGGGCATTGTGATGTTAAAAACATCACTTCTTTTTAAATGTTAAATAAGATCGTTTTCTGCACTTAAATGCATTGTTTCTCTCAGCTGGCTCAACTCACCCTGTTGTGTTTGCTTTACTGCAACACACACACAGGAGAAAAATTGGTTCTTCTTTCCTAGTGGTGATGTCATATCACACCATGCTGAGAACCAATAGGGTGATGGTTCTGACTCCACCTTCTGTTATTCCGGCAGTTTTAAATTGAGTTGGGTTTCAGCAGCTCTCAAGAGAAGAACATGGGGTGAGAAAGATTTGTTTTGCTTCTGTTTTAAAATAATGACCATTTTATCATTTGGAGAGAGAGTGCCTACTTATTAATAATAAATATATATATATTAGTTTATATGAATACTTATTCAAATTTTAAAAACCATTAATTTTTATATCCTACTTAATTTGGAATTACTAGTGTGGTTTGGAAAATAAAATTGATTAATTTTGATGCAGCAGATTAGTTTTCTTACAAACATTATTTTTGTAAGCATTTTTCTTTTTACAGCATTCTAGCCAATAAGTAAATTGATTCCTCTTTTCTCTTATGTAAATAAAATTATTTGGATATATATATTTGACCTTTTGACCCAAAGAATAAAAAGGGTTAGTGGCCAGAACGCAATGTACGCCATGAGGTTCTTTGATCCTCACTAAGTAACTTCTGTTGTTATGAAAATTAAAAATATTAATAAAATTAATTTAAAATATGGAAACATAAAAGGTAAATGAATTATTTACATCACATTTGGTGCCGGAAAGGAATACTTGATTATTGTTCTTAAGAATAAATGGTACTGTAGAGATTGTTTATTTTGAATAAGTTATTTTATTTTTATTGCTAGAATTACTGAAATTATTTTTTTAAAGTCATACATTACCAATTACATTTTTTTGGTGATTGAATATGATTGATACCAAGTGACCTATAAGACAATTCCCTGTTTCAAAAATTGTGATATGCTGGAACTTTGTACAAATGAAAATTTTTTTTTTGGTTCAATATATTTTGAATAACTGATTAAATAAATAATAGTCAACAGAACTTTGTATTGTTGGCTTAAAAAAAAAAAAAAAAAAAAAAAAAAAAAAAATTTGTAGGTATCTCTCTCTCCTCAACTACGTGAATTTATTATATGCAAATAGCCATCAACACATGTAAAAATCAAGAAATTTAAATAACAAGCTTCATACATCTGTGTTGTTTTTTTAAACCAATATACTAGTTTCATATATATACAAAAAATAATGGCTTCTAACAAAGGATTGACAAGAGGTTTACCATTCAAAACTTTAGTAACGCCATTTTCTGGAGACCCTCATTTATTGGATTTTTTTATTGAACAAGTGAAATTTAAAATTGAGAACAGCAAATGGGAAGAATCCCATGCTTTGGCTTTTGTGAAATCAAAATTGGCAGATACTGCTCTTAAGTTTTATGTCTCCTCCCCAGCTTGCCAAAAAGCCAAAAATACAAAAGAGTTATTTAATATATTTAAGAAATACTTTAAGGTAGAGTCGGCAACTGCAATAGCACAACAATTTAACGAATTTAAGTTTGAGTCCGATGTCAATATTAATATTTTTGCTAATAAGCTTGAAAATTTAGTGAGAAAACGTTTTCCTGATATGGAAGAAAAAGCCCTTGAACAACTACTAATCGCAAAATTCAATGATCTCATTCCGCCCCACTTTAGAATTCATCTACTATCACAAAAAGCCACAACCTTTTATCAGATGGTGGAATGTCTCGAAAAATTCCAGGAAATTTATAACTTGCAAGTAAACCCTGTCTTACCAGGAACATCTTTTGCTACTATTCAGAACTTCAATCATAAAATAGATAGTGAAGTGATAGGTACAAACTCAGAAAACAATTTGACTAAGATTAACAATTCATCTTATAGCAAGCGGCCATACAATAAATTTCCACAAAATAAAGGTTCACACACGATTCAATGCCAATGGTGTGAAAGACCTGGACATTCTGCTCAGAGGTGCTTTGCACTCAGAAAATTACAAAATAATAAGTTTTCTCACAGATATCGTAATGGGCAATCTTTCTCTAGACCTTATAGAGACATGTCACGGAGAGCCAGGGCCCCTAAAACATTTAAATCCAACTCCCCTCAAACCAAAAGTAGTCATTCACAATGACTAGAAGTGGAGAATGGTAGAAGTGACACTAAACTCCTAAATACAAAGAGTTCCTCATATAGGTCAGGTTTGAATAAAGTCAATTACCATAACAACTTTTCACAGACTAACTCAACATATTCTAATCTACCTAATAATTTTTTTGTAAATAACAATGAAATCATTCTGAGATCTCCAGACACACAGGCAAAGTTCCCTTTGTCATTAGAACGCAAAGTCAAATCTGTTGCGATACAGACAACATCTCCTGTACTGGTAACGTCCCCGAGTGTGGAGGAAAATGGAGACTGCATATTAGTTAATTCACTGGAATTCTTGTTACACACAGACAATGATCTGCCCAATCTCCCCATTATACAATTACTGTTAAACAAAACATTAGAGAATTTTCTTCTCGACTCAGGAGCTTCTGTGTCATTACTCTCAAAGCATTACTTCTTACAAAATCAAAACAAATTATATTACAAAAGAATTGCTTCAAGAGTCAAGATATCTACAGTAAACTCTATAGTCCAATGTGACGGATGTGTTTGCATTTCCTTTAAAATAGGGAAAACTTTTTACAAACACACTTTTTTTCTTATTGAAATACCAACTGAATCTAAATTTATTGGTATACATGGCTTTGATTTTTTAAAGTCCCATCACGTAGTTATCAATTTACACAATAACAAAATACAAATTAATGAAAATGCTTTAGATATTCTAGACACTGTACCCTCTTGCAGTCTTCTATCATCTGAATCTGATATGAATTGGGCATCACATAAGATAGCTACTCATATGGATTTTCCCCAAACTGGATATAAAAAATCTAAAATTGATGTTCATAAAGAGAACTTACCCTCTTATCAAAAATGTTGGCTTACCCAGAAGATTATGATTGATCCACAGGATACTATATATGTGCCTGTGCGGTCCACGCTTATTCCAGAAAATCAGTTAGTAATGTTTACATCGTCTAACAAGCATTGTCCACTTGTGTCCTATCCTTCTCTTATGGAGGTACAACATATCAAGGAAAATTCTACTAAACAAGAATTAATTCAATTTTTTATTCCTATGTATAATAATTCGAGCAAGAAACTGCATATAAATAAAAATACCGTTTGCGGATACATTTCAGAAATAGATAAAATAGAAGAAAATTCCTTGGATCTTGCAACAAATACACCTGATCACATGTGTAATCTAATTAAGGCTACACCAGAAGTTTTATCCTTAAGACAGAAAGAATTTAATGTAAATAATTTTTCTATTCAGCATTTAAAACCTACAGAAAGGGTAATAATGCAAGATATTCTTCAGAAATTTAACTCTGTATTTTCATGTTCACTAAAGTCGATTGGACACACCGATCATATCACTCCACATATAAAATTCATTTCAGATATTCCCTTAAAAACTTACCCTTTTCCTATTCCACAAGCTATTCAAGAAGAGGCAAAAGATCAACTTGACAAATTACTGGATGCAGGGATCATTGAGAGAAATATCTCTGAATGGGCATGCCCAATGCTCATGGTTAAAAAGAAAGCTGTGTCTAAGGAGGATAAACCTTCCTTTAGACTGGCCCTAGATTTAAGGTTAATCAACTCTATGATTCGATGCTCCACTTATCCTCTTCCAAGAATTGATACGATAATAAATAACATCTCAAAATTTAAATATTTTACAACATTAGACTTTCCCTCAGCGTATCATCAAATTTCATTACCTAAAGAATACAGACGACGTCTCTCATTTACTACACAATGGGGAACTTATTCATTTAAAAGATTAATGTTTGGGCTGAGATCAGCCGCATCAACATTCCAAATGCTTATTGACACAATTATACAAGAGTGCAATTGTTCAGGCATATATGCTTACCAGGATGACATTATTATAGGAAGTGACTCTTTCCAGGAAACAACAGAAAAATTACAAACACTTTTAGCTACTCTACAAAAGTACAATCTGACATTGTCTCCAAAGAAATGTAAATTCCATCAGTCATCTATTGAATATCTCGGTTTCAGCATCCAAAATCAGAAAATACATCCTATTTCTTCCAACATTACAAAAATTACTCAATTTCCTATCCCAGCAACCAGAAAACAACTAAAAAGATTTATAGGATTGTGTGGATTCTACAGAAAACTCATTCCCTGCTACTCGCGATTAATTGATCCTTTGATAAAATTAACATCTCCGAAAACTACATTTAAATGGACAGAGGAACATGCTGAAGTCTTTAAACAAATACAGAAAGTTTTTTTCTCTAAACCTTTTCTTTCTTTAGCCGATTGGTCAAAACAATTTTTTCTTAATACAGATGCTAGCAAAATTGCTATTTCAGGGGTTCTTCTACAAGAAAAGGAAGGCATTCTGCTTCCGGTTAGTTACTTCAGTAAAACACTATCTAAATCAGAACAGCGATATTCAGCCATCAAGCTTGAGCTGATGGCCATAGCTAAGTCAGTCAGTGCATTTAAATTTTTCCTTTTCAACCGACCTTTCACCATTCTCAGCGATAGCAGACCACTCGAACACTATAAGAAAATTTCCTCTCCTGCTGATCTAACTACTAAATGGCTAATTGAATTATCAAACTATCAATACACATTCAAATATGTAAAAGGTAAAACAAATGTTTTGGCAGACTATTTTTCAAGAGAAGACTTTTCTGCATACACTCAAGATCTTAACTCAAACCCAGAATTAATTAAAGAGGCTAACAATTTACCCATTTCTTCAGCTTCTCCAACAATTGAACTCCATCATTTCAATGTCACACAAAAATCTGATAAGTCACTCACCTCATCAGAGCCTCATCGTTCTTCCTTACCTCAGTTGTTAAGCAACGATGCTGCTCCACTCAGTCGTTCCTTAAACAGCTCTGACGCAGATAATCTTATGATGGAAATCTCGGAAGAATGTTTTTTTAAAGAGCAAAGAGAAGATGACTTTCTGCTAAAAATTATTGTCGATATCACTTCGGAGAAACCTTCTCCTAAATATAAAAATTATTTTGTCCATCCGGACACAGGTCTGTTAATGATCAAACGAAAGTTTCACCAGCCTGAAAACTCTCCAAAAACAAAAATTGTAGTACCACAGAAGTTAAAACCTAAAGTATTAAAAATTTGTCACATGCCTCACTTTGGAATTAGAAATACATACAGAAGAATACTTAAACACTTTTATTGGACAGGATTATTTGAAGATGTAAAAAACTTTGTTCTGTCCTGTACATTATGTATTCAATATAAACCGCACAGAATTCCACCTGCTCCACTACAGGAAATGTTTGTTCCTTCTGCGCCGAGTATGTTAGTTTCCATGGACTTTTTGGGTCCTTTCTCCAATGGCTTCCATGTGTTAACATTCCTCGATCATTTTTCTAAACATATTGAATTGGTACCAGTAAAAAATGCAACAGCACAAGCTGTAGTTAAAGCCATTACGGGATACATTACTACCTTTGGTCGACCCTCTGCGATACTCTCAGACTTAGGCCCACAGTTCACAGCAAACATCTTTAACAACTTGGCACAGACATTGAAAATTACAATCTCCCATTCATCATCAGGACACCCGCAAACACAAGGCTCATCAGAAAGAATTAATACCAGCATTAAATCCTCAATTTCCACTCTTACCAAGGAAGGATTTGATTTTCATCAGGCTTTGATGATACACAAGAACCTGTATAACACCACCGTTCATTCTTCAACTGGATATTCTCCAGCCTTTCTGCATTTTGGCAGGTCAATAACAAGCATCTTTGACTTGTTTGAAGCTCCTCAGTTAGAAACACTGGAATTTCCATATGAATACCATAAATACATGGAATCAATGAAACAGATCTTTAGGCAAGTGCATCATAACATGAAGTTTTACCAAAACCAACGTAATACTAGACAACATAAAAAAGCAGTTCTCCGGAAATTCAAAGAAAATGATATGGTCTTTATAAAAACCAAAGATACATTTAAACCAAGATTCATAGGCCCATATTCAGTTCAAAAAGTAATATCTGACGTGTTACTCTCCGTCAGAGAATTCGAAAATGAAGGGGCTGAACCATTCACTATTAACATAGACCGTGTCATCCTGGCGCATAAAAGAAAGCAACATCTCATTCCACAAACAATTCTGACAGGTCAACCAGCTGGGATTGTTCAACCGCAGTCTCATTATGATCTCAGACCAAGATGCAAAACTTAATTTTTGTTTTTTGTTTTTTTGTTTCCATTTTCACAAATGTTCTTTTAACATGTTTTTTTTTTAAGTTTTTTTTTAGGGGACTTGATAAGCAATTCATTCACCAAAGTTGCCTGTTGTAAACAAGTATGAGTTGGTACAGGTATATTTGATAAGTTGTATTTTGTATATTGTCCTATTATATATTGTGTAGTTATATATATATTTTTTTTTTCTCCTGTGGCAAATGTTGAATATCTACAAAAACTTAGTGCAGTGTGTATTGTAGTTAATATGAATATAAATCTTCTGTTATGCTGATTTTTTATATATTGTCTTATTTGTTAAATTTGATAACTATACTATAATTATTTACTGCTCAAAATGTACAGTATGTGTGTGTTATATGTATCGGAAACTTGCATATTTATATGTGTATACATAATTTTTCTTCTTTCTTTTCATATATTAATTCCTACACATTGTCATGTTTATAAATATATTGGGTTATTAAATACAATTTCTGGAAGCTTCCACACCATTTTCACAGACACAGACATCACTTATACAACACAAGTATACACTACATCCACACTATTACACAATCAAATTAATACACAATCCACACATGATATGTATATAAATGTGTATAATGTTTGATAAAATTTTTTGTTTATTGTGATTATTGACATTGCAGTTTTGTTTTGGTTATATCTGATAGTATGTTTATTTGAGTATTATTTGACGTTTATATTAAGTGCATTTTTGATTTTGTTTAGTAATCTAACTTGGTGGCCTCGGTAGCCACTCACATTTATTATTTCCATTTATAATATGTATATTCTTTAAATAATAATAATAATAATGGTAATGATAAAATTAAAAAAAAAAAAAAAAATGTCTTATTCGAATATTATACTCGAGTACTTGGAATGCCTTTTCCGTAATGTAATATTTATCTGTAAGATTATTTTGACATTTGTATTGATACTTATTTTGATTTTTTTTTCTCCTTCATAATAATGCTTCAAGAGGTCATCTGTAAATATTTTATACTGAAATATAACTGATTTTGTTTTATCAGTTGTTAACAAGATTTCTTTGACATTTATTTAGTATAGTTGTTCTTTCATGTGTATACTTATACATTGATTAATCGGTAGATGGTATTTAATATCAAGACTATTGGTTAAATATTTTTGTTGATATTGCACATCCACTGAAATTCTTTTGTCATGTCATACATTTTTTTATTCTCGTTAACTAATTATTTTTACAAATTTATAAGAAAGCAAATTTTACAGCAATTAACATGCTTTTCAATATTTCTGTTATAATACTATTTTCTTTAAAAGGTATCAATGTTTTTTTACTCATGTCACTTGTTGATAAAAGCTGTGTCTGTTTGCATTTATAGATATATTTTATTAGTTGTCAATATCCTAATAAATATTGTTAGATATGTCACTGACCACTTTTGTATCAATAAAATCTTTTATTTGAGAATGTCTGTAACCACAGTGCTGAAATAGTATTGTTTTTGATGAAATGGCGTATTCCTCGCCTATTTTGGTAGAATTGATCACCTACCAGGGTAGGCGTTGATATTGGGTTTTTTTTTGTCGGAATTTTATTGTTTCAGCTTTACTTATCGATTTTGTATTGTGTTTGGTTCAGATTTTGTGTCACATGTACATTGTTCTCAAAATTTCCAAATTTTTTTATCAAGTGCATGTTATTAAGAGTATTGTAAGACCTTTCAGTTGCTTAAAAATTTGCTTTGTTACATTCATGCCTTTAATGGCCGTTCCTACAATATTATGTAGTCAATATAGATATTTTTTTTTTCACATGTAAGTAAAAAAAAAAAAAAAAAAAAATTTGTAATCCTTCATGTAAATGTAGGTATGCACTCTCCATTCACATTTTTAGTCTTCCAAATTTTTTTAATGGTCGTTAGGGGTAATGTGATGTTAAAAACATCACTTCTTTTTAAATGTTAAATAAGATCGTTTTCTGCACTTAAATGCATTGTTTCTCTCAGCTGGCTCAACTCACCCTGTTGTGTTTGCTTTACTGCAACACACACACAGGAGAAAAATTGGTTCTTCTTTCCTAGTGGTGATGTCATATCACACCATGCTGAGAACCAATAGGGTGATGGTTCTGACTCCACCTTCTGTTATTCCGGCAGTTTTAAATTGAGTTGGGTTTCAGCAGCTCTCAAGAGAAGAACATGGGGTGAGAAAGATTTGTTTTGCTTCTGTTTTAAAATAATGACCATTTTATCATTTGGAGAGAGAGTGCCTACTTATTAATAATAAATATATATATATTAGTTTATATGAATACTTATTCAAATTTTAAAAACCATTAATTTTTATATCCTACTTAATTTGGAATTACTAGTGTGGTTTGGAAAATAAAATTGATTAATTTTGATGCAGCAGATTAGTTTTCTTACAAACATTATTTTTGTAAGCATTTTTCTTTTTACAGCATTCTAGCCAATAAGTAAATTGATTCCTCTTTTCTCTTATGTAAATAAAATTATTTGGATATATATATTTGACCTTTTGACCCAAAGAATAAAAAGGGTTAGTGGCCAGAACGCAATGTACGCCATGAGGTTCTTTGATCCTCACTAAGTAACTTCTGTTGTTATGAAAATTAAAAATATTAATAAAATTAATTTAAAATATGGAAACATAAAAGGTAAATGAATTATTTACACCACAGGCATCATTTTCAATGTGAGTCTGTAAGGAGAGTTGGAAGAGTGAAGGTCACTAGTCGGATCTAGTGTTGAATAGTAGTAGTTTCAGTGACAACGTCCAGCTTAGATGAGTTGAGTTGGAAGATTTTAAGGTCACCTGTCGGATTCAGGGTTATATAGGGGTGGTTTTCGGTGACAATGTCGAGTTGAGCATAGAAGTGTTGCATTGGAAGTGTCAAGGTCAAAAATTGATTTCAGTGCTAGATGGCGATGGTTTCGGTGAAAGTGTCAGGTTGAACAAAGATTCGTTTTAAGTTGTTGTCTTCAATTCACTCCTTTACACACTTCTTATTTAAGATTGGAGATAATCCACACGTTGAGGCTGTAAACCAGCCTCCGCAAGTCGGCTTGCGTTTATAGGAGCTCTAAGCCGAAGACTCAATGGAAAATGTGACGTCATTAGTCTGGCTCTGGTAGGCACATCACAGTTGTTTTCTCTTTTCTTCTAGCGCTGGTAATTTTCGTGCTACAGGCACCGTTTCAAAGCTATTTATGGTTTTTTGGTATGGAGATCCCATTCCAATAATAATAATAATAATAAAAATAGGTGTTGCCATTTGAAATTTTTGAAATTTTGTCACTGTAACTGTAACTGTTAGAATTTAACTATTATTTTTCATATGATTCTTGAGCGCATACCTCAGAATACCTTCCACCAAAATTTTATTCAGTTTCTGTGAACGGTATGATAGATACGGTGGCATATATCGGGGTAGTGTTTTTTATAATCACCCTGTATGTATGTATATATATGTATATCTAACTGTAAATAAATAAACAGAACGAAATAAAAGGAGGAGTTCACCAAATTTAAATTATATCATTGATTTATTTCAAAGAGAAAGATATAGTAACCTACTGTTGGCTATAAAAATATTTTATTAAACATTTTTTAAAGAGTAAACGTAAAATTTCAAAATGAAATACCATAAAACATCAGTTGTTAAATCATAGAAAAAATTCATGTTTATTCTTGGTTCGAAAAAACTAAAAAAATATTTGATCTTCAGGAATTTAAAGAAACAAATATAACTTCAAACATTTTCGTCTAATTTTCTAGTTATTCTTTTAAATTACATTTTTACTTAACTGAAATTATAACAATAACAATTATTATTTTATTTATAAAGGGGAAAAAAAAACCCTTAAAATTTTGTGTTGTTATTTATTTTCCATACGAACTCATATTATGTTTTAGAAATCAAAATGATATTCGCACTAACTAATAAAATAAAAATAATATTAATAATATTAATAATATTAGTAATATAATTAAAAATCTTGAGTGACTCTACTCGATTTTCCGAACACTGAGTAATTAACGGTTTTGTAGATAAAGTAAAGAAAGAGGAGTCGTTAAATAAACAAAAGAGAGAAAATCATAATCGAGTGTTTGAGTATTTTTTTCCATATAGTACACGATGTTTTATTTAACGCTACTGAACTTTAAACCCATAGATCATAATAACAAAGAATTTTTCGTTGTGTTCCTTTAAAAACCTATAAATGCTACATTCACCAAAATGCTTGCTTATAGTTAGTGCAACAGCGACTTATAATATTAATATAAATTTTCATCTAAATTGAATAAGGCGTTTAGACGCTATCGCACTTTTAAAAATTTGGTCCCATATGCCATAATGATAAATAATTTTTCTTTGTGCCCCTGTAAAAAAAATGTGAGTACTACATTTACCAAAATCTATACAGTTCGTGCAACTGCGACCTATAACATGTGTAAAAATCTTTTGCTCAGTTTAATAAGGCGTTTAGACGCTATCACACTTTTAAAAATTTGGCCCCATAGGTCATAATGATAAAAACTTTTTCTTGTTACCCTTGTAAATAAACTATAAGTGCTAGATTCACCAAAATCAATAGGGTTCGTGCTACAGTGATTTACAACATACGTACCAACTTTCAGCTCATTCAAGCGAAGCGTTTAGACGCTAGCGTGTTCACTCACCACATACACACACACATACATACAGCATCGTATAAACAGTGAAAATGGACTCGGGAGACCTCAAAACGTATAGAAATATCAAAATATAAAATTCGTATTTTTGACATGATTACAATACTTTTCTTACATATGTATGTTCGGAAAGTATAAATGGATGAAACTGTTATTTTGATATATGGATTGAATTAGCTTAATATTTTAAAATTATTTAAACACGTCTTCTGCTAGAAATACGAATTATCAACAAAATTTGAATGTAAGTATAAATATATATATACATATATATACATGTATTTGTATAAGTAACATATTTATCCGTTACAAATGTAATTAAAAAAAAATTTTTTTATTAATTGTACCTCGTAAAATAGTGTAAATAATGAAGTCTGTAAAAGTGATCACAAGAAGTTGATAAAGATGTTATATGTAAGGAAATATTTAATTAAAATATAATTTTGTAGAAGAAAATAGCACTGTTAAAGTTATTTAATGGTCTATAAATATATGTATATTTTTTTAGATAAAAATTTTACTCAAGATTTTGAGTAATGAGTATAAAATATAAAAACCTGGAGTGACTCCACTCGACTTTCCGAACATTGTGTAATTAATGGTTTTGTAGATAAAGTAAAGAAAGAGGAGTCGTAAAATAAACAAAAGAGAGAAAATTATAATAGAGAGTTTTAGTATTTTTCTCCATACAGTACACGATGTTTTATTTAATGTTACTGAACTTTGAGCCCATAGATCATAACGATAAAGAATTTTTCGTTGTGTCCCTGTAAAAACCTATAAATGCCAAAATGCACCAAAATGCTTGCTTATAGTTAGTGCAACAGTGACTTATAGTATTCCTATAAATTTTCAGCTCAATTCAATAAGGCGTTTAGATGCTATCGCACTTTTAAAAATTTGATCCCATAGGCCATAATAATAAATGATTTTTTTTGTGTCCCTGTAAAAAAAATGAGAGTGTTAAATTTACCAAAATCTATACAGTTCGTACAACTGCGACCTATAACATGTGTACAAATTATTTGCGCAGATTAATAAGGCGTTTAGACACTATCACACTTTTAAAAAATTGGCTCCGTAGGCCATAATGGTATAGAATTTTTCTTCTTGTCTCTGTAAAAAAATCTATAAGTGCTATATTCGTGCTACGGTGACTTATAACATACTTACCAACTTTCAGCTCATTCTAGCGAAGCGTTTAGGCGCTAGCGTGTTCACTCACACACATACACACACATACATACAACATCGTAAAAATAGTGAAACGGACTCTGGGGACCTCAAAACGTATAGAAATATCAAAATCTCAAATTCGGATTTTTGACATGATTAAAATATTTCCATACATATATGTATGTTCGGAAAGTAAAAATTTATATGTGACACAAGGAACTAATCCTTGTGTGTTTAATTGAATACAGTATTTATATTTATTAAGGTAATTAATAATTTAATTTAACCTTAATTTAAGCTTAGTCTTAATTTAACCGGTTAAACTTTTCTTGCTTGCTTTTCAAATATCTGTATACGATTGCCGCACTGATTGGTGTGTCAATGAATTTTATTCAATTTCATAACTATGGAACTAACAATATAATTAACAAAATTCAATACAATTAATTAAATAATTTAATTTACTTTTATGTTAATTTATTACCCAATACAATTCTATTTATTGTTAAATGCATTTTTTAAAAATAATTAGTCCTTTTTTAAATACATAGGAAAAAGAAACTTTGAAAAGTGGTAAGTTATTATGCATTGTTTGCGAGATAAACGTCTTTAATCTTTTTTTTTTTTTTTTTTTTTTTTTTTTTTTTATCGTGATACAACTTTAGATTTCATTGTATTTGCGACTGTGAATCATTGAGTTTTACTAACTGCAGTTTTATAAACCAAGTACTCTTTATTGAAGACTAGATTCAACCTACAGAATGATTTTTAAACGAACAGGATAGATAATGTATGGGACTTGATACTGGATAATGAACATCGCAGAAAATAACTATTAGAGAAATGCAGTTTAGTTTTGTGAAAAGTGACAGAAATAGGAATGAATAGTTACATTGACCTACATTTTTCACTCTATGATCCAATAAAAGCAATTCCTTTTAGAAAGGTCGTTATTCTATCTCTCTATTTTTTTTTTTTCTATTACTTTAAATTCTAGAAAAATAATCAAATATTTATATAGTATACAGAGACAGATACTTGGAGTATGAGGTAGTTATAAACGCTAGGCTGGGCCAAAATACAGGTTTTTTATTACTTTAATTGTTTTAATACGCGAAAGCAAGAAAAAATTGCTTTTGATATTAGACACTATCCCAATAAAATATTTTTACAGTTGATTAATATATTATGCTCCCTAATATTGCCTAAAATTAGCAATATAAAATAAATTAAATTGCTAAAAATTGATATTTTTAATATCTATTTTTAGAGCGTGAGAGAGAAAATGAAATTTTATTTAAATTAAGATAGAAGCTTACTAGTTTTCAATCAATTTATTATAGTTATCAATCAGCTAATTATTTAAAAAGTAAATTAGCTTTTCATTAAAAATGAATGTTTTTTTTTTTTTTTTTTTTTTTTTTTTTTTTAAGGATTCTAACCACAGGAATTATATTATCTTTATGTCCGTAAGAAAAATGCCTTTACGAAATCATATCAGATTTTCTATGTCAAAATATCATAAATAATGTAAAATATCGTATACATAAAAGCTCCTCAATATATACAGCATTTAAGTATTTAAAAATTCTTTCTTAAGTTTTATATTTTTCTTTTTTCATGTGCGTGAACCACGTAGACGTATAATAGGCCTATTTCTAGCACGTGATGCCAAAGAAAACTTTCCGATTTTTTATTATCTATATATTTTCAAAACGTTCTGCAAGTTTTAAACTACTTCTAAACAAAGTAAAGAAAAAAGAAATTAAAGGTATTTGAATTAATTTTTCTACACGCTAAACGTAATTATGCGTCATTAAATACATAAATAAGAGTGTTAAGAATCTTTTAATTTTTACTTTCTTCTATATATATATAAGAAGAGAGTACTGGATTCGCGAAAATTTAGTTTTCGATGGACTTACACGTTTTGGGATGTCCTGAGCACGATCTGACTGTTTTTAGAAAAATGCCTGTCTGTATGTATGTAACACAAAATTTATGGACGCTGTGTCTCATGAACCAATGAACGAAATTTAACCAAACGATATTTAGTTCGATCCTGACATAAACTGGTGCTAATTAGATTTGGGGGACACTCGCTCAACAGGTGTCGCAGTGATCTCATTTTTTCTAAATTTTTAACATGGCAGTATAGGACAAAATTCCGTATAAATGTACATAATGGAAATTATTTTTAACAATTTTTTTGTGCATTTATGATCATTGCTTCCCCCTCCTCGATTCCACGAGGGGAAGTACCTAACAAATGAGACGTCAGATAAAGTTAAATTTCTTAGTTAGGTGGACCATCATCTTGCCACGTGCCTATTTTTTTTCTCCTAAGGGATAACCGTGCTATTATTTTGATCTGAAATAATTATCGATTTTATTTTAAATTTATTATACTTTCTCAGAAATTTATTTATAATTTAATTATTTATTAATTAAATTAATTATTATTTGAATATTATCAGGTTAAATTTCAGATTTTTCAAAACGAAATATTATAGACGTTTAAAAATGTTATTTATTTATTTATTCATTCATTTTAACTATTTATGATCAGCTATGTGTATAATAGCCCTTTTTAAAATTAGTTTAGCAATTTTAAAAAGAAAATGTGAAGCTAATGTTAAAGGGTTATTAGATGATATGAATTATTAAAAAAAAACAATAATAATAATAAAGTAAGTTTAACTTTGTAAAAAGAAAAAGAAAGAAAGTACTTCTATCGAATTTTCCTTAAAATCAGATTTGTACAACTAATAATACATCATTTCAGACAAGTTGCAGTGAAAGGCTGATTATTATATAAACTATGTGAAAAACACCAGAGCCAAGAATCGAACTCGGGCCTTCTGCTTAACGCACGGATGCTCTACCACTGAGCTACCCTGGCTGATAACCAGCTCAGCATTTTTCACATTCATTTCAATCAGCCTTCCACTCCAACTTATCTGAAATGAATTTTCAAGGTTGATGATTAAAAATTTCTAATAATTTCTTTTCTATTTTTAATCTTAGAAGAAAGTATTCTGTATACTAATAAATTGCAAAGGTATATATTATTCACGCATATATTTCATTAATATTATTTTTTATTTTATCTATTCCTTCTAATACACACACACATACAAAAAAAAAATCATAAAGTACTATTAAATAAGAAATTGCTTAGAAGCCTAATAAGATATGATTGTGTAGTAACTTCCTTACTTTATTTACCTATAAGAAAAAGTACAAACACTACTCTTAACAATATTATCTTTTCTCCTAATGTAAGAACCCTGTCGGTAAATATTATCGGAAAGTAAAGCAGTGCATACAGCATGTGCGAGGCAAGTAAACTTCCATAAATATTTTCCTTAAACGACTTTATTTTTTGTAAACAAAATCTTTTGTTCGTTTTAAATTTTCAAATCGTTTATCTGCTCTAAATAAAATATTTGTTTTAATTTCCCATTCAATCATATGTAATTTTAAAGCAGCTAGGAGGAAAAAAAATTATTTATAAAAAATGAGAGGGAGATACTTCATAACAGTATTTGAATATTCTTTTCAAATGAGTGTTAACAAACACATTTTCATATATATATACTTATGTAAGTTAATATATAAGTATTTTGTGTTTGCGAAACATATTTATTAAATAAAATGTTTAAATTTTTAATAAACAGAATAACCGTTAGGCACAAAAAGCAAATAAAAAAACAGAAAAAAGAAACAGCATGTATATATATATATATATATACTTCCTATCCTGTGTTTCTTGGGTTGTATTTTCATTAATTTTGATAAGTTTATGGTTTTAAGTTAAGATTTGTTGTTTTACTTTATTGATTCGTTTGTTTTGCAGGCTGTTAATTAATAGATCTGGTTTCTTTACATTAGTGTATTTCATCCACTGATGATTTTTTTTTTTTTTTTTTTTTTTTTTTTTTCTATCTTATTGGTCATTGGCGTTTCAGTGATCTTGTATCTGTTGCTTGGCTTCTACTATGCTTAATAGATCATCTTTATTATATTTACATTTAAAATTAAACCTGCTGCAATTGCGCATAAATTTTGAATGTATTTTGTGTTTAATAAAACTTATTGCTTTATGTCATTTAAATTATCTAATATATGAATTTCATATATTTAGATTTGTCTTAAACTGGCATTAACACTATTTTTTGTATTATACACTTTGTATAAAGCTGCATTTGCGCTCTTACAATTTGTATTATTTCTGTAATTTCTGTAATTTTTTCAATATGTTATTTACTGATTTAAAATTTATATTATATTATGATTCTAGCAGTGTTGTGAAGTTTTGCGACAGTATTTTGTCACTGGCCCTGGATCATTAATAAGTAACTGTATAGTTGGCAACTTACTTTAATAATTTATTCTTTAATTAGATGAATATCTTTAGAATAGCATTCACTGATCCATCGTAAATCATGATAAAAAATATGTTGTGTATGTGTAGTCGAATATTTAATTCTAATTATTATTTAGCATTTTGTGCCTGACATTTTGTGAATTGTGATGGTTAGTTTTTCTTACTTTACTTTAAAAAAATGGGCAGAATTTAATTTGTAATTGGAACCATATCAATAGATTCGGTCAAAGGAGGTTTAGTGTAAATATGTACATATTATTTTATTATTATTATTATTATTATTTTTATTATTTTTAGTTCTCTCTTCACTTTTCATTAATCCAGATACTTATTAATCAAGAATCAATTTAATTAAGTAATTGAATTTGGTATAGCCCACTTTCGATAAAACTAATGTAAATACTTACTTGCCTTGTGATTTTTAATATACAAAAACATTTTTTCTCTATGACTCTGTTTAGTAAATTTTTAGATCTTGGCAAAAAATACTTAGCTTCACAGCAGTATTGTGCCCGGTACAAGGATATTTATAGGGATATCCTTGGATCGACATCCAGTTACCTATCATCTCCTCCTCCTTTACTTCAATTTAGAACATGCGGTTCTAATAGATGTAAAACTTGCCCTATGGCCTCTCACACATAATTGAATAATAATCACTCTTTGGTTCCATTTTGTCAGGCATACCATGTTATTTATAAAATCAGTTGTGGTCATTGTAAACTTAGTTATATTGGTGAAACTTCAACTCCTCTACATCTACGCATTAATCAGCATCGACCAGATTCTAAAAACCTTTCAGCTGCACCTTCTAAATCAACTATAGAATTACAACACTTTAAATCACATAATTTTAATTCATGTACCATAGAGATTGTAAAAATTCAGAAAAATAAAAGTGAGCGTCTATTTCTTGAATCAAAATTTATGCAATATTATAATACAATTTATCCATATGGCCTAAATTCCGAATACTTTAGTAAAACTATTAAAGCATATTCTAACATCAACCTCTACATGATTATTCGACTATTTATGCACAACTCAACCACAAAATTAACAATAAAACTTCTAGAACTAAATGAGGTAGTAAAAAAACAGATTTAATCTTTTCTAAAAGTGCCATTATTAAACTCATTTCAGATCTACAGACTAATTACTTATCTAACTATAACTGGTTCATTATTCGAAAATTTATTTTTGCAATTAAAAAGAAATACTTAGTAAACTTTCTGAATGTCTTTCAAAGCCAATCCTATAATAAACATTTTTCAGACATTTTTTATGATATTATAATGTACAAAATCAAACAATTTAATTTAAAAATTAATAAAAAGCCCAACAAATTTAAAACAAATACTCAATTAATTGTGAATTTTACAAATCAAATATTGAACAGTATTAACATTACGTTTATCATTAATGACAAAGAATGTTTGTTTCTGATTAAAGATTTAAATCTATCTCGTACCTTCAAATATCCTCTTCCTCTTGGCAGAAAGATATTCAATTATAATTCTGTATCTAAGTCTACCTCTTTTACTAACACTGTAACCTGTAAATGCAATGATCCTTCTTTCTCAAAATTTATTGACAGAGACCATGGACACATTATCACGAGTAATCTCAATATTATTGATAATTATCAATTAAAAAAATTCATGAAATTTGGCACCAAATTTAGACTTCCAGTTAAAACTAGCCTTCCACAAATCTTTCAACAGTTATGACCTAGTTCTTATGACCTAGATTTATTTATTTATAAAATATCTATTACTCATAATAAACCTATTGCCTACTTCACTCAATGGAAAGTTTTAGTGTTACAAAAAATCAAAAATGCTTTATTTATCAATTCTTCAAATCTGGTGTTATTTAAAAAATCTGTACTTCTTAACTCAATCAAATCACTACAGGATGACTTTGTGATCACTTATGTTGACAAATCACCTAATAATTATGCCATTATTTGTAAATCCTACTATCTCTCTATTTTAAACTCTTCAATCAATAATAGTAACATCTTCAGTTTAACTAATAATAACCTTATTATTAATAACCGAAAAATACATAATTACTATAAACTACTTCAACTTCCCTTCAATAACTTTAATTATCCTTATATAGTTCTCATACCTAAGTTTCACAAATCTCCAATTAAATTTCGCACTGTCACTGTTGGGTGTAACACTTATAACAACAATGCTAATAAAGCTCTACTGGATATTCTAAAACAAATTTACAAATGTACTTGCAAAGTTGATAATTTACACTGTCTTAAAAATAGCTTTCAATTAATTCAATACATCAAATCGCTCGATTCAATAGACAATATTATGACTTTTGACTTTCAAGATCTTTTCAATAATATTGAGTTATCAGATCTTAGTAATATCATTTACAGTCTTTTTCAAGAATATAAAGCTCAAATTAATCTTCCTTACAATTTTAAAGCAGAAAAATTTAAAACACTTCTTAACTTTGTTATCCATAATAATTATATCTTCCACAACAACGATATCTATTTGCAACAATTAGGCATCCTACAAGGAGGTTGTAGCTCCAGTATTTTGGCAGATCTCTATCTTTATTATTATGAAAAGCAAATTTGCAATGATGATGTTCGATTTTATCGTTACATCGATGATATTATTGTATTTTATCTCAACAAGAACTCACAAAATGGCTTTTCCTTCAATTATTCACCTAATTTAAAGCTAACTCAAAATACTCTGACTAATCAATCAATTAACTTTTTAGATCTCAAAGTAATCATCGATGGTAATAAACTTTACACAGATATCTATGACAAACGGCAAGATTTTTGTTTTAATGTGAACTTATTTACACATTTTAATTCATGTCTGCATCTTTCTGTATTTAGAAACATCATCATTAACCATTTATTTCGAATTAATAATTTATGCTCTGCAAAGTTTAAAAACAAGAATATTAATAAACTGATCACAGCCACTGCTAAAATGGGTTTTCCTAAAAACTTTGTATTTTCTATTTTATATCCTTAACCATGTCCCTGTCAGTACAAAAAAAAAAAAAAAAAAAAAAAAAAGCTGTGTACACTCTTGTGTATATCAACAAAAAAATTATAAAATAATAAAAGACAATAAAAAAGGTGGGTGGGCAGTAGAGATGAGACGGGCTCAGCCCGAGCCCGTAAGCCCGAGCCCGATCGGGCTCAAATCTTACGCAAGTCTTCGGGCTCCGGGCGGGCTCGGATTCAAGCTAAAAGTTCCGTTTATTTTATTCTTCACTAACTGGAAAATGTAAAAAAAAAAAAAAAAAAAAAAAAAAAAAGAAATTTTATTCATTTTGAGAGCACCTTTAGTAATGTCATAATAGTCATGATAGGTTATAAATCACAAAATAATCTTGCAAACCTTAGTAGCTTTGACTTTCCTTTTTCTAAATAGAGCTCTTTTTTCAACGGGATGCATATTATGTCATAGTGTTATACAGTAATCCTTCCTCCTTCGTTATATCGGGCCTCATTATATCACTCATTCGGATAAATTTTTTTCCCCCCGATAGGCGCGTTATAAACAATGGGCTGCACTATAAATATCTATTATATAAATATATACATGTATACAGAGACATAGACATTATAAGTTGTTATAATAACATTTATAGTTATTTAAATTGAGGATTGATAATAAGAAAATTAATTTGAAAATGAAAACGGTATTTAATTTTACTGTGGTGTATGCGTTGCATAGCGTACCATTTTCAATATCGGGCTCGGGCGGGCTCGGGGTCTGATCACACAAAATTTTTCGGGCTCGGGCGGGCTCAGTTCAAAAATGTTTCGGGCCCGGGCGGGCTCGGATTGCTAAAATAGAGCCCCAACTCACCTCTAGTGGGCAGATGTTTGATTACGGAGGTGGGGTGGTGTTGTAAGGCTGGATGGTTGGGTGGGTTTGTGAAATTAAATTAAAAAAAAAAAAGTAGAAGGCTTGTTGCATTTGCTTTGTATTACTATGCAACCTTTCATTTTCCAAAAAAATTTCAGATTTTTCCTTTTTGAGTTGTCAACTATATTTAATGTTCTAATTATACTGTTAAACACAATGTGATCAGTCGGTGAATTTCATTGTGGCTCCGTGGTTTCATTGCTGTTCATCTGCTTTGAAATTTTGCATTTTTAAATCCATATGGTTCCTGTTCTGGTTGTGGCAGGCTGGGGGAGTGTTGCCGGCGTAAAACTAGTGTAACCCCACAGGCAAGTCACAAGTCTTGCCGCCTGCCTCCTTCTTCCTATCCTGTGTTTCTTGGGTTGTATTTTCATTAATTTTGATAAGTTTATGGTTTTAAGTTAAGATTTGTTGTTTTACTTTATTGATTCGTTTGATTTGCAGGCTGTTAATTAAGAGATCTGGTTTCTTTACATTAGTGTATTTCATCCACTGATGATTTTTTTTTTTTTTTTATCTTATTGGTCATTGGTGTTTCAGTGATCTTGTATCTGTTGCTGGGCTTCTACTATGCTTAATAGATCATCTTTATTATATATATATATATATATATATATATATATATATATATATATACATATACATATTTAAGTAATAGAATACTTAAAGTATAAAATAATATAACATATTATTTTCAATAAAAATATTATTATAAGCAGTCAATTACTTGAAACACACTTTGTTTTAAAAATACTTATATTTTACAAAATATTGTCTTAAAAGTTATATAAATATTGTCCACGAAATTTTTCTGGTGTCAGTGTTTTAAGGCGAAACAACAGAACTTTTGTATACATCCAGTACATATTTAATGAATTATTACAAAACACAATATCAGGTTGGTTGGGTTAAACGTCGCACTAGTACTATGGGTAATTAGCTATGGGTAATTGGCAACAGTCTGTCATGCACCCCTAAGGATAGCCCGGAGACATGCCATCACAATTTTGATCCTCCACGGAAGGGATGGCTCCCACTCTTCGGGAACCCTCACAGGTATATTTTGGATAGGAACATGCAGGACATTGCGGCCAGGACGGTTTTTACGTGCACCAGGCACCAATAGTGTACAGGACAGTCTTCAGCCGGCTCGAGTCTCGAACACGCAGTCTTCCAATTACGAGCTCGGTACTCTACCTACCGGGCTACCGTGACCCCACAGTATCAGGAAAGTAACATCAGGGAATGCAGTAGATATTGTTGCATACTCAGAGGTTCGTGAATTGTCTGCAAATAAAAAGCAAATCTTGCAGAGGTTTGAAAGTATTTACAAAATGTACCGGAAGATTACAGGTCTGTAAACCAATTGTCAACTTCCATTTCACCAGGAAAACAGCTTAAATAACAGCTGAAAACATCAAATACACTGTAAAAACTGTAGTATAACGTTAACACACAAAAATAGGCTGTAATCAAAGGAGCACTTTACACAGCAATGCCTTGGCGAAAACTGACTCACTTGGCTGCGACGCGATTCCTTATATCTGTGCTGATAAGTATAAAGGATTTAAGTCCAAAATTGTCGATTTTGAGTTAAGTACAGAGTCAGACTCAGAAAAAAATTCTCTATCGATTGGTATAAAGGATTTAAGTCTATGTCATTTAGTCTTTGAGAAATTCCATTGGCAAAAAAAGGTTCAAGTCAGAAATTTAGCATTCATGTATGGTATAAAATATTTAATTAATTTTTTTCCCGTTATTAAATGAAGGTTGACAACCACTGAATGGTATAAAGGGTATAAGTCAATGAAATTCTGTTTCCTAATCGATTCTTCTGATTTGTTTTTAGTTAGTTTAACATTATTTTTCGTCTCCTGAAAAATCAAGAATATGGACTTAAATCCTTTATACTTATCAGTACAGATATATCCTAGTAGAAAACGAAAATGTTTCAGTAACTTCTCAACCTATCAAGTTAGAGCTTAGATATTCGATCACAATGATTTTCTGCAAAAGGTCGCCAAAAAAGTCACCAAGGAGCAAAAAAATCGTCAAATTTGGCGCCAAGGCATTATTGAAACTTTTAAACAGGTTTTTAAAGGGAAATGGGCTATTTTAACACGAAAACAAGCTAGAAATGTAGAAAATTAACATTTTATAACCTGACTACGCCTTTTTGAATGAACTTACATAAAAAATAACTACTATTATTTACAAATTCGTAACAATATTGTCTCAGGAAGTTAAACTGCATTTAATTGTGTAGAGAATTACGTTGTGAGAATTTTAATTAACTAATACATAAAACATACTTTCTAATTCATAAAACTGACTAATTTTATTTTTATTTACTTTTTTTTTTTTTTTTTTTTTGGTTTGTTTGTTTTGGAGAAAATATTTGCTAATCTTTTAAATATTTGATTTTGAAGATAAAAAGCGTAAAAAATTAACTATGTGCATTTTTCGCAGCTTAAAACTAAAAGTTTAAAATAGAGTTTTTAATTTTATTGATTATTCTGAACGTGAAAAAAAGAGGGAGACTCCTTGAAGTGTCAAAATTGGGATGACATATTTCTCGACCACTCCCAGGAGCGAATCCCACCCAGAATCCCTCCAGTTGCCCATTTCATAGCTCCAGCAGGTTGTTGGACTCCTTCATCCTAATCACAAGGTGAAGACAGAATTTAAAAAGATAGAATAAGTAATAAATAATTCTCATAACAAAATTTCACATAGAATAACATAGATTTTAGCTGCCAATAGGTAATGAGTCCCCTTAAAATAACTTGCTTTTTAAAAGAAAGAACAGATTTAATTTTTTGTTTTTATCAAGTGCAAAAATAAAGTAAAATGTAGGTTAAATCAATAATATTAATAATAATAATAAAACGAATGAAAGAGAAAGCAGAAAAGCAGAGGCAATCAGTGGGACGACAGGAAGTACTACTAATATTAATAGAAGCATTAGGGAGAAATTTCCAATCTGGAAAACATTCTGCTCCGACCAATAACAAAGGAATTATTAAAGAGGCATATTCAATTGAAAAAAAAAAAAAAAAAAAAAAAAACTTGCTTTTATTTGTCAAATTAAATCACAATAAAAAGATTTTAACAACACCGCCAGCGCAAAAACAGTAGCCAGATTAAAAAAAAAAAAAAAAAAAAAAAAAAAAAAGATGATAGAAACAAGGGAACCGAATCAAATTCATAGAAACATAGAAAGTGAAAGCAATGTGAAAAAATCTGGTGTGTATCAACCACACGGCTTCCATTACCCACTCTTACACGTATTATACTCGTAGTATACACTTTTTCAAGACGTTGTGGTCAGAAGACATACAATTCGCCGAATAAATCAGACGTCTGACAATTTTTCCGTAATAAGAGAAATACATGTGCAAAAACATAAAAAACAGAGCTTACATGGTGAGTTAAAAAAAAAAAAAAAATCGGTAGAGCCAATTTTTAAAACGCCCGTTTCCGAGAACTTGAACTGACCTACCCAATCAGGATGACTGTCATTTTTTTTTTTTAATCAAATAATACACGCAGGAGGATATCTAAAAAGGGCTTTATGAAACAATTTTCAACAAAATCGTTAGAACCGTTTTTGAGATACCGATTTTTGTTCCCACTTCCAATTTTTACCTAAACTTTGTTATCTGTTATCCGAAAACAGTTATTACACACGAAAGGATATCAATAAGGCAGTTATTATGAAGAGTTTGAAAATAAAGTCGTACAGGCGTTTTTAAAGGAACGCACTTGCGAGATATCAAGAAGAACTACTTATAAAGGTCGCTTATCAATTTTCTTAAACTAACTAACTAATATTTACGAATGGAATCTAATAGAATGTTTATATAGAAACTTTGAAGAAAAGAGAGAGAAAACCGATTTAGATCCGATTTTTGAGATACAGATTTATTGTTCCATTTCCGGTTACGAACGTTCCACTTACAATTTTCACCAAAAGTTGGAAAAATCATCTGTACATCAGACCTGAACAAAAATTCCAACATAAACTTACTGATTTTAAAAAATAAGTATCACTTAGCGCTCTACAACTTTGATCCGTATTCATCGTTTTCCCGCTGGCATCGTTTTTTTTCACGCACCCCATGAAAAACGATGGATTTGGGTTCTACTGTACAATAATGCCACTACCTACGGTAGTCGGGTAACGGAAGAAAATTAAGAAAAACTATTAAATGTCTTTTTTTTTCTTTATGTCTATATATACATGAATGTATGCATGAGAGAGCGATAGAGAGAGAATTATTATTTAGATATTGTATCGTTTAGATATTTGACTATAAATTACATATGTAGAAAGATATTAGAGAATAAATCATGGGCCCACTAGCGGCCGAGCGTTTCTGAGCTCAAAACTCGTCGGCCTTGCCGCTCGGAGTTTTCTGTGATTTTCCCCGAAACTTGCGTAAATACGGTTTAGAACCCCTCATGGAGAACACACTCACCCTCAGGCCTAGGACCCTGGTACAGTCTTAATCCCCAGATCCCAGAACCCCGAATAAATCGTGAAATAACATTATTAGAAAAGCTTTTAAAGAACCATAAGGAATAAAAACTGAAAAATTATATTATGAAGGCATCCTGTGTCTTACCAATTGGACCAATCAAAATAGGTGTAATGATTCGATTTATGAAAATGTGTAAACCTAATATTTTTCTTAACTGCCTAGAAAAATGTCTTTTATCAAAACACGAAAAAGAAGAAACAGATTCTGAAAAAAAATTGCATTGAAGACCATAACTTTTATAAGAGAACTATATAACATTCGCATTTAAGATCATCCTAACAGCTTTTACAAGCACATGAATATTGGGCTACAATTGCAAATAAAATTGCAAGTAAAAGTTTCAAATTGTTGTAAAAAACATATTTAAAAACTGATTTGTTAAAAACTCGATATACATATAGCCCATCTCAAGGTCTTCACCAGGTTTAGTAACCAACACAATCCGAAATTTTGTTTGAAAATAGCTGCCACATAAAAATTTCAATCTGATCTAAAAAATTTTGATGACTCGATTTGCATGAAATTTGGTAGGTGCATAGCTCCTGTTAAAGTCCCAATTAAGTTTAATTTCAACCACCATCATGATTTAAAATGACAGATACTTTTAATAAAAAAAAATCAACCTACATTTCCAAATGGACCAATAGGATTTGTTTTTCTTCCATAGGATTTACAGAAAACAATATATGCTTACTTTTACTTTACTTTATTTTATTAGTTATTATTATTAGTTAGAAGGTTTTTAATTGAAATTGACTTGGTCATCGTGTCTTCGAGTCAAGCTAGTAAACAAGGCGCTTTCATTTTAAAGTAAATATAAGTTATGTCGTATGTTGCTCTTTGGCTCAGTTGGTAAGAACGTCCCGTTAAGAGCGCGGTGGTCGTGAGTTCGATCCCCCGAAGGTCCAGGGTGTTAGTTTTTGCAGATAATTAGTAGAAAATTTTTCGTTGTTTACACTAAGAATTTTTTGAGGAGTTTTTTTAAATAGTATTTTTTTTTTTTTTTTTTTAGATATTGGAAAACACAAAACATTTTAGATATTAAAACACACACACACACACACACAAAAATGTTTCAAGTAAAAAATACATAAAAAAAATATTTTTAGAAGCTTTATATATATATATTACTATTATATGAAATTGGATTTGTCATCGGCTTTTTGTCGCTTTTAAAAAAAAAAAAAATGTAAGCAACTCATTGTATCTCGTAATGAATCAGCTGGCTACTGCGTCATGTTTATAATGCGAGAGGAGTGTGTTCGATCCTCGCCGGACCGAGGTGTTATTTTTTGCAAATATAATTAATAGAAAAAGTGTCAGTTGATAAAAGGTAACATTTCGCTGTGTACCCAGTATCCTAATAATGTTTGATGATTTTTTTTTTTTTTTTTTTTGAATAGCTTTTTATCTAGTAACTAAAAAGCCCAAAATAAAAATTTAAATAAAAATAAGTAAATAAATTTTTTTTAGAATATTTATAGAAGCTTTTTATTGAAATTATATTTCGTTATCGTGTATCCATGTCACGCTAATAAAGAAGGTACCTCAACATTAAAGTAAATGTCAGCAGTGTTTATAGTCGTTCGTTGGCTCAGTTGGTTAGAGCGTCAAGTTGCTAATACGATGGTGGTGAGTTCCATCCCCGAAGGATCGATGTGCTAAATTTTGTAGATGAAATGTGTAATAGAAAATGTGTAATAGAAAATGTGCCAATTGATAAAAGAAAATTTTTCATTGTCTACACAGTATTCTAAGAATTTTTGAAGAGTTTTTTAAAAGAAACTTTTTTTTAGATACTAAAAAGTACAAAATATAAAGTTAAATATTATATATATATATACTCTTTTAGAAGCTTTTTATTGAAATTGGATTTTTATCATCGTGTCTTTGTGTCAATCTGAAAAAGAAGGCGCCTCCACTTTAACGTAAATTTAAACAACCTTTTTCGTCGCCTGTTAGTGCATTTGGTTAGAGCGTCATGGTGAAAACACGGTGCTCGTGAGTTCGATCTTCGCAAGCCGATGTGTTACTTTTTTGCAGATAATTGATAGAAACGATGTCAATTCATAAAAGAAAATCATTCGTTGTCTACACAGTGTCCTAAAGAATTTTGATAGTTTTTTAAAGAATCTTCTTTTCGAGTTACTAAACGCACAAAATAAAAATTTCTGTAAAAATAAAAATAAAAATAAATAAAAATATAAGTAAGTAAATAAATAAATAAAAATAACACTGAAAGTTTTTTAATATTGTGGAGCCCTAAAATGCCTAAAATTAAAATTTATTCTTGCAGAGACATGCTATAAAATCATAAAAGTTTCAACAACAAGAAAATTTTAAAGAAAAACATAGATATTTCACTTTTGCAAAACTTGAAAAATTTTAAATATTCCAAATATTTTAAAAAGCATTCGAGAACAATATTTCTTTTGTATAAATATTTGTGAGATTTTTCTAGAATGTTCTATGATTTTTCTTGACAGTTCTTAGACTTTTGGTTAGAGCGTCCTCCTGATAACGCGATGGTCCCGGATTCGGTCCTCGAAAGACGATACAGTACTTTTTTTGCAGATAAATAATAAAAAAAAAAAAAAAAAAAAAAAAAAAAAGTCAATTGGTAAACGAAAATCTTCCGTTGTCTACAAAATATCCTAAGAAATTTTAATTAGTTTTCTTAAGAAGCTTTTTCCTTTTTTGTAACTAAAAAGCACAAAATAAAATTTAAGTAAAAAATCATTTTTTAAAGTAAGAAGCTTTTTATTGTGAAGCCCTAAAAAGGATAAAATAAAATGTATTCTGGCAAAGACATGCTACAAAGAAATGAAAGTTTCACCACTAAAAAAATTTTAGAGAAAAATATAGGTACTTTCCTTTTGCAAGAGATGAAAATTTTTTAATGTTTAAAATATTTTAAAAAGCTTTCGAGACATTTGAGATTTCTGGCCTGACGTATGATTTTACAAAAACTAATAACTAAGAATATTGGTCTCGAAAACTTTTTAAAATATTTTGAACATTAAAAAATTTTCATCTCTTGCAAAAGGAAAGTACCTATATTTTTCTCTAAAATTTTCTTGGTGTTGAAACTTTCATTTCTTTGTAGCATGTCTTTGCCAGAATACATTTTATTTTATGCTTTTTAGGGCTTCACAATAAAAAGCTTCTTATTTTAAAAAATGATTTTTTACTTAAATTTTATTTTATTATTATTATTATTATTTTTAATCTGAAAACAATGTTTAGTTTTAAAAATTATTTCTGAAATTGCACCAACAGATTAAAAGCCCTTATTAGCCTTTATTAATATTTATAATTTAAAGTTTTCTTTTCTTCAACTAATTAAAACGTTTTTAAAATATGACATGATTAAATTTAGAAAAATGAAATTCATTAAAACATAAATCAAAATAAGGAAAACAATAATAAAAAAAATATAGACTTAATGAAACTGCAGGAGAAATTCTCGAGCATAAAACTGGATAATGAAATTCCGCAAAAAATAATTTCGAGCCTTAACGTAATTCTCATTAATTAAAGGCATTACACGCATCATCATAATTTACATTTTATTTATTTTGACAAAGCTTATTTCATAATTAGATTTGACTTGTTTGCGAGAAAAGGAAATTATCGAAATCAGACATGAGCAGGAGAATTCTTAATCTCTTATTATATGACCAAAGCACAATTAACTTTCTCTTTTCTTGCAGTATTCAGAATTAATATCATCATATATTAGTAAATCTAGAAAGTAATAAATGTCCTTAACTTAAAGAAGTAAATGTCGAAAGTAGAAAACATTTAATAGTTAACAGAATATTTATCTTTTAATAAACCTATGAAATGAAACCTTATGTAGAATTTAGGAATTTATTATTTAGAGTTCTTTCTAAAATTAAGGGCTTGATATATTGAATTATTTCTTTATTAGTAATTTTCAGGAAGATTGGGAATGACAATATATTTATTTATTTATTAATATTAAATTGATCAAAATTATGCACGAAAATAATAATGATAATAAATCAATAAACACATAAAATATGTCTTCTTTTCTTTTCTATTCTTTCTTTCTTTCTTTTTTTAAGTAATTTATATTTATTTAACCTTTCACAAAGACTAAAATTATCTTTGAGACTATTTAACATGTTATTTCTTAAAAAATAAAATACTCTATATAAATAATATTTATTTATTTTATTATACATATGTATGTGTGTGGAATAATTTGATGTGTCACTCACAGGATTTCTTGAAATTCAAATGCAGGAAAAGAAAGGAAAAGAATGAGCAAGGAAAAAATGATAACAAATAAAGATGATGGGTTAAAAGTTAAAATAATAATAATAAGAAGAAGAAGAAGAAGAAGAAGAAAAAATGAATAAACAATAATATAAAATTATTATAAAAGAAAATTAATTTCACAATTCCCAAACATTGACAATATAAGGTGATGAAAAAAAAAAAAAAAAAAAAAAAAAATCGAGCTTTGATACCATTTTTGCTGATTATTATGTAAAATGACCCCCTGAATCAGAATATTCATTTCTCCCATTTCGCCCTGTCACCCACCGTTTCCTAGGGACTCCCTCAATTTTTATCATTGTTCGGTAATTTTATGACCTTAAATTTGATTCGGAGAATGAAAAATAATTAATTTCATACCTAAAAACAAATATATATATATATAATGTTTAAAAATATAACATTAATAACAGATTTTAAAAAATATAAAAAATGTAATACATAATATGAGCAGCAAATCTCCCTCTCTAAGTTTTCCCCTTGCCGCAGATGTTGATGTTTTAGAATTTTCCAACTCTGTAGCCCCTAAGAAGGTTAAAGTAATCCCCCCTTCCTAAAAATCAAATTTATAGCCATAAAATCACTAAAAACTGATACAATTAGGGGGCCGTCCTTAAGAAAGGTGGGTGATAGGGCGAAATGAGAGTCATATTCGGAATACGGAGGTCATCTTACATAAGAATTTGCAAAAACGGTGTTGGGGGCAATTTTCATGCTGAGCAGTGTTATTGATAAATTTTTGAGCTTTTAAAGATGAGGAAAAACTTCAAGAACTTTTTTTTTTCTATGTCTGTCTGTCAATACTTCGGTGCTCTTGAATACAAAATCTAGCGCTCTTGAATATAAAATAGTAAGGAGAAACAAATTATTATAAACGAATTTTTTATAGATTTTAACGTCTTAAAGTTAATTATTATTATTATTATTTTTTTTTTTACAAATGATTAAATCCACAGAGTGTCTCAGTACCACATTTTAGAACTTTTAGAAGGAGTAGGGCGCATCCCCAAGACTCGGAATCATACATAGCAATACGGGGTCGAAAATGCTTCCCAGAGGTTTACACAGAAATATCAGACAAAAAGAGACGCTAAGTATGGGAATATTACTTTTAATAATAAATGTACATGAACAAAGGTAACATGGGTAAATGATAGCTTTTGAGGTTTCGTCCACCGATTTTAATGCAGGACTCACGTCTATGCCGCATGGAATTCTAAATATTCTATAATAGTATAGACTTGTCTTGAATATCTCTAAACGATTCGAGTAACCAGCACTTCAGTGTTGTCAGCGGTGTGAAATCTGCATTGAAGGCAAAGAACAAAACTTCTAACACTATATTTGGCCTTTTCCCCTTTGTTCATCTACACCGGGGGAAAAAAAGAACGCAACACCCGCTTTCATTTCGTTATTAATTGACGCAGGAATATATAACAGACATGATTCAACAGGAAATTAAATGCACTTTCTGAAAATGTTGTCGAATTTTGAATTAGGGGTCATCTACATATTGAAATGAGCGCCAACTTTGAATTTTGCAATAGCAACACTCAATTTTGACTTCATATTCGAATTTCTGAGAGTCAGGCAGTGCGGAAAAGTATACTGTTTATATACTTTATCTTTAGTATTCATAGAGTTATCATCAAAAATGTATTAGGGGGTTATCTGTACATGTAGAAAAATATCATTAAGTTCCTACAAGAATTAGACAAAATTTTACTGTTTCGCACCAGAATTGTTTCAAGAAAAAAAAAAAAAAAAAGAATTATAAAAATTAATAAAAGCGTTAACACTTTCACAGTACCGTCGTTATCCTGAATTCAGATTTTTGAGTATGTGTATATATGTCAGCACTATTTCAGATAATGTTAGGTATATTTAAATACATTACACTTACGATTGGTCAGACTTGCTGTTTGGAAAAAGTGAAAAATTTTCAATTAAAAAGTGTCTATTATGGCTATACTGATCACCAATAAAGCTTAAATTTTCTTTCGGAAGTGTGACATAATATACGAACTGAAATAATTTAGCTATATATATACAACAACGCATAAACTAAATATTTTCAGATAAATTATTGTAAGGCTTCATGAAGTAAATATTAAACAATTTTAATCGCTCTTACCAGTTTTGGGTCAGTTGAGCTGTTTGGATCTGTACGATTTGTTTTATAATTTATATGAAAATATAATTTCTCAATAAACGCTTTTGCGACTGCTGACGTAAATTCACGTCATTACGTAAATTCACGTAGAGTAATTTTCTTCATATTTAATTATAATTATATACTGAAGAAAAATTTTCTACAAATATTACGGTGTGAAAAAAGGGCGGGGTTAACAACATTCCGGAATAAATTAAAAAACTCGGCAGCTATGCTTATTTCTTAAGTGTGTACCCAGTGTTCATATTTTCGCAATAAAATGTACTAACCCGTTAGTAGTCGCTATAGACAGCGCCACCTATTACAGATTGCACACTTTTTATTTAACTCTCACCCATAATTTTAAGAAGTGATGTGATCGACGTTCCTTCGATTTTATTCGTGCTTTATGTATATCAAATGCTGCTTCTAAAAATTTTTGGTGACTATTCAATAAAAAAATCTGGCAACACTGAAGGATGGGCGGCAAATCGACCAACTAGCGACTACTAACGGGCTATGGATAGAAATATATTGATTAGAAAGAATGCAATTATAATGTATATCCATTTGTAAAATAATTGTGAATACAGAAAATTTGTTCTGATTTTTTTTTTTTTTTTTTTTTTTTTTTTTGAGAAAGAGAATAACGCCCGTAGGCGGACCTTACTGTCAAAAAGACAAAATCCTGCGGTCGCAAAAGTGTTAAAATATATTTACAAAAGTTAAAGTATATTTGAAAAAATATATAAATTTTGAATATATTAATGAAATTTTAAAGACTAAAATATCCTTAAAAGAATAATCCTCCCCCCTACAAAAATAAATAAATAAAATAATGAATAAAATAAATAAATAAAAAATAAATAAATTAAATAAAATAAAAATAAAAAATTAAAGTAATACATGAAGTAAATGATTATGCCTTTAAATATGACGGTAGTTAAGAAACGATTTTACAAGTCTGTCTTGCATTCCAATTCCGTTCGTTTTTTTATTTTTATTTATTTATTTATTTATTTTTTTTTTTATTGACAATTTTTACATTCAACCCATTTTTCTATTTTAAACAGGAATCCCCGCCTATTTAGTTATTTTTTTTTTCTTCTAGTGTTCGTTTAAAGGATTAAAAATTTATCATCAGTAATCGATGGTGTAAATGTCACTTATGTAAGCTTTTGTCTACGTAAAATACGGGGTTTGACACGAATACTCAAAATCGCATTTACTTTTCTTTTCTGTATTGTTTTGTTTTGCAGAACGAAGAAAGGCGGGGCTTGACTTCTTTAGAAAACAGGAATTCTTCTAACACTAACGTCTAAAAATCAACATTTTTGTTTCATTTCTTTGCGTTTGACGTTGTTGCTACATAATTTGACCAGTAAATAAAAAATAAAAATATTTTGTTTAATTTTCTCTGTTTTTTTTTTTTTTTTTTTTTTTTTTTTTTTTGTAATATTTGCTTGGTTATCTCATGCGAAACTATATAAGAGACGGCCCACCCTAAACCACTCCAAAAGAAAGATTTATTTATATCTTGAAAACTAATAACTGGAATGAACTGCAAATTTGCACACCCATATTTTTCAACATTAGGATTCGTTTTATTTAAAAATTAATATAGGTCATAATTCATAACTTTTATGAATATGAATTTATTAATATTTTTCAGAATCAAAAGTAATGATGGATTATGTTTGGGTTTCTTCACTATATCTCGTAAAAAAAAGAAAAAATGTATTGATCAAGTTATTTTCTGTGAAGATATTAACAAAAGTTTGAAATATGAATTTAACATTAGCACCTTCAAACTTTGAACGCTTATAACTCTGTGAAAAAATAAGTAAAATATACAACCATTATACCTTTTAAGGTAGTCACGATCCCAGGTATTCAAATATAAAATAAAAATTCGGCATTACTCTTGGAAAAATTAAAGATGGTGCGCGTTTTAATATGTAAACGACCCCCAATTCAAAATTTCACTTCATTTTCTGAAACTACTCACAATACCCCGTCGAATGATACCTGTTGCATTTTTGTGCATCGATTAGCAACGAAGATACTTCGAGTGTTGCGTTTCTTCCCCCCCCCCCCCCGACTGTATATTTATTATTAAAACGATTATTCACTTGTGTGGCGTCTGTGTGTACAGCAATGCATCATTCGACCCTGCATTGCTATATGATTACGAGTCGTCAGAATACCCAATCCTCTTTCTAGGAATTCTGAAGCACTATACTGACACTCTGAGTAAGTGCTAAAAATAAAGTCACACAATTTTAGATCAATATTTTTGCAGAATACTGCCACAATGTTTTATAACTTTCAACTATTTCTCTGCGATAACGGATTGAAGAAAAAAAGGAAAACAGTTGCCGCATGAGCTAACTACTTAGGTATGAATAGTGTGTGCGTGTGTGTGTGTGTGGGGGGGGGGGGGAATGGGATAAGTACCAAATATTAATAAAAAATCTCTATCACATATTTTGCAATCGCAAAAAGGTGTCATGAAAATATACAAAAAACTGTTCTATACATATTTGAATAGGCTAAAATTGAGAAAAGTTACACAATGTAATAAGCATATTGAGGGAAAGCTTTAGGAATTAAAAAAAAAAAAAATGATCATTCGACAGGGAGGCAGTTGCCATTTCGTTCTGCCATAGGAAGCAGAAATTCGCATTCAGGAAGCTATATTACACGGATAAACACTTTTCAAGCGATACCAGGCGACATAATGTAAAAGTACGGGAGAAAAAATCGCCTGGAAACCAAGCAACTTGAAGCAACTTTTTCCTGCCCGACCAAGATTGTCGTCAGGTGCTGCCGCTATGAACCAATGAAATGCTGCGAATGCTGACGTCATTTGACGTCATTCCTCTTCTTCACGCCTCTTCATTCAAAAGAGGAACTTGGCGGTTTTCTTGAGATGCAATTTATTCCTCAAATGAATGTGTTAATTTTACTTTATCCTATATTATATAAATATTTATGTTTCGAATTCAAAATCTAATATAAAATGTGAGTGTAGTTCACCTAATTTTTTATGTACGAAGCACGTTTCTTTCCCGATAACTTTTTTTTTTTTATTATATATTTTAAATGCGATATTTGATGAATTTTTCAAAGAGCTATTGTCAGATTGTTTGTTCATAATTAAATATTAAATTTATCCATGTTGTATCTTTTCTTTTGTTACAATTGTAATAAAAGCACTTAACTTGATTGAGATATAGTGATTTTTAACAAAGTAGTTCTTTTCTACCAACCTCACATTTTAATAATTATACCATTGCTCTCAAATTTATTCTGTCAAAACGTAATTTTGTCGCAAATTTAATTTTAAACATATTTTGAAAGAAGAAAAAAGAAAAAAAAATTAGTCTTCTTTGTGAAATAAAAATAATTTACATACCATTAATATAATTTTAAAAAGTCTATCACCTGCTTAGCCATATCTTTATCTTTCTTTTTAAAAAATACATTTACTCTTATTTGTTACAGAGTTCAATAATATTTTAATGAATTTATTATAGGTAAATTTATTTTATTTATCAGTTTGTGTGTGTGTGTATATATATATATATATATATATATATATATATATATATCATGAAAACCTTTTCAAGCATTGCATTGTCCAAGATGAACAGAAACAAACCTAAATAATAAAGTAACCCAAACCCCGGAACCAAAGTAATTATATTGCTAAGGTATTTAATAACATATAATAGCAAAATCCTTTGAGAATGTGTGTGTATATATTAACCCTACAGGCAAATCACAAGTCTTGCCGCCTGCCTTCTTCCTTCCTTTCTTAAGTTTCTTAAATTATTTTTTCATAAATTTCGATATAGGTTATGTTTTTAAGTTAAAATTTGTCGTGTTAGTTTATTGATTCGTTTGTTTTGCAGGCTGTTAATTAATAAATCTGCTTTCTTTAAATATGTGTATTTCATCCCCTGATGACAATTTTTTTCATTTTTCTGAACTTCTACATAAAGAAATTTTTAATCTAATTGGTCATTGGTGTTTCACTGATCTTGTATCCGTTGCTTGGCTTCTACTATGCTTAATAGATCATCATTATATATATATGTGTGTGTGTGTGTGTGTGTGTGTGTGTGTGTGTGTATACATACAGTGTTAATGCCTAATTTAGGCAAATCCATAAATGAAATTCATATATATATATATATATATATATATATATATATATACACACACACACATAATATACATACACGCGCGCGCACAAATATATTTTGCTGATTCCAATAGGATATAATATTTTAAATTAGTATGATTTCGCCTTACCTTTATTACTTATTTTTTCAATTGTTAAAAACTTAATTCAATTAACTCAACAAACCAAGGGTAAATATAATAAAATATAACTACGTTTTCTATAGGCTCGGGTACGATGCCAGGTCGCGCTCGTCGGCCTAGCCGTTCTAAGTTTTTTAAGTTTTTTTTTTTTTTTTTTTTTTGGAAACTCGCGTGCGTATGGTAAAATATTTTAATTAAATAGTTCCTAATGTGTTTTAATCAAATTATAAATAAGAAAAATTAATACAGCGTTCGCTAGGTTTTGTCCTGTTTAATAAATGTACAAAATCGGTTGAATGATGCAGCTTTGTATATCAAATTAAAAAATCCAGATAGGTAGAACGGCAAATATCTGTCTATTTACCATCACCCTAATCTATCTATCTATCTATCTATATCTATATGTATATACATATACATACACATATAATTTTTCCATGAGCATAATGAAAAGAATGAGAACGAAAACTATATATATATTTATATATATAACCCAGTAAAAAGCAAAAGACAATTAGAAAAGAAACGGAAAATAGAATATAAAAAAGAAAAGAGAGAAAAAATGAAAGCATAGCAATGATCAACACGTCGTAATAAATTTATTATTTATTTATTTACAAAAACAGAGATCGTTATTTTGGTATCGTTAATAAGTTGTATGAAGTAAAAAAATGTAATATTTAAAAAATAGGAAAGGCAGAATATTTAGCAGTTCGTCAAAATGAATAAATAAATAAAAAGTTACATAATACTAACTAAATGATGCAATAAAATCAATTGCCAGAGATAATTTAATCCATTTCATACCTCTCAAATTAAATGATAAAATTAAATAAAATGAATGAATCAAAGAATTAATATCATCTTAATTTTTAAGAATTAAAACACTGTGTCTAAAAGAAAAAAAGAAAGAAAAGAAAAATAGTATAACACTGAAAAATTTAATTATGATTAAAAATTATGTTAATTTCACTTTAACAACCGACAAAAATAATATTGAAGGAATATTATTTATGTATATATTATCAAATCTTAAATTAGAGTTAATAGTTTTAGCTGCAAAATACACAATAGGTCTGATCAGCTATAAGAAAAAAGCTTCTGTGAACTTCGGAAGCAATACAAATCACGCCGACAGTGCGATAAATGCGAGTACAAAAATATCATTGTGTAGAGTGAATACTTTCTTAGCAACCCTAACCGAGTGTTGCTTGAAATTGCTAGCGACAAAAATCGCCTCGTCTAATACCGCTGATACCTTAATGACGTCATAGAGAATTTCAGGTAAACAAACATTAAAAAATTATCTTCGTACTTTGAAAATCTTCGGGTATCCTCGTATGTTAAAAAAGAAAGAAAGAAAGGAAATCGCTAGGGGGAAAATTTGTTTTGTAAAGAAGTAAAAAAGTTTAATTTAAGGGAAGATCCTTGTAAGGAAAAAAATAAATTAAGTAGCTAAATTATCTACCTCGAACATTTTAAGAATTCAAGTTTATGTATTTTATTTATATATACATTAGGGTGGGTCGAAAAAAAATAATGTTTTTTTTTTTTCGAAACGCTATACCGCGGAAAACTTGCCTATGGGGTAGTTAAGTAAAATGCAAATAAAAAAAAGAAATTTTATTGAACCTCCAGCTAGCGCATTGTACTTAAAATTTCGATTTTTTTCGAAAATCAAGTTATTTTACTAGTTTTTTCGCAGTACTCAACCAATAATATTTTAAACTGCTATAGTGAAAATCCTTTATTAAAAGGGTTGAAAAACACAAAAAAAAAATTTAAGCGCAAAAGACTCAGAAATCGGTAAATTATTGCATTTAAGGTGCATACTAGCCCTTTGTAGTCAAGCGTGCTGAGTTGTGTGTTAACGCTTACGAGACCGCATGTTTTTGTCTTTTTTACAGTAAGGTTCAAATATGGGTGTTATTCTCCTCAGTTACAATATTTTAGAACAAAATTTTACATATTCACATTTATATTACAAATGGATATACATTGTAATTTTGTTCTTTCTAATCAAAGCATTTATATCCATAATATATTGATATTATAAATATGAATATTTGGTATATTTTTAAGAAATAAATAAGGCATAAAAATTGAGAAAGAAAAGCCCACTGGTGGAGTTAGAGGTTTTAAAATGATGTGAATTTATGTCATCGGTCACGAAAATGTTAGTAGCCCATTACTTTTTTTTTTTTTACTTTACACTACAATTAATTATAATAGAATGATCATATAAAGGATATAAATAAAATAACAAATCAATGTTTATTTTTATTATAGTAACATATTTAAAAAAAAAAAAAAAAAAAAAAAAAAAAAAAAAAATTGCCAGCAAGTACAGCTTCAACTTGCCTACCCAAAAATAGAATGTAAATTTTGCAATGCAGTACAATATTTTTTTTTTTTTTTTGTATTTTTAGTAAATATGTTACTATAATAAAAAGTAAACATTGATTTTTTCTTTTATCTATATACTTTATATGGTCATTCTATTACAATTAATTGTAGTGTAATGTAAAAAAAAAAAAGGAATGGGCTACTAACACTTTCTCGACAGCTGACGTAAATTAACGTCATTTGAAAATTTCTAACTCCACTAGTGGGCGTTTCTTTCTTAATTTTTATGTTATTTATTTCTTAAAAATATACCCAATGTTCATATTTGTACTATCAATACATTGTCATTACTACGGGGGATCCGGACAAAATATCGCGTCAAAAAATAGTATGATCTATTTCAAAATTTGTATTTGTGTCACGTGGGATCTCTGGTGAAGGCCACAGGACCTTAGAAGTCTAAATTAATTAATTAATTAAAATAAATAAATATGTTATAGAATAGAATTTTATTATTTTATATACATTTAGTTTTAAGTTACTTTATCATTTGCTTTTCACCATTCAAAATACATTTTAAAAATATTGTATAACACTGCTGACATCAAAGCTGAACACTGTTCAGAAACCTTAATTAAAAATATTAAAATAGATAAGTACGCTTGAAATCTTTATGACTAATCTTGACAAAGGTTAATTAACATACTCTTTAAACTCTTTTAAGCAAAGTTTATAACAATTTTGGAAGTGGATTTGTCAGTATGTGAGTGCTCTGACGGTGGTATGTGTTGTCATGAAATTTTATACATTTTCATTAATAATTACCAAGTCCTTTTAACATTCCATTCATTTATATAGGCGATATTTTGTTCAAGTGAGATTTTTTCTCGCGAAGTTTTGTCCCCCTACGGTTATAAATGCTCTGAATAGAAAAAGCTTAATTACAATGTATATACATTTGTAATATAAATGTGAATATGGAAAATTTTATTCTTAAATATTGTAAATGAGGCGAATAACGACCACAGGCGGACCTTACTGTAAAAAAGACAAAAAACATGCGGTCGAGAAAGTGTTAACACACAACTCAGCATACTTGACTACAAAGGTGCTAGTACGCACCTTAAATGCAATAATTTACCGATTTTTGTGTCTTTTGAGTTACTGCAAATTGAAAGATTTTGACGGTTTTAAATTTTTTTTTGTGTGTTTTTCAACACTTTTAATAAAAGATTTTCACTATAGCAGTTTAAAATATTATTGGCTGAGTATTGTGAAAAAACGAGTAAAATGACATGATTTTCGGAAAAATTCGAAATTTTAAGTATAATGCGCTAGCTGGGGGTTCAATAAAATTTCTTTTTTTAATTTGTATTTTACTTAACTACCCCAGTGGCAAGTTTTCCGCGGTATAGCGTTTCGAAAAAAAATAATTTTTGTTTTTCGACCCACCCTAATATACATATATATTGGCTTGTATTTTAATGCTTTGAATATTCTCAGTGATACAGTTTAACTATGCCAAGTTTTATGACAATAAATAATTTTATTCATTTGTGGACTTTCGTTCTTTCTTTAGCCATTTTTTATTCCATTTAGTGACTTCTTAATTTGCATTCTGGACCTTCACTATTACCCAGTTACAGCGGAAATTTTATATATAATGCATTATTAATAAAGAAGTTTAAATTACTTAATTAAATGTAAATAAATAATAAGAGAAGCCATCTCAGCAAATAAATAAATAAATAAAAAACTTTGATTTATCAATTTTAATAATCATAATATGTTTACATTTATACATTATATAAATCTATAGTAAAACATACATAACTAATATTTTGATAATGTGTAACTTTTGCCATTTTTGCTCCGAAATGACGAATGTTAATCATAATGTAAAACAAATACTTAAACTTAAAAACTTTCTTCACACACCATATAATTAATGAAAGCACTATCGGTTTCGAAATCACACGGCGTTTCTTTTTCCGGTGCAAAACACGTGCTACTACCTTGGTGGAGTGCTTTCAGTCTTGCTTTTGTCTCCAAGGTGTTTGCACGTGTTTTCCACCTGAAGAAGAAAGGCCATGTCCTTTCGAAACCGGTAGTGCTTTCATTAATTATATGTGTGTGAAGTTTTCAAAATTAAATATGTAAAGCAAACTATTTTAAGTAGGGTTGGCTTAAGGATAATAAAAATACTTTAAAAAAGTTTTAAATTCACATACTTCATGATCTCCATAAGTAAAAAAAAAAAAAAAAAAAAAAACTAATTAAAAAGTAGCTTAAAATTGCAATCTACTTAGTCATGGTATATAAAAATGGGGAATTACTTCCGAAATTAATTTTCTATTAAAAAACATGTTTTATCAAAAAAAATTATTTATCCTGAAATTTTACTTTATAACAGTTTGATTATATTATATTAGGACCAAATTACAAGAAATGATCTTTTTTGACGGAAAATTTAAATTATTAACTTATTAACAAAACCGATGCAAATCTTAAAAAGTAATTTACTTTTAATGAAGCGTTCTTTAAAAATAAAGCTTCGGTTATTTTTCGGCGTCTTTTTTTAATTATATTTTTGCCAAAAGTAATCGAAGATGTATCAGACATTTAAAAAAAAAAAAAAAGTATTGTCGCGTAATAATGAACAATTCAAATAGTTATTTACTTCATAGAATTTTAACATAATAAAAAAATCATTTGATTTTCGAAATTTGATTAGATTCGCTGAGTTTGGAGGAAAAATTAATTATTTTGCTGCTTGGTTTTTAATTTCATTATATGAATATATATATATATATATTTATATACTAGCAGGCTTTGCCCACGTCGCTGGTCATTATAATGAAATGAATTCCCAAAACACCATATCATTAATAAAAAATCTAAAAAAAAAAAAAAAAAAAAAAAATCATTAAAATCAGTCAAAATCTAAGTTTAAGTTCCCGCTATTTTCGGTAGAGGTATTCCCGCTCGCCACAGTCGAGTCTGGAGCTACAGTGCCTTCGGTAGCCTCTTACCTACTTTTTACTCTCCCTTCTTCGCTGTAAAAGTCGAATGTTTTGCAAAATCTCATCAAAATACATACACTTAACGCATACACTGCGTACACTTAACACCCACACACACCGATATTCACCATTCTGAGGTAATTTGGCTTCAAAATGTGTTTTTTGCCCCGCCCGCCTCAAAGAGAGGAATGGGGGGGGGGTAAATTCGCAAAATACTTTATATTGCATGTTGCATTACATACCTAACCGACACATAAAAAAATCGAGATCCTGAAATTATTTAAATCGGAGCTACGTTTTAAAATGTGTTTTTTATCGCCTTCTGCTCTTAAAGGAGGGAAGGGGCGGGGAGGGGGGGGGTGAATTTTGCAAAATCTCTTTATACTATGAGTTAGGTATATATATAATCGACTCACACATCAAAAGTCTCCAACCTTAGATAATTTAGCGCAGAGTTACGAATGGATACATGCGTAACTCTGCCCCTTTGGAGGTCCCACCTTTGGAGTTTTGCCCTCCTTTGGAGGGTGTGGGGTTTTTGCCCCCCACCGACCAAAGGGCGGTAGGGTGGAATTCCACAAAATTATTTGTAATGTGAGTTGTGTACGCATAAGCAACCCACACATAAAAAAATTACCATTCTAAGATAATCTGGAACAGAGTTACGCATGGAAACATGTCTTTTGCCCCCCTCCGATCCCCAAAGGGGTAGAACAGAATTTAAAAAAATCTGTTTTTGCTGCCCCCCCCCTCTCGTCCTTAATGGGGGGGAGGAGGAAATTTCGCAAAATCCCTCTATAGTGCGTGTTGGGAACCCATAACCATCTCGCATATAAAAAATCGCTTTTTTAAGAAAGTTCGGAACAGAGTTACGCTTGGAAACATGTTTTTTGTTCCACTCCCCATCCGCAAGGAGGGTAGGGTGGAATTTCATAAAATCACATTGTAGTGTGTGTCTTGAGTATGCATAACCAATCGACATATCGAAAAATCGCTATCCTGGGATATTTTAAGCAGCGTTACTCTTAAAAGCGTTTAAGCCCCCTCCCCCTTGCCCTTAAAGGAGGGGTGCAGGTGAGAAATTTTGTAAAATTTTATTTATTACCCTTTTTATTTAATTACCATGATTTTTATGCACAAAACAAAATTTAACAAGTTTTCACCCAGTTTATAAAATGTATTGTTTAAATGCTGCATTGGCTTTCTTTTAGTAAAAATCTGTGCATAGTTTACAGAATTCTTGAGAACTTATATAAAAAGAAAATGAATAACATTATTACAAGATTTTTCTTTAGATTATAGAACTTTTTAGTATTATTATTGTTTTTGTTACTATAGTAGAGAAGCCTATTTTTTTTATAAAATATCTGTTCATGAATTAATAATTAATAACTAAAATTTATCATTATTCTTAAAAAATAGAATTATAATAGTATAAATAAGAGGGAAAAATTCACTAGTACCAATTTAGAGGCACAAGATTCATCAAGAAGCAACTTTAAAATGCTTTTTCTAATTATTTTAGACATATATAATTATTCACAGTTTATTTACATTTCAAAATATTTCTTAATAAATCAAAAATTAATTAATTAATGAATTAAGTAAAATAATGAATAATAAAGAAATACCATATTTTTCGGTATATAACGCGCAGGTCATATAAATGCGTTATACACCAGGAAATTTAATTTACAAACTACTAAAAAATAGCGTTTACTGTAAATTTAAATTTCTGGTGTATAACTTATTTAACAAAGCTGCGTGTTATACGCCGGAAAATACGGTATATAAAAGTACTATGAAGCTTCAAAAATCATTTTTAGGTATGGTTTTAAAAACATGTTGAAAGAGTTTAAAAATCAACCATTTTTTTAACCAATGTATTGTTTACTTTTATATATTTTAAAATATATTTTATTCGTAGAAAAACGTATTATGATTGTTTCTGATGAAAATTTGATGATGAAATACAGGATAAAAGATTCAACCCCGAAGTTGTGGTAAAATATTATAAACATCAATATCAAGCTTCTTGTCAACAAATTAACACAAATCAAAAGCCTGCCTTGTACGAATGAAAAGTATAAGTTCAGAGTCACTCAATAGAACCCACGAAATTATGTTCATAGAATAAGTACTGTTCATCGTGAATTGAACCATAGCCTCCTAAACTAGATGCCTGTCGCGTGACTCAGACACTTGGCAACAGTTCAAGCGGTAGACAGCTCCACCCGGTACAGATTGCGCGACTTTTTTATTCAACAGTCACCAAAAAATTTTGAAAATGGGAATTTGATAAACATAAAAGGCGAATAGAATCGAAGAAACGTCGGTTGTATATATCATATATGACTCCTTAAAATTATTGGTGACAGTTGAATAAAAAAAATCGCGCAATCTGAACCAGGTGGCGCTGTCTACCGCTTGAACTATTGCCAAGTTTCCAAGCCACGCGACAGGCATTTAGTTTAGGAGGCTATGATTGAACACATCAGGAATTTATGTCCGGTGTTTTCTTTATGTCCTTCTAAAGAAGAAAGCTTTATAGATCTAGCATTTACAGGATCTACAAGATTACTTTGCAGTTCGAGATGAGGATGAATCAAGATCGAAACCATCTTGCGAAATCCCTTGACTTTTTTTTTTTTTCTTTTTGACTATATTGTAAGGGGTCTTTATCGAACACCTCATTGTAGAAAAAAAAATGCAGGATTTTTTCTGCTAGCTAAAATTTTAGCAAAGTCTTTTAAAATTACTTTCATTCATTCATTCTTTTTTTTTTTTTTTAACAAAAAAGATAATTTTCCGTAAATTTATTGAGAAAATTCTGTGGAACAGTAAGTGCAGTCTAAACTTATGGATTTTCTTTAAACAAAAAAACTAGGAATTTTGGTTAAAAAAAAAATAGTAGAACTTACACTTTTCTTATTTATTTTTCTTTCCTTACAGAAAATGTATGTGATATAAACTAAGAATCGTGCATCCATTGTTACAGTCGGCAGCAATATATTCGAGCTCTAGTAAAAATTTCTATATTAACAAGTACATTTAATACTGTTTTGTTAAATAAATCCTCGTCTAATAATGTTCTTACACTAAATAAGTACATGGTTCGATAAGGATTTATTTAACAAAACAGCATTAAGTGTGCTTATTTTATATAGAAATTTTTGCTAGTACTCGAATAATTTTGCTGCCGACTGTAGGATGATTGAAAACATGACAAATGACGTCATATTTGGTTACCAAGATTATTCAGTGCTATATCGAATGAATTGCTAGTGAGTGCGAAAATGTAGGAGAGATAAAAACTAAATATCATGCGGTATTATTACCCTTATACAAATATATTTCACGCCTTTAATAAAAGTATTCTCTAGTTTTGTTTCTCGTGGATAATTTTGCCATTTGATAATCCATTTTCTTGCATTCTACACAATCATTGTTACATTATATAATGCATATATATACATATACAATCCAAAAATACTCTTTTGGAGGAAATGAGTCTACAGTTTATGAAAACAGTTCATATATCATTTTGGTTGTCTTACATTACAGATTACAGATTTCAGAAATTAGAAAATAAAGAAATAACTGCACACAAAGATATAGTTTTTAAAAATACTTCACGGAAGTCATTTTGGAACTCAAGTATTTAAATGAGAAATTTCGATGAAAGTTTTGATTATTCAAATTAGTTTTAACAATTTAAATATGGTTATTTTCTTTAACAATATAAAATCTAATACATAAATAAGCATAATTTTACAATCAAATCACCTCATATGCTAACATGATCGTATTTTCGCATATATAACACAAATCTCTTTTGAATACAAAGGAAAAAGTAAAAAAGAATAATTTCATTTTAAATTTGCATGTTAAAAATTTTTCTCAGTAAAAATACTTTGAATAATCTTTTCGAAATTAATAAAATGTCAGTTTCTTGATAATTAAATTCATGAAATTTAAACTCATCTTTTGTAAGAATTAATTATGATTTCTTTTTATACTTTTGCCTTGTCAAAAGCAAAAATACTTGCTAAAAGAGATTTAGTTTATTCACTGCTTTAGGGACTTGATAATTTTCGAAAAGGCACGAAATTAAATTAAGAAAAATATAATTTGCGCTTCCATAATATTTTATAAACATTAAAATTGATAAAGACTCTAATAAATAAAATGTGATTATGTTATAATATTTTATTTTATTTTTGTCGAACAGAATTCTTCCATAAAGGATTAAATTTCCGAAAAATAATGCAATTTAAAAGCAGCATTAATGTTTTGTGGCTTATCGCAACTTAAATTTACATTTTTAATGAAACAGTAACTAAAAATGAATTCAGCTAAATATACACTGTATTAGGTTTACTTTAAAAGTAACATTCATAAAATTTGTGTTACACAAAATGATATTTGATTCAAATAGTATTATGCTTCAATTAAACGCAAATGAGATAAAAATTACAATTTAAGTTTTACCTATTTTTAATATGTTTAAAATAATCCTAAAATTCAAACTATTGTAAAACTTTAGTACGTATTATTTATTTTATTTAAAAATGCTAAATTCTAACAAATCTATCCCACTATTCAACAATATTTCATAATAATAATAATAATAATAATAATAATAATTTCGATTTGAGTACATTTAAAATACATTATAATGAAAAACAAATATGCATTACTTATATATTCTGATACATCTTCTTTCATTATTTAACTTTTATAAAACCTTATTTATATTTGAATAAATTAAGACATTTTTCCACATAATATACAATTCCTAATGCAGCTATTTAGTAGTAGAGAGCTCAGTTATATGCAGTTATAAGAGCAGACAGTCCCACTAATGTCCAATTGCGACTGGAGAAGATATTTTGGGGTAAGGCCAAACTCTAGGGTCCTAGGCCTTTGCCGAAGTGTCCTCTGTGGGGGTATTTCTAACGGGTCCTAGCCAGTATTTACGCAAGTTTATGAGAAAATCCCGGAAAACTCTGAACGGCTAAGCCGAGGAGCGCGACCTTGGATCGAACCTAGCACCTCACGTCTACCAGCTTTGAGCGCGGAACCGCTCGGCCGCTGGTGGGTGCGACTGGGGAAGGATTTGATTTACGAATGAGAAGAAACAAATAAACATATAGCGAAAATACATTTTATGTAGTACATAGAGAACAGCAAACACAGGCTGCAAAGTTTACCTAGAACTTATCTTCAACAAGTGCATTTTTCAATCACAGAATGGCCTTTTCTGGAATAGCCAAGTAGAAGGAAAGAAATTAGGAATATCCTTAGAAAAATCCATCAACAAATTTGCATAAACATATCTCTAGATCTTTTCGTGACATGCATCTAAACTTTTGTACATGAATTTTTAAGGCTATGATGCATATTATATTATTTGAAAGTTTTCATGTATGGTGAATGTTAAACAATCATTTTCTATCATTTCCTGCGATGTACAAATCATTTCAACACTACAATGTATTTTGCATAATTTACTTTTTCACTATAGTTTCCATTTTCTCTATGATCTCGGATAATCTACTCCAAGTTTTGCAAAATCTTTCTTTTGAAATCGTTAACTACAACTCAACCATGGAAAGACAGGTTTTGAACCATTTTGTTAACATTTTTGTTTACTTTTTCTGTTTGCGTTGTATTACTTTCCGAATTAAACATAACAATTAAATATTAAATGTGCTACGATTTATTTTATATCTGTGAGCTCAAGGAAAATTTTATGAAGTTTAGGGATATATACTACCTACAGTTTCATTTATATTTTAATCGGCCTTAATTTGCTTTCATAAATACTTAATATCGCCATTCTTGTTTATTCCTTGTATTAGTAGTCGACTACTAATACAAGCCTAATACCCTAACAACACGCTTGTCCATAATGCATTCTGAAGATATCCATAGGTCGACTTTTCATCCATAGTACACATTGAGGATGTCATTTGGAGACAATGTGTTGTTAGGATTGTGCTACACAAACTACTGTAATAAACGATTTGGAAGCATTCTATTTCTTATTTTCATATCTTTTACCAAGAGGTCAGCGCCACCTATAGGTTGTTTTTAGGAATTTTTATCCATTTAAAAATAAATCCATTAATCTAGTGATGCAAACTCTGCAAACTACTTTTTATTTTGGTTATTTTCCCGGTTTTCATATATATATATACATATATTAATTTCAATGGTATTTTTTGCCCACCCGTTATAACACTATACATAATTATAATTATATACATAATAAAGTAATGAAATTACTGAATAAATGTTGAACGCCGATTTTCGTATGCTGCAGACACGTTTTCAATTTCTTGACTAATGATAAGGTCTTAACTTATGAAATAGAATTAAAACTGTTCCTGTTATTTCGCCATAAAATTAAGAGGGAAAAATGTGTTTAAAATTTTAAACATAAAAAAGGTTATATTTAAAAAAAAAAAATTCTTTTTTAATATTTAGATTTTTAATAATTTAAATTTGAAACATTTACATATATGAAAGTTTACGTTCTTCTGTGATAAGAAAATATTTTAAACTAAATATTTATTAAAAAATAAATAAAAATTATAAGTTAGCTTTGCTCTCAGCTATATTTAAAATTCATTTCATTAGAAAATGCAAATGAATGCACACATTTTTCTCTATTCTTAAAGCAAATGCTTAAGAAAAAGTAAACAAGAAAACCACCGCAAAAATTAAAAATATATTTATACTTGAAAAGCGTATGTATATTTATTTACCTCGAAATATAAATGATGTTTGTCTAAATTAAATAAGTATAATCCTTTTAAGATTTAATTATATTTGTTTCCCCCCACCATTTTTATTTTATTATTATTTGTAAGTTTGAATACTGAAGATAATTATCCTTAAAAAAAAAAAAAAAAAAAAAAAAAAAATATATATATATATATATATATATATATATATAATAATAAATAAATAAAATTATAAATATGCATGTTTGGATAATAAATATGAAAATCAGATAGGATCTGTAGTAGCCATATTGATTGTTATTGATTGTTTTTGCATTACATTAAAATATCGATTGCAATAAGAGTAGTCGAACTAACCGTTTGAAATACGTTTGCCTTGAATGACAAAGCATGCATGTTGATGTACAGGAATTTTGCATTATGTTGGGTTGAAGAGAAAGTTCCTTCGGTTTGCACAAATAGGTAGCATTATATTTATTTTGTTATTTTCCTGTCAATATTATAATTTTATTGTGCGATAGATTGCAAAATCGTTAAATGTATCACATACAACAAATGAAAATCGTATAATATGTCATGGACTCACTAACCCTTTGGGTACATTTGACGAGTGAGACTCGTCATCTGCTTACTTGGGCGAAGTTACGGTGGACGAGTCTGACTCGTCATCTGAATTTAAGAAATAGGCGTTAATGTTTGCGGCACCCCCGCCAGTGGGCGTTGATCGCAAACACTTTCCTGGCAGAGCCTGATTAAGAGGGAAGCACACATTATCTCCGCTCTCACTGGAATATTTTTACAATTATTTTTTACTTCATGTCATAGAAATTCCACGCTTTGACGAGGAAATATTTTTTTATAAAAAATGAACGGTTTTAAGCAATCCAATTTACTCACCGTTATTAGACACCAGAATTCTTTTAAAATAATTTTTAATGAGAATTTTCTGTTTATTATAGGAGGAAAGTATTTGTTAAAATATAACGGTGTAAGTATAAATAATGTGTGCTTCCCCCTTAATCAGGCTCTGTTTCCTGGCGTTTTTTATGATATCTTACAACCATACTTATATCATCAATATAAGTATATTCCAAATAAAATGCATTACTTTTACATATTAACACTTTCGCGACCGCTGACGTAGATTCAAATCATTTGAAAATCTGTAACTCCACCAGTAGGCGTTTCTTTTGCAATTTGTATGCTATTTCTTTTCTTAAATATATAATTAATATTCACAATTTTACAATGAAATATACTATGGATACAAATACTTTGATTAGAAAGAATAAAATTTTAATGTATATCCATTTGTAATACAAATGTAAATACAGGAAATTTTGTTCTGAAATATTGTAACATGGGAGAATAACGCCCACAGGCGGACCTTACTGTCAAAAATTCAAAATCATTCCATATAGCGACAAATTAAATCCGTCCCTTGGGCATAAAAATCTTCAAATAATTCAGTACTCAAAGGGTTAAAAAACTCGATAGCTAGCTTCCGCATAAGTTCAAGAAAAAAATCCCTTAACACAATGAATCAAAATTTCTGATCCGCATTTCAAACGTAATGCAAGGAATTATCACTGGAAAAATGAATAATGATGATAATTTGAAATGAATTATAACTGGTAATGAAAAGTGTATCGCTTACGATAACATTAATTGCAAAATTATCATAGTCCAATAGTGATGAACTAGCACAAACCCTTTTGAAAGCTAAGTTGCACCAGAAAAATATCACGCTTTAAACTTGATTAGATTACAAAGATGTGTATTTTGAACTGCTTCCAAGCAAGCAAAAAATCCACTCAGATGTTTATTGCCAAAAACGTAAGGTTCCTGCCTACCGTCGGATGTGAATTTTTTTAATAATTGAAAAATTGCCTATTTATGTGCATTATATGATAGAATATACAGTCGGTAACAAAAGTGTCCGAACACTAGCAAAAATTCCTATGTAAAAAAAGTGCACTTCATATGGTTTTCTTAAATAAATCCTTGTCGAATCCAATTCTTAGTCAGTGTAAGAATATGATTTGATAAGGATTTATTTAACAAAACCGTATGAAGTGTGCTTTTTTTACATAGGAATTTTTGCTAGTGTTCGGACACTTTTGTTACCGACTGCAGTAAAAAACAGTGAATAACCTGAAAAAAATATGCAAATTTTAAAATATCTTGAAATTTAGGCTCAAAATATGCATAAAATTTGCGAAAAAAAAATACTTTTACAAAATATCATAAGTCAAATTTAAATAAAGATATTTTATTATGTAAATTTTATTTAGCTTTTTGAAAGGTCCTTAAGGGAGTGAACTACTCTTAAAACTATAACCATATTATTTAATATTTTATGGACGATAACATTTTTACATGCTGAAAAAATCATGAATTTACAGGACAGATCATAACTTCTATCAACAAAAAATAAAAATAAAAAATAAAATAAAATAAGATAATAATAATTTAGCTAGATTCAATATCGTAATTCAATCCCTAAAACAACTCCTCTATAATATTTTGTCAAAGTTTCATAACCTTTCAGTTATAACTTTTGGAGTTATGATGTTTTGGGATAAAGCAAAATGCTAAAAATCTCATTTTGAAAGCAGAAAACAGATTTAAAAACAAGATTTTACCTATTAAACAACTAGTTGGCATAGGTGGACTCTGCTCAGTTCCCCATCATATTTATGTTCTCATAAATTTCTAGTGCGAGACATATTATAATCATGTTAAAAGAAATGAATTTGACCAAAGCTTGATACAGTGACAGAATGAAATCCCTGCCTAATAGGCTATCCACCGTGCACTTCGATATATTTATCTCATTCTAATCTATCAATTTAATTTATCAGGGCCGATTCCGTTGTTTAGTTTTCATGCTACTATTTCCAATACAATAATCCTCAAAATTCATACTTATATGAAAAATTTACAATTTCGCTATGTTGATAAAATCGTAAATTACGAATAATTTACGAAATTTCCCTATTAGAATATTTGTATTCAATCATGCTCAAACAAATATCATAAATGTAATTTTGATGTTTTCTAATGTATTTAGGATCCTCAAAATGGAAGTTTATGCTCAATTTTGCCTTATTCTGACATGTTAAGTAAATCGTAAATTCCAAATAACTTACGAATTTTTTAAATTGGAAAAATCATAGTCTATGATATTCATGCCAGTATCCAAAATGATATTTAAAAAGTGGTTTGACATCTTTACGATGAAAATATACCTCAAGTTTGATGTTTATGTGAAATTTTGTTCTATTCTGCCATGTTAAGAAATTCGTAAATTTCCATTAACTTACGAAATTTTTATATTGGAAAATTTATAGTCATTAATATTCACGCCAGTGTCCTAAATAATATTTCAAAAGTAGTCTCACATCTTTACGATGAAAATATCCCTCAAGATTGACGTTTATGTGAAACTTTGTTCTATTCTGCCATGTTAAGAAATTCGTAAATTTCCATTAACTTACGAAATTTTTATATTGGAAAATTTATAGTCATTAATATTCACGCCAGTGTCCTAAATAATATTTCAAAAGTAGTCTCACATCTTTACGATGAAAATATCCCTCAAGATTGACGTTTATGTGAAATTTTGCTCAATTCTGCCATGTTAAGAAATTCGTAATTTTTCAATAACTTACGAAATTTTTATATTGGAAAATTTATAGTCATTAATATTCATGCCAGTGTTCTAAATCTGACAGTAGTCTGACATCTTTAAGATGAAAATATCTCTCAAAATTGACGTTAATGTGAAATTTTGCCCTATTCTGCCATGTTAAGAAATTCGTAAATTTCCAATAACTTGCGAAATTTTCAAAGTAGCATATTTATAGTTACTGATGTTCATTGCGGCATCAAAACTGATATTTTAAATCTGGTCCGACATTTTAACAGTAAAAAGTTTCCATTTAATGCACGTTTAAGTGAAATTTTGTCCTATTCTCCCATGTTAAGAAGATCGTAAATTTCTCATAACTTACGAAGTTTTTTAATTCGAATGTTGCAAATGAATAGGGTTCTTGTCAGTATTAATAGTAATATTTTAAAACGGATCTGACCTCTCTGCGATCATTTGTTCGTGAGACATCGTGTTAACAGACGAACAAACTAATGGACTAGCACACTAACGGACTAACGGACTAACACACTAACAGACACCCTACAGACAGACACCATACAATTTTTGTCATTTTCGGATTCCTCACATCTAAAAACGTATAAAAAAGTCAAAAAACCGAGTTCGAAATTTTTCACGATTACCTAAGTTTCCCATACCTATACTATGAAGGAGAATTAAACTAGTTGGCATAGGTGGACTCTGCTCAGTTCCCCACCATATTTATGGTCTCATAAATTTCTAGTGCGAGACATATTATAATCCTGTTAAAAATAAATGAATTTGACCAAAGCTTGATACAGTGACAGAAAGAAATCCCCGCCTAATAGGCTATCCATAGTTCACTTCGATATATTTATCTTATTCTAATCTATTAATTTATTTTATCGGGGTCAATTCCGTTGTTTATGTTTCATGCTACTATTTCCAATGCAATAATCCTCAAAATTCAGATTTATATGAAAAATTTACAATTTCGCTATGTTGATAAAATTGTAAATTACGAATAATTTACGAAATTTTCCTATTAGAATATGTGTATTCAATCATGTTAAAACAAATATCATAAATGTATATTTTGAAGTTGTCTAATGTATTTATGATCCTCAAAATGGAAGTTTATGCTCAATTTTGCCTTATTCTGACATGTTAAGTAAATCGTAAATTCCAAATAACTTGAGAATTTTTAAAATTGGAAAAATCATAGTCTATGATATTCATGCCAGTAACCTAAATAATATTTCGAAAGTGGTTTGACATCTTTACGATGAAAATATCCCTCAAAATTGACGTTTATGTTAAAATTTGCTCTATACTGCCATGTTAAGAAATTCGTTGAAAATTCATAGTCATTAATATTCATGCCAGTGTCCTATATAATATTTCAAAAGTAGTCTGACATCTTTACGATGAAAATATCGCTCAAAATTGACGTTTATGTGAAATTTTGCCCTATACTGCCATGTTAAGAAATTCGTAAATTTTGCAATAACTTGCGAAATTTTCAAAGTAGCATATTTATTGTTACTGGTGTTCATTCTGGCATCAAAACTAATATTTTAAAACTGGTCTGACATTTTTAGAGTAAAAAGTTTCCATTTAATGCATTCGTAAATTTCCAATACTTGCGAAATTTTCAAAGTAGCATATTTATAGTTACTGATGTTCATTCTGGCTTAAAAACGGATATTTTAAAACTGGTCTGACATTTTTAGAGTAAAAAGTTTCCATTTAATGCACGTTTAAGTGAATTTTTGTCCTATTCTCCCATGTTAAGAAAATCGTAAATTTATAATAACTTACGAAGTTTTTAAAATCGAATGTTGCAAATGAATAGGGTTCTTGCCAGTGTCGAAAGTAATATTTTAAAACTGATCTGACCTCTCTGCGACAATTTATTCTTGGGATATCGTGTACACAGACTAACAATCTAACGGACTAACAGACTAACTGACTAACAGACTAACAGACACCCTACAGACAGACACCATACAAATTTTGTCATTTTCGGATTCCTCACACCTGAAAACGTGTGAAAAAGTAAAAAAACCGATGTCGAAAATTTTCACGATTACCTAAGTTCCCCATACCTATAGTATGATGGGGAACTAAAAATAATTTTAATAAGTTCCTGATTTATTTCAAAGCTTTTTATTTCTTTTTTAAATTAATTTTATATTCAGTAACAAATTTTGATGCTTATATTGAGTAAAATCTTATACTATTAAGTGAGCAATATGTGTATATTTCACTGATCTCGAAAACGGTAGCTCGGACAGTCACGAGATTTAACACAAAGGTGCCCCCCGAAGGGTCATTGTGCACATCGAAGTCAGATTTTCGAATTTTTGATTAGTTTTTTCATAATTAATTAAAATGTAAAAATAATAACCTTCTAATTTCTGATAAAAAAGCCATTTAAATTTTAACATTTTATCCATAATTTAATTGTTGCCAATTTTTTTTTCGACAAAATAATAATAATTAAAAAAAAAAAAAAAAAAATCAGAAATATTAGAAAATAAATTAGAAATATCAGTCGCATCGTTACAAATAAGATACCAAATGAAAGTGAAAATTTTTGTAAATCCGATGCATTAAACAGCTTATCAATCGGATGATTAGTTTTTTCTTAATTAATTAAAATGTGAAAATAGTAACCTTCTAATTTCTGATAAGACATTTAAATTTTAGCATTTTATCCATGATTTAATTGTTGCCAATTTTTTTTTTCGACAAAATAATAATAATAATAATAATAAAAATAAAAATAAAATAAAATAAAATAAAACGTACATTTATTTAAAATGAGGAAAATAAATCAGAAATATTAGAAAATAAATTAGAAATATCAGTCGCATCGTTACAAATAAGATACCAAATGAAAGGGAAAATTTTTGTAAATCCGATGCATTAAACAGCTTATCAATTGGATGATTAGTTTTTTCTTAATTAATTAAAATGTGAAAATAGTAACCTTCTAATTTCTTATAAATAAGACATTTAAATTTTAGCGTTTTATCCATGATTTAATTGTTGCCAATTTTTTTTTTCGACAAAATAATAATAATAATAATAATAATAATAATAATAAAAACGTACATTTATTTAAAATGAGGAAAATAAATCAGAAATATTAGAAAATAAATTAGAAATATCAGTCGCATCGTTACAAATAAGATACCAAATGAAAGGGAAAATTTTTGTAAATCCGATGCATTAAACAGCTTATCAATCGGATGATTAGTTTTTTCTTAATTAATTAAAATGTGAAAATAAGAACCTTCTAATTTCTGATAAATAAGCCATTTAAATTTTAAAATTTTATCCCATAGAATAATAATAAACACGTACGCTCCTTCTTCCTTAATTATTATTCTATGTTTCATCCATAATTTAATTGTTGCCAATTTTTTTTTCGACGAAATAATAATAATTCAAAAAACTGAACTAAAAAAACATTTTCAACTTTACTGAGAATAAATACGAACTGAACTGAAAAAGCATTTTCAACTTTACTGAGAATAAATACGAACTGAACTGAGAGGAGTCCGAGGTTAAAAAATGTGAAAACGAAAGTGTTGTTCTTTTTGATAAAAAAATCTTTTTGTTTTGTGATTGAGTTAGTATAAATTAAAAAACCTTCTGATTCTTTTAAACAGGGAGTTATGAGTAAGTCTTTAAAATCAAACTACAACATAAAAATTTTATTTCAAAGGATGATATTTAAACACGTTCATTTTAAAAACTCTGAAACACTGATATGTGGCATCAAGTTATATGCAAGAAAATCAAAAACAACTTTCATTTAAAATTTAAATACGAGTTTTTAGAAATCAAAAAGTTTAAATAAATATTCTTAAGATGAAACGATCAAATGATGTGATACCAGTTAATCCAGAAGAACAAAGTACTTCAAATGCAGACCAACTAATTAATCGTACTTCCTTATATCAAGCTAGGCCTATCCGTGCATCAAAATTAAAATGTCGCCAAAATATAAGGGAAATAGGACAGATGTACAGAAAGGAACGTTCTGAGAGTATATCTAGGCAAGTTTTTCAGCATCGAGCAAGGGAGAGCACGGAAGACAGAATCCAGCGACTTGAAGATCTAAGACAGCGAGCTTCTCAGCGTAGGGCATCAGAGAGTACACTAGAGAGACGACAACGCCTAGAAGAGAAAAGACGTCGACAAGCAAGATATGAAGTGGCATTGCGAAATCGGTGCCCAACATACAAAATAGCAGTTTGTAGAGATGTGAACTATAGTACTTTAGGAGAATTCAATGTGAAATGCGTTCATTGTAAAGCATCACATTTTCCAGAGGAACGTGTTTGCAATCGTCTTCATAGAGACTCTTTTGGTGATTGTTGTCTTCATGGACGATTATTACTGCCAGCACCATATTTTGCGAACGAGTTAGCAAGACTGTTTTTGCACTGCCATCCACTTGCTGAAGAATTTCATAAAAGAATCAGAAACTTGAATTCCTGTTTTGCTTTTTCTTCTTTCAATGTGTCAGAAGACAGAACCATCAACAGTCATGGCATATACAGTTTTATTGCATGTGGACAAGTATACCACAAAATGAACTTTGCTGCTCAACCGACTCAAGACATACATGGAGAATTTGAAAAACCTCAATACGGTCAGATGTATTTTTTGGATCCTGATAATGCTGTTGACGAACGATTACATCATCCTCTGAATTATGGAATAAGTCGTGAACTCATGGAATTATTAGAGCACGTAATAAGGGCACAGAATGGTTATGCACAGGGTTATATGATGATGCGAGAAGTTCAGTATGAAGTTGAACAGCAAGCTACTGCACAAGGATTATCTGCACCTGAAGTTCAACTTTTTTTCAGAATTCCTCAGGAAAGTGATTACAGAAGATTTAATACACCATCCATTAATGAAGTTTGCGCTGTCTTCACACTTAATGCCGATCAGAGTTTCCCAGAAAATAAAATGATTGTACATCGGCGAAACAAGGAAATTGTTATTCTAAAAAATATTGATAAACGTATTGAACCATTCACTTATCCACTGTTTTACCCACAGGGTACGGATGGTTTTTCTCTTGATATACCATTGACTACACCTTATTCTTCGCGGCATCATGCAACGCGCCTTGAGTTGGCTCAGAACAGACTTGCTTTTCGACCTGAAGTAATAAATTATTTGTCCACAAGAATGAATTCTACAGGTCATGACTTGCGACAAATACAATTTAATGCATTGCATTTTGGTGGCAGACTTTTTCAACAGTATGTTGTCGACACTTTTATTAGGGTCGAAAGAGATCGTATTCAGTGGATTAAAGCAAATCAAAAGAAGATTCTTGCTGATAATTATACAGAAGTCACACGTTTGATAAACGACTTAGTAGAAAAAAACAAAGCTACAGTTGGAGAGAAAGTCATTCTCCCATCATCTTTCCCAGGGTCAACACGCTATTATACTGAACAATTTGAAAATGCTATGGCAATTGTTCGCCGTCTTGGTTCTCCAAATTTCTTCATAACAATGACATGTAATGCAAACTGGCCTGAAATAAAAAACGCTTTGCACATTCAGTTACAAAATGGATCTTTTATACAACAACTTCCTCAAGACCGACCAGATGTTGTAACTCGAGTTGCAAAATTGAAATTTGATGAAATAATTGAAGATTTTGATAAGAAGCAGATATTTGGAAAAGTTGCTGCTTATGTATATTCAATTGAATTTCAAAAGCGAGGTCTTCCTCACATTCACTTTCTTCTAATTATGTGTTCTCAAGACAAGATTCATAATCCTGAAGAACTGGATGATCTCATTTCTACAGAGATTCCCGACTTTGAAGATACAGATCTGAGAGAACTTGTAATAAAGTGGATGATTCATAACACATGTGACGAACAGAACCCAAACGCTGCATGCATGGTAAATAAAAGTGGACGTATGAAGTGCCGCTTTCAATTTCCAAAATCATTTGAGGATGTATCTTCATTGGCAGACAATGCAAAACCAAATTATCGAAGGCGTTATGATCCCAAATTGGACCCTCACAGTCGAGATTTCTCTCACGAAAGTGCAGTGTATCGTAAGAGTGTTGATGGCAGCCGCATAACAAGAGATAATCGTCATGTTGTTCCTTATAATTCATATTTACTGAAAAAGTACAATTGTCATATAAACGTTGAATATGTTGGAAGCATTATGGCTGTGAAGTATCTATACAAGTACATATATAAAGGGTTTGATTGTGCTTCACTTAAAGTTGTTGAAGGAGGAAGAGAAATCATGTACAATGAAGCAAATACTTATGTTGAGGGTCGATGCATCACTCCATCAGAGGCATGTTGGCGTTTATTTGGAAATGAAATCCAGAAGAAGAGTCATAGTGTGCTACGATTATCAATTCACCTTCCTGGCCAGTACAGAATTGTAAATTTAGATCAGGCTCAGGAAAATTTAGCTGATACAGGACAAAAAGGTTCGACTCTGGAAGCATATTTCAAGCACAATAAAAAGGCTAAGGAAGAACATGAAATTAGACAATCAAATGGAGACACGGAGGAAGAGCCAATATATTATTACTACTGGCAAATGCCTGAACAGTTTAGATGGGATGCAAGAAACAGTGAATGGATTTAAAGAGTACGACAGATAAAAGTTATTGGAAGAATACATAATGTCAATTTTGTTGTACAGCCTGAATTATATCACTTACGACTGTTATTGTATCATGTAAAAGATGCAACCAGCTTTAAGGATTTACTGACAGTGAATAATATTGAACATGCGACATACAAGCAAGCTTGTCTAGCACGAGGATTATGCTATGATGACCAACAATGGATTGAAGGATTGTCCGAATCTGCAAGCTCAAAACTGCCAAGGGCAATGAGAACACTTTTTACACAGATTTTGATTCTAGGCTCACCAGAAAACCCAAAACGGCTGTGGGAAATGTTTAAGCAAGATCTCGCAGAAGATTTCATTCATGAAGGTGAAAGAACTGGAATTTCAATTGAAGATTCTATCAAGCGAGCATACCGTGTAATTGCCCATAAACTCGACTCAGAAGCGACAGAAGGTAGAAATTTTCAATATTGGGTTGAAAAGTTTTCATTTGATGATATTGATGATTATGAAACTGAATCGAATCAAGAATTGTCAAATGTCAATGAATCAGCAGCTATTGGTCAACAAATGTATCAACTACTTAGAGGAAAACAAATTGAAATTGTGGATGCTATCTTTCGTTCAGTCAATGATGAGAATATTCAATCAAATTGCTTTTTTATTGACGGACCTGGTGGTACTGGAAAAACTTTCATATACAAGACTTTGTATTACCTTCTGCGAGGAGGGAACTTTAATGTGCAGTGTATGGCTTTTACAGGCATTGCTTCGATTCTACTTCCTGGAGGACGCACATCACACAAAACATTTGGATTGAAGGTGCCCCTTTTACCAGAGTCAAGTTCCACAATCAAACCGGGCTCCTGTAAAGCTCAAAAACTTTCTAAAGTTCAAGTATTTCTCATGGATGAAGCACCTATGCTTCCTAAATATGCATTGCATGCAATGGACGAAATTCTGCGTAAAACTGGAAATGCAACTTTGCCATTCGGTGGAAGAATTATGGTTTTAGGAGGAGATTTCAGACAGTGTCTTCCAGTTCAACCGCGAGCGAATAAACAAGAACTTATTGACTTATCAATTAATAAGAGTGTGCTTTGGTGTAAATTTAGGAATTATTCACTGGATGAGAATATGCGGGTTGATCCAGAACAAAGAGACTTTGCAAACTATATTTTAAAAGTTGGTAATGGAGAATTACCGATTAGGTCTTTAGATGAGATAGAGCTACCCGAAGACATAATTTCAAATGGAAATCTCATTGATGAGGTTTTTGCTTTTTGCTTTGTCAATGAAAATTATGAAGAGATGAAAAATAGAGCTATACTTGCTCCTCTTAACAAAGATGTTGACAGGTTAAATACTGAAATTATTTCGAAATTAACCGGAGAGTACAAAACTTATCACAGTTACGATACTGTAAATAACCAACCCGAAGGAGGACTTCAATTTACTGTTGACTTTTTAAATTCTGTTGAAAATTCTGATTTACCACCTCATGAACTTAAACTGAAAAAAAATGCTATTATTATGTTGATGCGTAATATAGATGTATCAGAAGGCCTTTGCAATGGTACAAGATTAATTGTTACTGAGCTGTGCAATCATATTATTAAAGCAAAAATAATAACTGGTGAACACTGTGGCCGAGATGTACATATACCAAGAATCACACTTCAATCATCAAAAGGTCAACTTGGTTGAGCAATATCTAGACATCAGTTTCCTGTAAAAGCAGCATTTGCTATGACAGTGCATAAATCACAGGGCCAAACTTTTGACTTTGTAGGTGTTGATCTGAGAGTACCAGTTTTTATGCATGGAATGCTTTATGTAGCTTTTTCAAGAGTTAAAAGAAAAACATCATTAAAAGTACTTTTGCCGATAGAAAATCAACGCCATACTCATAATATCGTCTGGAATGATATCTTAAACCATTCAAGAACTACAGAAATGGATTACTGTTTTAATGAAAATGCAGAAGATTTAAATTTCAGCTTCGATTTGGACTAATGCAATTCAGGCACTGTTCTTATGCGTTTAATGTGTTAATAAATTTTTCTTATGCGTTTATAAAATGGTAGCACATTTTTTGTTTGTTTGCTGCAATATATTTTAATATTAACAGTTAAAATTCTTTAATTTATAGCATTGAAGTAGAAAGTTATTTAAATGTGATGATTTATTAAAATGTCTGATGATTTATAAAATATATGTATAGTTATAAATTTGTAAAAATAACATAATTATTCAGCCTTAAACTTTTATATCCCACAGTGTACTCACCCAACAACAAATTCATTATCATCTCTAAGTGTTTTTGTTCTTATATATTTTCTTTTACGTGTTTTATTTCTTAAAAAATAAAAGAGCGATACAAATGTTCTAAGAATAGGGGAAGAAGTTACGATTGGCGCCACAGGCACCCAAGAGTTAATTTAAAATCGTTATATTTTTAATATTTTAGTATTAAGCCACTTTTACAGAGAACAAGTTATGATTGGCGCCGCAGGCGCCTAAGATTTTATTTAAAAATATTTGAATTTTCAATATTTTTATATTATGCGACTTTTAGAGAGAACAAATTACGATTGGCGTCGCAGGCGCCCGAGAGCTTGTTTTTTGGTAAAAATTTTCTTGGGTCTCTGGCCAGCTAGCTGGTGAAGCCAGCTAGTATTTATGTAAACAAACATTTACAGGTCATTTACGGTCACTTCCGGTTTTAAAAACTGGCGAGTGACTAATGTTAAAATGCCTGTAACTCAAGTTCTAAACAAGATAGAAACAAAATTCAAACTGATTTAGAAAGCTAAAATGTCGGGCTTTAATGCTAACCCAAAAATAGAAAATCGGAGTTTTGAACGAAAATTGCATTTTAAAGGTAGGCAGGCACCTTAAGAAATTCGAGAAGGCAAACAAAGAGAAAGGGCAAGAATTGGCAAATCTCAAAGGATTCTTGTTTCATCATTAGTAACACGCTGGGTTTGGTAGCAATATTGGGTCTTCGTTGGGAAGTGATGTCAGATACCTAATACAGCGCCGATTTTGCACCATCAAATTATCTTTTTTTTCAAAATTTACAAAAGTTTTTAAACGATAAAAAAAATTTGATAATAACCTCTAATCTCACATGGTTGAAGATAAGGACCATAAGTTGTAGGAGCACGGATTTATGAAATTTCTAGAAAGGCGGCAAAAGGTCGTCGAACAGAATGGAAGACATACTTGACGGATTACAATTTATCTTTTGGGTAGAAAAAAATTAAATTTCGTTTTACACTAAAACCAAACTTACTTTCTTGACGATCCAATATTTGCATAATATTTGAGATTTAAATGAAAGTGTCTACAACTGATAAATTTGTGTGATGCTTCAGATTGGTTTAAACTTCTAAATCTTTGCGATTTTCAACTTTGCTGAAGTTCACTGTAATATATATATATATATATCAAAAATATTCCTAGTTTTCATTTTTTTGGAGCATATTTCTGAAAATAACAGGTTTTTTTCTCAATGAAGCGTTCCTGATCTTAGAAATTTTATTGTATTTTAACACTTTGAGGGGTAAGGAAAAGTTGCATATTTAATATTTAAAACTACCAGAATTTGGGAAGAAGGTTTGAAGAGAAGAAATGAATGAGTTTTTTTCCACTAAGTTACAAAAAAAAATTAAAAAAAAATTAAAAACTATCCCGGATGAATTTTTTGCAGTTGAGAATTAAAATTAGATGGCATAAAATATATACCACCGCCATTGTTGCCAACTTTAGAAATTTTTGGCTACTGAAAACTTTAATAGAAATTTTTACTTTATTTAATCAGTAAAAATTGTTACAGAAATATATAAAAAATGTCTATTAAAATTTTCCAGTAGGCAAAAAGTGCTAAAGTTGGCATTTATGGCCGGCCTTTAAGGATTTAAATGATATACTTACTGGATATTCATATATTATAAGAAAACTATTGGTACACATCCAGAAACTAACTGCCCCAAATTTTCCTATAACGTCCCAAAAAATTTTCTTACTTTGTTCCAACTACTCAATAATTTTATATCTTAAGTAGTTATTTATATCTTACAAGGAGAGGACACGACATGGAAAATTCAGATCGGGATGAAATTGCACAGGATTGTAGTATACTATGAAGGTAACAACATATTAAAGCAGTAGGACCCACTATCCGCAAAATTTCGAGAAAAAAGCGTTTAAAGTTTCAGTAATCTTTAAATACTAGTTATTTCGCCAGCGTGTCAACGTCCCAGTGGCGTGAGGGAAAAGCACGAAGCTTCCCACGGACGACTTGGGTTCAAGGTTACCTACGAGAAATATATATATATATATTTTCTTCTTCTACATTAATTTTTTATGTAATCTAAACTTTTTATTTATTTTTACTTTAATTTATAATTCAATTCAAAATTTGAAAGTTTTAATAACAGATTATTTAATTTTCTTGAATATAATATATATATATTATATATATAATATATATATATATATATATATATATTAATATTTATACCTTAAAAATACAATAAATTTTTATAACTTAAAAAATAAATTTTAGCTTTACAAAACCCTAAATAACAAAAAAAAAAAAAAAAAAAAAAAAAGAAAAAAAAAAAAAAAACAGACAAAAAATTAAAATAATTAAAAAATAAGCAAGCTGTAAAACAAGGTGTAAAATAGTTAGCAGGTGTACTTAAATCTTGGTCTGAGTTTCCTGATTTGGTTTTAATGTGTATAAATTACGAAAACGCTTTTAACTTGTTAATAATAGAGAGCAAGTGAAATTTTATTTCGTGCACAGAAGGAAAAAAAAAAGTATTAAAAAAAAGTAAAGTCGAAGAAAGTATGTTGATTAACATTTAAAATCTACATTTAAAGATAAAATTTTTTGCCTGTAATAATTTAATAGCATCGTAATCCTATACTATAATTTTTTAAGAAGCTGTATTGGTTGGAGAAGTAATTAGTATTTAATTTGAATAGTAATTATATATGCAATTAAAATCATCATATGTCTGTAATTTTTTTTTTTTTTTTGTAATTTAAAAAACAATATTTAGTATTGTTTTAAATATACCTAAAATAAAGTAAAATATTTAGATAAATAACTAAAAACAGTTTCTTTAGTTTTACCTTATCTTATAGTTAAAACAGAACTAAAATTTATTTTTTAAGTTATAGAAATTTATTGTATTTTTAAGTTATAAATATTAAAAATCGAAAAATTCATTTAATTTATATTCAAGAAAATTAAATAATCATTTATTAAAATTTTCAAATTTTGAATTGAATTATAAAATAAAGTAAAAAAAATAAAAAGATCAGATTACATAAAAAATGAAAGAAAAAAAAAAAAAAAAAAAAAAAAAAGGTCGTCTGGGTGGAAGTTTCGTGTTTTACGACCACGCCACTGCTGCACTGGCACGCTTGCGAAATAATTTGTACTTAAAAATTACTGAAGCTTTAAACGCTTTTTTCTCGAAATTCTGTGGCTAGTGAGTCCTGCTGCTTTAATATGTTGTTACTTTCATAGTATACTACAATCCTGAGCAGTTTCGTCCCGATCTGAATTTTCCATATCGTGACCTCTCCTTGTTAGTAAAATTGCTGAACAAGCAATTGCCGTTTATTTTTATTTTTCTCTCTTTCTCTCTTTCTTATTTATTTATTTATTTATTTATTAAGTATGTGTGTGTTAAGGCTTTCTAGTGTACGTAATAGTTTAATAAATAACCAGATAGGCAAAAGAAGTCAAGATACTTCGAAAATATAAAGGATGGCTGTATAATCAAATTTCTGTTACAAACAACGTACAACAGCTAAAACAGCCGAATGGATAGCCACCAAATTGGTACGTAGATGATTTATGATATACGGATGACTGAATAATAATAATAATAATAATAAAAGCAGTTAAATAAATTTTTGACAAATAGTACTTTTTATATATATAAAAAAAAAAAAAAAAAAAAAAAAAAAAAAAAATATTGATAAATGAAATGATCCACATTGAATTAGAAACTGATCAATAAATAGTCAAATAATATATGAATTTCTCATTACTCATTTGAAATAATCAATGTTATTTGTTAAACACTGGCTTAAAAAGGCGAAAAATATGCACAAATTATGCTGGATTTAGGAATTAAAAAAATATTTTAAATATAACTTATTCTATAACAGTTAAGCATTCTAATGTATTTCGATAAAAATCTTCGTGCATAAGTTAAGCAAACTTCAACTTAATACTATTGCATTTTTATTAAGATAAATTCTGTCAAATAAACAAATAAAAAAGGGATGAAAGTGCATCAAAATATTAGAATTTGTTTTGAAATTTTTTTTAAGATATGAATTCAGAGAAAATAATTTAATGAATTATTCAAAAATAAACTTATTTTCAAAGAGCTATTTTCTAAAGACGTAAAAAATCCCAATACATATTTTATAAATTATTATGCAAGTGGGATTTGAATTTAACACAATATTGATTTTTTATTTGATTACAAATTTTAATAAAATGGGTTAAAGCTTAAGAAATTGATTTATTGATTTATTTGTCTAAAATCTGAATTTATTTTCAAATCCAGAATTTTTTTTTTCTTATTTGCAATTTATCGTAATAAATTAAGATTTATTCTTAAAAAATATGCATGAATAACTCAAAAAAAAAAAAAAAAAAAAAATGCAAATGCAAATGCAATATTTTAAAAATGGAAGCGATTTTTCTCTAGTGTATTAACTATTTTGTAGTTTTGCTGTTCTCTCATATTTCTTTAGAATTTTTTTTTTAAGATAACTAACATACGCGATTTTCCCTAAAAACTAAATACATTTTACCAAAGGCATAGTAAGAAATCATCTCTTCAAAAAACAGGAAATCCAAAGTTTATAATAGATATATGTTTCTTAGTGAACGAAACTTTCACTATTGACACTTTATACCTTTTGTATCTTCTGCCTTGCGTGACAGGTGGATAAGCAGAGATGTAAAAATTGAAGCAATTAGGAAAGAAGACGAAAATAGAGGACTTTGCCTTATTATTTACTTTCTCACTTTCTTTATAACACTTCTGAAATTATGTATCCAGTACTTACCACACATAATACCATAACACACTAAAATTCTTTTGTGTAGCCCTCTAAACTAATTCTTATATCTATTCATAACACTTTCTGAAAAAATCAAATTTTCAAGCATTCATAAAATGATACATTTTATTTACTTTATTTTGAATGCAAAGTAACAGTGCTAAAAATCGAGAAAAATAAATGTGACTATCGACCATATGTGGCAAAATTATATTGTGTGTTCTTCTAAACGAGCCCCAAAAATTATATACACAAAAAATAGAACGGTTCTACTATTTTATGGTGTAAATAAATGTTTGGACTTTTGAAACGAAATGTTTTAATTTACAACACGATTCTTTTTTGATTTGCGACGGAAGTAGCCTTTATAGTAATAAAAACTTTTACAAACGGCACGTTTCATTACCAAAAGGTATGATTTTCGTTGCAGGTCCGAGAAGAATCATGTTGCAAATTCAAATGTCACTTGTGCCGAACAGTCGGTAATAAAAGTGTTCGAACACTAGCAAAAATTCCTATGTAAAAAATGTACACTTCATACGGTTTTGTTAAATAAATCCTTATCGAATCATGTTCTTACACTAACTAAGAACAGTATTCGACAAGGATTTATTTAACAAAACCGTATGATATGCGCTTTTTTTACATAGGAATTTTTGCTAGTGTTCGGACACTTTTGTTACCGACTGTACATTATAATATTTAAATCGTCATCTGTTGCTAAAATTTGGATTTGCCTTCTTTTTTTTTTTTTTTTTTTTTAATTGCCCATCTGCGCAGCACTAGTGCGACGTAAAACCCAACCAACCAACCAACCTTCTTTTTTTATACACCCATTTCCTTCTTCTTTTGCAATGTCCTCCATGTTTCCATCCAAATTATTCCTCTGGGGGGGGGGGGTCACTGAAGCGGGGAAGCCATCCCCTCCGAGGAAGATGAAAACTGTAATGACATATCTCCAGAACACTCTCAAGACTTGGGGACTATTTTATTTAATAGTTACTAATAATTTTGAGAAGTGATAACTGGTATATACACATACATAATAAACAGTTAACCTTCGAAGTGATTAGGCAACCGTTGCAATTAAAATTTAGTGGTACAGTCGGTAGCAAAAGTATCCGAGCGCTAACAATAATCCCTGTCTAAAAAAAAGTACACTTAATACTGCTTTGTTAAATAAATCCTTGTTGAGTCACGTTCTTAGTCAGTCTAAGAACATGGATTTACTTAACAAAACAGTATTAAGTGTACTTTTTTGATATCGGAATTATTGGCTAGCACTCGGATACTTTTGCTGCCGACTGTAGATACTGAATAAAAATGTCCCCAAATTTAGCAACAATGAGCCCCAGAACGTCGTGAATTGCCCATAACGTAAAACTAATAGGATTTAAAACCCACCCATTCATTCACCCACTCCTTCTCCGTCTTCGAGATTTTTCAGTTCAAATTTCAGGTCATTATGAGCAGTGGTTCATTTTTACTGCTTTTTGTGAGTTGAACTTTAATTAAAATTATCCTGTACATAAAATTAGAAAATGTAATTATTAGAATTTAAATGTTTTAATCAATTTCCGTCTAAGAGTTGAAGATTTTAATTTAAAATAATTATATATTTACATTGAGGATTCACAACACTAAATGGTTTAACATTTAGTTATTTGAACTAAAGAAGTTATGATGATTCAAATATCCTGATTTAAATTTGTAAATCATATATATTCTTAGTTTATTATTATTATTATTTAACATTTAATATTTAAAATATACTTTAATATATAAATCGGTAATTAACCATAATGTGGATTCAAAATTGTATAATAAATTTTCATATTTTAAATTTAGTTCTATTATTATACTAAAGTGACCAAGCAAGCCTATATAAAAAATAATTTTAACTATAAAATAAATAATTGAGAATACATGTTATGTATAAAATATCAGTTTTAAAGTTTTTTCTTTTATTAAATAATTAAAAAGCAAATTTAAAACTCACTTTAAATGAAATTCATTTTATAAACAAAGACAATTTTTAAAACTAATTATTAAAATTCTAAAGTTATTTATAAGATTAATTATCCTTTTAATTTTTTTGTACATATTTCTCGTCCATTTTTAATTTTCCCTTATTATACATTAAAAATTTTAAATTAGGCTTTAATATATAGGCTTATTATTTTTTTTTCTAAGTAAATTGTAATTATCAGCATATCAATTGAAAAAATAATAAATTTAGAGCAATTTATTTTTATCATTTTAAACATCACAATGAACTTCCTAAATATATATATATATATATTTAAAAAAAAAAATGTTTTATGAATATTTGATAAACAGCAGGTTAACGGAATGAAAAAAATATTCTGAGATTTGTAAACATTTTTAAATTAAAAAAGAAAATTTCTTGAACGTGATAATAAATAATAAAGTTATATTTGCTTTTATAATTTTTCATTTTCCGACAATGAAGGAAAAAAAAAAAACATTTTTTAGTATTTTTAATTAACTTTGATTAATTCTAACAGAAATTTCTAATTAATTTAAAGTTTTTTTTTTTTTTTTTTTTTTTTTGTCTTTGAAACTAAAAAGAAATAGAAGGTGAAAAAATAAAAATAAAAATTCATAACCTTAAATTAATTAACAGAGTCATCTTTCTTTCATTGTCTGGTAAAAACTATCTGTAAATGAATGAATGATTAACTGAAAATAAATGATTTATGCTAACTGAGCTGGAAAAGAAAAAGATAATTCATAACGAAATATTTAATAATTTGAAAGGTATTTGCGTTAGGTAAAATAGAAATAAATTATATTTTAATGTTTTGCACAGTGAAAAAAAAAAAAGTCCTTTTGTCTGTAAAATTTTAAAATAATATTTATAAATATATGTATTTACATCAGAAGAATTGCTTCTCATCAAAATAGATTTTTTATTTATAAACATTATTTTTTTACATTAGAATATATATATTTTATATAAGGATACATGATACAAATAATTATTAATAATCACAAGTTAGGTCAAATTGATTATTATGCTAAAGTGTGTTTTTACTAAAGGTTTCAGATTCACTTTACACACACACGCACACACACACACACACACACACATATATATATATATATATATATATATATATATATATATATATATATATATATATATATATATATATATATATATATATATAAACAGGGTTATATTTTTAACAGAGTTATTATTATTATAGGTTTAAAACAAATACATTTGATATTCAAAGAGATATGGAGAGTTGTATTAAACAATTTATTACTGTGAATGTGGGAATTGTAGCAAAAAAAACTTTGGCATAGTTTAATACTCAACAATATAGAGTACCTTATAAAAAAAATCCAGTTCAATATCATGAACCTTCATAGAGATATCGGTGATTGAATGAGCTGTTTTTCAGCTGTTTTCTAAAAGAGTCTTTACGATAAGGGGTCACAAATGAAAATTTGTATCATAAAAAAGTTTCATTTTTCTTTTCAAATAATATATATATATATATAGGTAGATATAGATATTTTTATAGGTATGCAATACATACAGTCGGTAACAAAAGTGTCCGAACTCTAGCAGAAATTCCTATGTTAAAAAAGTACACTTCATACGGTTTTGTTGAATAAATCCTTGTCGAATCCTGTCCTTAGTCAGTGTAAGAGCATGATTCGATTAGTATTTATTCAACAAAACCGTATGAAGTGTACTTGTTTTACACAGGAATTTCTGCTAGTGTTCGGACACATTTGTTACCGACTGTACCTATGAAAAAAGAAAAATGAATCACAAATACTCTATTAAGATTAATAGTACAACATAGTTTTTTTTTTCTTTTTTTTTACTTTTCGAACACTATAGTAAGGAAAGTATTGTAATCATGTCAGAAATCCGAGTTTGAGATTTTAGTGTTTCTACACGTCTTGAGATTCCCTGAATTCATATTTACTATTTTTACGATGATGTATGTAGGTGCGTGTGTATGTATGTGTGTATGTATGTGAGTGAAAACGATAGCATCTAAACGCTTTATTCAACTGAGCTGAAGTTTGGTACGTATGCTGTAGGTGCCTATAGCAGGAATTCTGTTGATTTTGGTGAATCTAGCACCTATAGTTTTTTTTTTTCAGGGACGAAGAAAACTTCTTCATTGTTATGGTAAAGAGGATCAATTTTTTTAAAGTGTGATAGAGTCTAAACGCTTTATTCGTTTGAAATGAAAATTTATGCGCATGTTACGATTCATCGTCACACAAGCTGTACAAATTTTGGTGAATTATAGTTTCTTTACAGGGACACAAAGAATAATTCGTTATGATTATGTAAATATGGGACAAATTTTTTTAAACTGTAATAGCGTCTAAACGCTCTTCTCAATTCAGGTGAAAATTTGCACGCATGAAATGAGTCATTGTTACACGAAGTGTATAAATTTTGGTGAATCTATCAGGTATATTGCTTTTACAGGGACACAACGAAAAATCATTTATCATTATGGCCTACGGGCTGAAATTATTCGAAGTGCAATAGCGTCTAAATGCCTTATCAGAATGAGCAGAAATGTTTATACATGTTAAAGGTCACCGTTGCTCGAACTGTATAGCTCTTGGTGAATTTAGTACTTATAGTTTTTTTTTTTTTTTTTTTTTTTTTTTACAAGGACACAATAAAACAAAATCTTTGTCATTATGGTCTATAGGCTGAAATCATTAGCGTCTAAATGCCTTATTCGATTGAGTTGAAAATTTATATACGTACTATAGGTCACCGTCGCATGAAGCATAAAAATTCTGGTGAATCTAACACTTATAGATTTTTACAATGACACAAAGAAAAATTCTTTACCATTACGCCCAATGAGCTCAAAATATTTAAAGTGCGATTGCGTCTAAACTCCTAATTTGAATGAAATGTAAATTCATGCACATGTTACAGGTCACAGTCGCAGAAACCATATAGATTTTGGTGAATCTAATTCTTATATTTTTTTTTTTTTTTTTTTTACAGGGACACAAAGAAAATTTTTTTATCATTTTGGCTTATTGGCTTTAATTATTTAAAATACAATACCGTCTAAATGCCTCATTTGATTGGTTTGAAAATTTAAATGCATGTTATAGGTAACCATTGTACGAACTTTATATATTTTGGTGAGTATAGATAGATTATAGATTTTTACAGGGACACAATAAAAGTTTATCATTATGATCTATGGGCTCAAATTATTTGAAGGGCAATAGTGTTAAACTAACAAACTTACTATATTAAGAAAGATACACATACACCCTATTATAATTTTCTCTTTTGCGTATTTAACAATTTTTCTTACTTAAATTTATTTATACAACAGTTAATTACTTAATGTTCGGAAAGTCGAATGAAATCACTCCAGATTTTTTTTTCTTTATACAGATAATGAATAAGGAAAAATAAAATACAATTTTATCTTTAAACTGAATAACGTTTACAGAATATTGCATACAAACTTTTCATTCAGAAATGTTACACGAGAAAAACTAATATCTTCTCCTAAAGTCAAATAAACAAATGTGGGAATAAATTATATATATATATATATATAAAGAAAAAAAGGAAAAAGAAAGTCTTCATACATTGAATGATAATTATTTTTGCATATACAAACACGTGTACTTAAATTCAAATATTTTTGTAGAATACTCATAATTGTTTTTCACAAATAACATAAATGACAGTTTTAGAAATTAATATCGGAAAAAAAATCTTAAAATTTTTATTGATAAATGTTACAATAATAATAATAATAATAATAATAATAATAATAATAAACAATAATACATCGTGATAAAGTCTAATCTCTTTCACAATACATTTAAAACATTGATTGAATGTAGAAAATAAGTTATTTTCATAGAAATAAAATTTGATAATAAACACTTGATGTAGTATGTTTATCGGACTACATCAGAGTGAGCTAATCATCGAGAAATGTAAGCTCTCTTCTAAGCAATCATCTTACATTATTTCAGTTTATCAAATTTGGTTTGATTTGGTTTAGAGTGTTGCTCAACAATAATTTTCTTGTACATTAGGGCTCATTAGACCGAAACCTACGGCATAAGATGGCTTTCAAACCACTACGAACATTTGTGTCTCCATCGGGATTCGAACCCGGCATTTGGAAACTGCACTGTAAAAAAAATCTGTAGTTTGTACAAGACTACTCTGTATTTTTTACAGAAAAGAGCTGTTTTAGAGAAAAAACAATTTTTTTCTGTGTTTTTTAACCCTTTATCTGTTTTTTCCCACTTTTCTGTTTTTTAGCATGCTGAATAAAAAAATTCTGTAATTTTTACAGAAATATCTGTATTTTTAATAGAAAAGAGCTGTTTTTAACAAAAAACTGATTTTTTCAGTTTTTTATCCCTTTTTCTGTTTTTTCCCCTTTTCTGTTTTCCCCCTTTTATATTTTTCAGAAAAAAAAAAAAGTCTTGTGTGAAGCAACCACACGACTTCCATTACTCACTATTATACGTATTATATGCACTTTTTGGAGATAATGTGATCAGAAGACACAGAATTAACCTAATGGAACTTTTACAGAAAGAGAAAGTTAATACACGCGTAAAGACATATAAAACAGTTTACATAAACGAGTTAAAAAAAAAAAAAAAAAAATAGATTTTTTTTTTTAGCACCAATTTCCGAGATCTAAAACTGATCTATCTGATCAGGGTGACTATTAATTTTCCTGTAATAACCACGTAAATCATGAGAAAGGATATCTAAAATGGGTTAATGGGTAATTTTCAAAAAATCGTTAGAGCCGTTTTTGAGATACCGGCTTTTACCAAAACTTGGCATATTCAATTGTTGACCGGAAAACAACAATTACATACAAAAGTATATTTAAAAGAGGATAATATTGCAAGTTTGAAAAAAATCCATACAGCCGTTTTGAAAGGAACGCACTTACAGTACCTGAAATTCAGCTATATGTACAGGACGCCTATCAATTTTCCTGAACTAACCAACTATATAATTCGAAAGTACATCTAATAGAATGTTTATATAGCAATTTTGAAGAAAATCGTTAGAGCCGTTTTTGAAATACGGACATACGGTCCCACTTCCGGTCTCCGATGTCCCACTTCCGGTTTTTCAATTTCCCCCAAAATTTAGAAAATCCATCTTTACACCAGACCTGTCTCAATTCTGAAGTTTCGTTGTTCTATCTTTATTAGTATCGGAGATATAATAGTCAGAAGATCCCCCCCCCCAACACACACACACATTCACACTGACCAATTGCCAAAGACCACTTTTTTTGGACTCAGGAGACCTTAAAACATGTAAATCAGGTGAAATCTCGATATCGAATTTTCGGACCGAATACAATACTTCCAATTACCTACGGTAGTCGGGTAATGGAAGTAAAAATAATGCTAAACAAACATAAGTGCACTGTTCTTTTCTCAGTTAGTTCTAATGAAATGTAATCGAAATCGGAATTCAAATATTACTTATAGTAAACTTCTTTAAAAGTCCACCTCTATTCAAGTTTGAGGTCCACACGGGCCGAAATTTTGACGCCCGGCCCGGCATGAAATCGAAAAATCCGGCCCGACCCGTTTATTTTTTACCAGTGTACGGTCCAGCCCGACCCGGCCCTGCCCGGACAAAAAATGATAATAACAGGCTCGACGCGATTCCAAAATATGTAAAACGGCAACAACAACAACAACTTAAGGATAAACATAGTTAAGATAAAAAAAATTCTTTTCTGTACTTGGATTAGAAATTTAATACCAGGAATAAATATAAAATTAAAAATATATATATATGTAGAGTTTGTTATTAATTCTAGTTATTCTCTTTCTTTTTACTTCTATTACTGTTGGTAATGGAAATATTGTATTCGGTCCAAAAATTCGATATCGAGATTTCACCTGATCTACATGCTTTAAGGTCTCCTGAGTCCAAAAAAGTGGTTTTTGGCATTTGGTCAGTGTGTGTGGGGGGGGGGGGGGATCTTCTGACTATTATATCTCTGAAACTAATAAAGATAGAACCACGAAACTTCAGAATTAAGACAGGTCTAGTGTACAGATGAATTTTCTAAATTTTGGTGAAAATTGGAAAACCGGAAGTGGGTCATCCGAAACCGGAAGTCCATACCTCAAAAACGGCTCTACCGATTTTCTTCAAACTTATTGTATGAACATTCCATTAGATGCCCTTTCGAATGATATAGTTGGTTAGTTCGGGAAAATTGATAGGCGTCCTGTACAAATATCTGAATTTCAGGTACTGTAAGTACGTTCCGTTCAAAACGGCTGTATGGAATTTTTTTTCAGATTTGCAATATTAATCCTCTTTTAACTATCCTTTTGTATGCAATTGTTGTTTTCTTGTCAACAATTAAATATGCCAAGTTTTGGTAAAAGTAGGTGTCTCAAAAACGGCTCTAACGATTTTATTTTAAAATTGTTACATAAACTAATTTCAGATATTCTTTTTCATGCTTTACGCGGTTATTACAGGAAAATTAATAGTCATCCTGATCAGATATATCAGTTTTAAATCTCGGAAATTGGTGTTTAATTATGTAAACTCTGTTTTATATGTCTTTCCGTGTGTATTCATTTTCTGTTACTGGAAAATTTTTAGTTGTCTATTTCATTCGGTCAATTCTATGTCTTCTGATCACATTATCTCCAAAAAGTGCATATAATACGTGTAATAGTGGGTAATGAAAGTCGTGTGGTTGTTTCACACCAGATTTCTTTTTTATCTCTGATTATTGGTATATGGTTTATGACTCACAGACTAATTTAAACTTATTGACCACTAGTACCATTATCATCACTCAATGTTGTTCTAATAAAGAAAGAAAGTAATTGCATGAATATATAGATTACAGTCAGAATGTTGATATTCTATACTATTAATTTTTATTAATTAAAAGAAAGATGTATATTAATAACTTTAAAGAAGATTAAATTAGGGTTATTGTGGAACCCAATAGGTCACGCCTTAATCATCGGAATGCCTTTAATTATATTTTTGGACTGATTTATTTTAATTTGAATATCCACCATAGCGTAATTCCTATAAGATACACCCTATAATCCCTATACACTGCTATTCTTCATTCAAGAACTACAATTTTAGAAATGGCTACATCTCAGTATCTAATGAACATCTTAAGTTTTTTCACTATGTGTTAGTCAAATCTAGATGCGGGTCGTAATTTTTTTATCCCCTTTCATTCATTTTAATTTTAATTAAAATAAATTTATAATTATATTAATATAAATTAATTACATTTTAGAAATTGTAAGCTTGATTGCCATACATTTTAATAAAATTAAAAAATTAATAACCTTAATATTTAATACTATATTACGATTTGATTCGGACCAAAATAGTAAATTTTAAAAATGTAAATGTAGAAAAAAACACATGTACAACTATAATTAATAGATTGTTTACTTCCCTTGGTGCCAGACTACTGCTAAATCACCAAAAACTTCCGATGATTCATTCAAATAACTCTTTTTTTTGTTGTTGTTCTTTCTTTCTATGCGTTAAAAAAATCCTTTCTGTTCAGTCTGAAGTAAATTATGATTCAGCTTTGTTGCTCGCTACTCTTTGTTCAATTAGTTTTCAAATCAGTCCTAAGTTGAAAATAATATTTTATTTAGACACATAAGTGGTCATAAGTTTATGTAATTTGTGATTTCCGGACTCTATAGGAAAGTATTGTAATTATGTCAAAAATTCCAGTTTGAAATTTTGGTGTTTCTACACGTTTTGAGGTCCCATGAATTCATATATTTACTATTTTTACGTGATGTGTGTATGTATGTGAGTGAACACGATAACGTCTAAACGCTTTGTTCGAATGAGCTTAAAGTTAGTACGTATATTGTAGGTCATGCACGAACCCTATTGATTTTGGTGAACACTTCTAGTTTTTTTTACAGGGACACAAAGAAAAACTCTTTATCATTATGGTCTATGGGCCCAAATTTTTTTAAGTGCGATAGCGTCTAAATGCCTTATTCGACTGAGCTGAAAAATTATACACATGTTATGAGTCACTGTCACATGAACTGTATGAATTGTGGGAAAACTAGCGTTTATGGATTTTTTACAGGACACAAAGAAAAATTCTTTATCATTATGATCTATATGGGCCAATATTTTTAAACTGCGAGAGCGTATGCTTTATTCTATTCAGTTAAAAATTTATACAATCATGCTATAGGTCACCGTTGCACGAAGTGTATAAATTTACTACGTATAGAATCTAGCAAGTATAGAAATTTTACAGGGACACAACAAAATATTCTTTATAATTATGACCTATGAGCTCAAATTATTCGAAGTGCCATAGCGTCTAAATGCCTAATAAGATTGAGCTGAAAATTTATATACTTGTTAAAAGTTACTGTTGCTCGAACTTGCTTGAATCTGGTACTTATACTCGTAATTTTTTTTACAGGAACACAACAAAATATTTTTTTATAATTATGGCCTGTGGGCTAAAATCATCAGAATCTAAATGCCTATCCGATTGAGCTGAAAATTTATATATGTACTGTTGGTCATCGTAGCATGAAACATAAAGATTCTGTTGAATCTAGCACTAAAAGTTTTTTTTTTTTTTTTTTTCAAACAGGGACACGAATTAAAATACTTTATCATTGTGGCTTATGGGCTCAAATTATTTAAAATGTGATAGCGTCTAAATGCCTTATCCGATTCGTCTGAAAATTTTTATGCATGTTATAAGTAACCATCACACGAACTTTATAGATTTTTGGTGAGGGGTTTATAGGTTTTAGGTACTTATAGGTTTTTACAGGGACACAACGAAAATTTATCATTATGTTCTATGGGCTCAAATTATTTGAAGGAAATAGTGTTAAATTAAACAGCATACTCATACTACATGAAGAAAAGTACCCATACGCCCTATTATAATTTTCTCTTTTGCTTATTTAACGATTTCTCGCCCGTTAAACAATCGTTAATTACTTAATGTTCAGAAAGCCCATTGGAGTCACTCCAGATTTATTATTACTATTATTGTACATAACTAATATATTACATTTTTCTCGTTAAATATCTTTAATTGAATAATTCGGGCACTTTTCTGCACTCTTCACATAAACATTTCCATTGTATAGGGAGGTTTTTCTCTGCGCATATACAAGTGTTTCAAAATAGCAACGATTGAATTTTGTTTTTCAGTCTATTTAATATATATATATATATATATATATATATATATATATAACGATCACTTCGTTCAGGAAATTTTATCCTCAGATTGAGTTCATTTTTGTTCTTCGAAACGTACCAGTATAAACGCTGCTAAGCAATGCAGATGATGAAAAAAAAAAAAAAAAAAAACTGAAGTAAATAAATAAGTAGTTTGAATACAAATTAAGACTAGTATGTTGTGGCCACCACAAGACTTTCTTCTATATTTTCCTATACATATACCAAACAGTAACAATATTAAAAAAAAAAAAAAAAAAAAAAAAAAAAAAAAAAAAATCGATTTTTTTCTAAGTGATTCAATCAGTAACAATATTTAAAAAAATAAATAAATAAATAAATTACGATTTTTTTTCTAATTTTTTTTTTTTTTTTTTTTTTTGTTAAAAGTAAAAAAAATCGATAACTTTGTTTTAAATTATCACAGATTTATAGTTCAACCATTCATTTTAAAGGTATTGACGAGATCTTTCGAAAGATACCCATCTTCAAAATTTACCCCTCCCCCCGGGGGTACTTCCCCCTCGGGGGGAGGGGGGAGAGCGATACACCGATATGCACAGAAATTTTTTTCTAGTTAACTATTACTATTATCAACAACTCATTAATTTTACAATCACAAGTTAAAAATAACTCTCATTATGTACATTTATACGAAATTTTGTCCTATACTGCCATGTTAAAAATTTAGAAAACATGAGATCACAGCGCCACCTGTTGAGCGATTGATCCCCAAATTTAATCAGCACCAATTTATGTCAGGGACCAACTAAATACCAAGTTTGGTTAAATTTCGTTAAAAAAAAAAAAAAAAAAAAAAATACGATTTTTTTTCTGTTTTTCTTCGTTAAAAGTAAAAAAAAATCGATAACTTTGTTTTAAATTATCACAGATTTATGGTTCAACCATTCGTTTTAAAGGTATTGACGAGACCTTTCGAAAGATACCCATCTTGAAACTTTGCACCCCGGGGGGGACTCCCCCCCAGAGGGGGAACCGATGCCCCCACATGCTCAGTTTTTTTTCCTAATTAACTACTACTATTATCAATAATTCATATTAATTTTACAACCACAAGTTTAAAATAACTCTCATTATGCCCATTATTACGAAATTTTGTCCTATACTGCCAGGTTAAAAGTTTGCATAAAATGCGATCTCAGCGCCACCTGTTGAGCAATTGATCCCCAAACCTAATCAGCACCAGTTTATGTCAGGGTGCAACTAAATACCAAGTTTGGTTAAATTTCATTCATTGGTTCGTGAGATACAGCGTCCACAAAAAAGTGATACAGACAGACAGACATTTTCTAAAAACTATTATTTCGTATTCTGGACATCTCAAAACGTGTAAGTCCATCAAAAAACGGAGGTCGAAAATTTTCACGAATCCAATACTTTCTCTACATTACATATCGAAGAAAGTAAAAATGAAACTGCAAAAACAAAGAAAAGCATTTTTAAAAAAATCGAAAAAAAAAAAAAAAAAAAATCGTGAAAGTGCAACCCCGCATGGTTCAGACTTCTTTTCTATCAAGTTTAGTAGATCTGTGAGCTTTGTTGATTTGGAATCGAACAGTAGATTACAGAAATTTCTACCGCCAGATGGCGCTGTAATTTTTTTTAATTTCAATTTCCATTTAAGATTAAATTATTTTTAATACATCATTCGAAATATATTTTAAAGTTCTTTTACATTATCGAAAGTTTTCACCAGATTTACACGTTTTGAGGTGTCCTGATTAGGTTTTCTTTGGCATCTCAGCTAATTGAATTAGACCGTTCAAAATTGGTATATGTAGGTTAAGTAGGAGGGGCTGAAAGGGTGGGGAAGAAAAAGGCGTGCACCGCGCGCGTATCCCCTAACTTGTGCGCTCGCAAGGTGCACGGAACTGCGCTGCCGAAGGCAGTGGGGACCCGGTTCGACTTTTTAACCGATGGGAAATGATTTTTTTTTTTTTAATTTCTTTTCTTAAGAATAAAAATTTGGTTTGAGAAGGAATATGTGCGTGCAGCGCTTGTATACCTTCACACGTGCGCGCGCAGCGCGCATGGGTCTGCGCTGCTGAAGGCAATGGGGACCCGCGGCAGCGCAGACCCGATATGAGTTTTTACCCGATCAGAAATGATTTTTTTAGGGGGCACGAAAGGTCAGGGAAGGAATACGCGCACGGGACTGCGCTGCCGAAGGCAGTGGGGACCCGGTCCGACTTTGTACCCGATGAGAAATGATTTTTTTAATTTTCTTTTCTTAAGAATAAAAATTTGATTTGAGAAGGAATATGTTCGCGCAGCGCACGTATACCTTCACACGTACGCGCTCAGCGCGCATGGGTCTGCGCTGCCGAAGGCAGTGGGGACCCGGTGTGAGTATTTAGCCGATCAGAAATGATTTTTTTAGGGGGCACGAAACGTCAGGGAAGGACACACGCGCAGTGCATGACATACACGCGCATGTATCCCTTAACTTGTGCGCGCGCAGCGCGCACGGGACTGCACTGCCAAAGGTAGTGGTTTTTTTTTTTTTATTTCTTTTCTAAACACTAAAAGTTACTGTTAGTGATTCATTAATTACAGTGATTCATCTGAAAATACTGACCCGCGTCTATTTCAAAAGCCGCCAGTTTGTCTATCACTTTACTGTCTTCCGCTGTTTTGATAAGTTAGGAATTGAAAATGGAAAAGTAAATCCCTGAAAGAGATGACATTAAATACATTTTTACTTTCTTCTATATGTAATATAGAGAAAGTATTGGAATCGTGAAAATTTTCGAACTACTTTTTTCGATGGCTTTACACGTTTTGGGATGTCCTGAACACGATTTGATAGTTTTTAGAAAATGTCTGTCTGTGTGTATCACAAATTTTGTGGACGCTGTATCTCACGAACCAATGAACGAAATTTAACCAAACTTGGTATTTAGTTGGACCCTGACATAAACTGTGCTGATTAGATTTGGGGATCAATCGCTCAACAGATGGCGCTGTGATCGCATTTTTTCTAAATTTTTAACATGGCAATATAGGACAAAATTTCGTATAAATGTACATAATGAGAGTTGTTTTTAACTTGTGATTGTAAAGTTAATATGAATTATTGATAATAGTAGTAGTTAACTAGGAAAACAATTTTGTGCATGTTGGGGCATTGCTTCTCCCCAGGGGGGATTTAATTTTCAAGATGGGTATCTTTCGAAAGGTCTCGTCAATACCTTTAAAACGAATGGTTGAACTATAGATCTGTGATAATTGAAAAAAAAGTTACCGATTTTTTTTACTTTTAACGATTTATATATATAATGGACTTTTTTTTTTTTATATATTTAGTGTTATACTACTTCTCTAATATGGAAATCGTCTGCATTATCATGGAAGGTAATATTTTTAAATAACAATTTTAATAAATTATCTTTTCTGAGTGAATTTGTATAGGAAAATATAGATGAAAGCCATGCGATGGCCACAACATACTAATTGTTAGTAAAGTAATATTTTATTTCCATTATCTTGATAATAACAATCGCTTGTTATTAGAAATAAGCTAGAATGATGTGGTCATCAAAGAAATTTCTTGTATATTTTCTTATACAAATCATTTATTATTTATTTATTTTTTTATCCATAATGAATGCAGAAGATTTTCATCTCAGATAGTGCTAGTACACTAAATGTCAACCGGAAGTGAATTTTTACCATGCAGATGACATCCTTCTCGTTTAAAAAAAAAAAAAAAAAAAAAAAAAAAATCTGCAATATTGCAGCCCCATTTGTCGGCGGATATGCTCTTAATTTAATCAGCATAATGTCTCATAATGGCCTTTTCATATATGAAGGTTTGTTTAACTATACGTTATAGAACTGAAGATAAAGCTTCCCTTAAATTGCATAAATCGCTGTATAACAACGCCACCCGTTGCGCGATTGGCACCAAAAGTTGATATGTCAAGGGGCATCTACATATATGCAATTCTGTTCACTAGTTCCTGAGCTATAGCTGAATCTGCGGAAATCGACGTATAGCAGCGCCATTTGTTGAGCGATTAGCACGAAAAGTTGGAAGGCACTAATTTATATCAAGATGCCGCTGCATATAAATTTTTATGCAATTCTGTGCAGTAATACTCGAGATACAGTTGCCACAAAATTTTTGTCACACACACAGGCAGACGGATATTTTCTAAACATGGTCAAATCATGTTCTGGACCTGTCAAAACATATAAATCCATCTAAAACCGGAAGTCGAAAATTTTTACGAATCCAATGCTTAAAAAATTTTAATATTAATATTAATAACAATAATAATAAAACTTTTTGAACAATTGGCGGTACATAATTTCTGAAGTAGAATTTTGTGTAGGAGCCCATTTTATGTCACTATTTTGTGAAGGAGACTGAAACGGATCAGCTATTATCAGGATCGACCCCTGGTTATAAGTTACTGTCGCCAGGCCCCGACTTACGGCAGGGCATACGGGGCATATGCCCTGGGCCCCCCTTCTGGAAGGGGCCCCCCTACTGGCGAATACAGAAATTCTGAAACCTAAAGACCTCTTATGCCACTGCAAGGGGGTAGAGATGAGACGGGCTCAGCCCGAGCCCGTAAGCCCGAGCCCGAGCCCGATCGGGCTCAAATCTTACGCAAGTCTTCGGGCTCCGGGCGGGCTCGGATTCAAGCTAAAAGTTCCGTTTATTTTATTCTTCACTAACTGGAAAATGTAAAAAAAGAAAAAAAAAGAAAGAAAGAAATTTTATTCATTTTGAGAGCAAGTTTAGTAATGTCATGATAGATTATAAATCACAAAATAATCTTGCAAACCTTAGTAGCTTTGACTTTCCTTTTTCTAAATAGAACTCTTTTTTCAACGGGATGCATATTGTGTCATAGTGTTATACAGTAATCTTTCCTCCTTCGTTATATCGGGCCTCATTATATCACTCATTCGGATAATTTTTTTTTCCCCCGATAGGCGCGTTATAAACAATGGGCTGCACTATAAATATCTATTATATAAATATATACATGTATACAGAGACACAGACATTATAAATCGTTACAATAACATTTATAGTTATTTAAATTGAGGATTGATAATAAGAAAATTAATCTGAAAATGAAAACGGTATTTAATTTTACTATTGTGTATGCGTTGCATAGCGTACCACTTTCAATATCGGGCTCGGGCTCTGATCACACAAAATTTTTCGGGCTCGGGCGGGCTCAGTTCAAAAATGTTTCGGGCTCGGGCGGGCTCGGATTGCCAAAATAGAGCCCGAACTCACCTCTACAAGGGGGCCCCCCAGAATAAGCTTGCCCCGGGGCTGCAGGTAGTCTAAGTCGGGCCCTGACTGTCGCACAAACTGTCTATTTTACTAGAATATAATGAATTGTTGATTCTTTTACCCTTTTACGGTAACAGGGACATAAAGAAAGATTCTTTTCAATTTCGTCCTGTTGACACAAATTATTCGGAATGCGCTAATAGCAAAACTTTACATACCATTGCGATCGAATCGGGTAGCAGAGTCATGTTATAAGATCATGCTTGCAAGGACAATATATATTTTCATGAGTGCAACAATTACATTCATTTTAGAAATAGAATTCTGATGCGATAGGTTTCATGGATTGAAATTATTTGAATTTCATTTCAATAATGGTAATTTGTAACTAAAATCAAAAACAAAACTGGTGTAGTTTACATTGTTTTTATTTAAGTGTGATAATTAAGGAAATAGTATGTGCGTATTTCTTATGATTTTTATTTTCTTCTATATGTATATATAGAGAAAGTATTGGATTCGTGAAAAATTTCGATGAATTTACACGTTTTGGGATGTCCTGAACACGATTTGACTGTTTTCAGAAAATGTCTGTCTGTCTGTCAGTCAGTCTGTCTGTGTGTGTGTATCACAAATTTTGCGGACGCTGTATCTCACGAGCCAATAAACGAAATTTTACCAAACTTGGTAATTAGTTCGACTCTGACATAAACTGTCGCTGATTAGATTTATGGAACAATTGCTCAACAGTTGGCGCTGTGATCGCATTTTTTTCTAAATTTTTAGCATGGCAGTATAGGACAAAATTTCGTATAAATGTACATAATGAGAGTTTTTTTAATCGTGTGTTTGTAAAATTAATATGAATAATTGATAATAGTAGTATTTCACCAGGAAAAAAATTTTGTGCATGTGGGAGCGTAGCTTTCCCCTTTCCCCCGGGGGGGGGGGAGTAAATTTTCAAATGGGTATCTTTCGAAAGATCTCGTCAATACCTTTAAAACGAATGGTTGAACTGTAGATCTGTGATAATTTAAAACAAAGTTATCGATTTTTTTTTTTATCTTTTAACGAAAAAAAAAAATTCTTCTGATTTGCAAAAAATTGACCTCTTTCGCCATTTCGTGATAATATAATACTGTCAGATAAAACCCGTCTGCATTTATAATGGAAAATAATTTGATAATTTAATAAATAATTTGCATTGAATAAATTTTGTGTAAAATTACATAGAAGAAAGTCATGTGGTGGCCATATCATACTAGTTTATTGACCTTTTAATTAAAATAAAAAACAGAATTAAAAATCTTCAAGGAAATTCAAAGAAAATCGGTTTGGGGGCATGTGCATTAGGTTTGCAAAATTGATTCATTTTTTCCAAGTCCAGAAAAAGAAAATGGTTCAAATATTTAAAAATCTGTATCTTCCGTTTCAGTGCATACAGAATGCCATGCTAAACATCCTTTTAGAGGTTGTGAAGCATTCCTTCAAAAAATATATTTCTTTTATCCCTCCCCCCCCCCCCCCTCCCCGACCTCTCAGACGGTATTATTCCCTGTCACCACTTGGAGGGGGAAAGGACGCCAGTAACTCAAAATTTACAGTCGACAGAAAAACTATTGTAGCACACACTTACTTTTCTCATACATATTTTTTTTTTTAGTTTGGCTGCTAATTTTTATTACCAACTAACAGCATGTAAACTGCATAAGGCTAAGACCATGACTCGACAAATATTCAACTCGATTATATTACTCGAAAAAAATCGATAACTTGGTTTTAAATTAACACAGACCATTTTAAAGGTATTGGGGAGTTTTTTTGAAAGATATACATAATGAATATCTACACCAACTGGGATCTATTTCCCACCAGGGGGGTGTTCTAACGTGCACACACTTTTTCCCTAGTTTATTTTTACGATAATCAATAATTCCTGTTAATTTCACAATCATTTCATAAAAATAATTCTCATAATATACATATTTATACGAAATTTTTTCCTATGCTACACCCTAGCACACAGTCAGACAGACAGACATTCTCTAAAAATAGGGTGATCAAATTTTCAGATGCAGAACAACTATAGAAGCTTTTAATGTTTTTTAAAGTTAATATGAGCAGAAAAATACTTTTCTTCAACACATGAATTATGAATAAAACGAAAGAAAGCAAATAAAGTAAAAGTAACAAAATTCTGAATATTTAAGAAATTTTTTGAAAATTGGGGGACATTTAGGGATAAGCGACAGAAAATGTGGTGCTCAATCGCTGTTTTTGTTTTTTGGGGACAGATGATCAAAACTGGGGACAGTCCCCAGAAAATGGGGACGTTTGGTCACCCTATCTAAAAATGGTCAAGGGGTACATACAAATGAAACACTTCCAGTTGCAAAGCCGTTTGCAAGCGTTCCAAATGTATGACTGTAGTCGGCAGCAAAAGTATCCGAGCACTGGCAACAATTCCTATATGAAGAAAGCACACTTAACACTGGTTTGTTAAATAAATCCTTCTCGAATCGTGTTCTTAGACTGACTAAGAACAGGATTCGACAAGGATTTATTTAGCAAAACTGCATTAAGTGTACTTTCTTTACATAGGAATTTTCGCTAGGGCTCGGATGTTTTTGCTGCCGACTGTATTTGCAAAAAACTTGCAAAATTTACGTCATCGAAATTGCAAGCGTTCCGTTTGTATCTTTGACCGTCGCCAATTGCCCATCTGCGCAGCATTAGTGCGACGTAAAACCCAATCACCAATCACCGTTTGTATCTAAACCCAAATCGTTTTAAGGAACTCACAAAACATGCAAATCCATTGAAAACCAATCCCTTCCGTGGAGGATCAAAATTGTGATGGCATGTCTCCGGACCACCTCTAGGGGTGTGTCCCAGACCGTCGCCAATTGCCCATCTGCGCAGCACTAGCGCGACGTAAAACCCAACCAGCAAGTCATTGAAAACCAAATTTCGAAAACTTTCACGAATCTATCATTTTCTTTTTAGGTATACAGAAGAAAGTATAAATACAGTTATATCGTGCTCGAGATTATCAAAGCATGTGAATCCATCACAAACCAAGAGTTGAAAATTTTTACCAATCTTCTTTTGAATGTAGAAGAAAGTAAAAAAAAAAAAAAAGGAAACTTAAAAAGTCTTTTGAAACATTATAAAATTAGTTTGTTCTGGTGATCACAAAACTGTCTTTTATGTGCAAATTATAAAAGTATTACTTACATAAATTATTTTCCTTTGAAATTGGAGACATTTCCCGGAAAATGGAGACATTTTTTCTCCGTGTATGATAAGCTGACCAAATGTCCCCATTTTCTGGGGACAAATGGGGACTTTTTTTTTTTTTTTTAAGGCATTTTTGTAAGTTTTAAAAAATTGAGTAAATTATTAATCAATAATAGTTTATTTTTAGTCCTTATTTATTAGGAATGAAAGAAATTATAAAGGTACTTTGATCTGGTCAGCCTACCGTATGAATGACTAAAAAATATCTACTACGTCATAGAGCTTAAGCGAAATGAGCTTGAATTTAAAAAATACTTTCCCTCATACAAATATTAATTGGTTTATCTAATAATTTATTTACGACGTGTAAAACCCATTCAATCTGAACCTGAAGGAATTTTCATGGCAAATCTATTTCTTTTTTTTTAGTGGCAACGTAGCACTGTTTTTGAAAGAAGAAACATGGATTCCGTGCATTCTGATTCTGGCCGGCTCGAAACTCGTATCAGTTATATTATTTACCATTTTAATTATGAAGGTAAGTTCATAAATATAATATTTATTGTTAAATAAACTGGGTATTCTGAAAAAAAAAAAAATTGCTAATGATCGCAAAACATTTATCGATCATAGAAACAGAGTTTGTTGCTATATTTGGCGTCAGGGAGAATCGCCGTTAGTGATGGGTAACTCATACATGAGGCATGACATTGTCACACCTCATCACAGCGGTTTGTCATGATACCTCATAATTATTTTTTGTATTACTTCAAAAGTCATGTCCCATTCAACCACTCACTCAGTGCTTCAAATGTTTTTCCTCATTCATTCACCGCCTCATTCAATACCTCAAAATTTTTGTCCCGTTCAAAGACACACATTCAACGCTTCAAACGTTTTGTCATCTTCATTCACTCATACAGAACTTCAATCTATCTGAACTGGATTTGAAGTACTTCAAAAATTTTGTCCCATTCATTCAATGGGGTGAGATTCAGATACTCAGAATAAAAACACAAAGCAGTGAAAGCTTGAATGGAATGACATGACTGAATGAAGTGTTATGTTTGTAATGCATTGCATTGTGACACTGGGAGGTTAATGTGTGAGGGATATGTTGTAAGTTCGGATCCTGCAAGAAGCGGAATTTGTAGTTGTGTTTGTAATTCAAGGTCGTCACCTGTCTGTGGGTGGTCGTGGTGTGACCTGTAATAGAAAAGAATGCCTTAGGGACAGGGGGGAATAAAATAAAGGCAGAGAAAACTATTAACGACACCTTGGGTTGGCATTATACCAAAGAACTTCTAATAGATATTGAAAGATCTTACTGCTCGCGGGGGCGGGAGGAGGTGACGTGTTTACCCGCAAAATGTTTCTCTTCTATGTAAATAATAATAATGAAAATTTGCTTTATTCTGAACATAATCTTTTGAATGCAAGACACTGGAGGACATTAGTTTCTTTCATAGCAAGTATGTTTAGCCATAAGTTTAATTCGTGAAGAAGAAAGGCATAAAAATTAATATTTAACATTTAAAACGTTATATGCGAAAATTATTTACCTCTCAATATATATTTGCTTCCTTATTTTACTTTTTTTTTTTTTTAACGCTGTGAATATTTAAAATAGTGGATTTTTTTAACAGTAAATCTAATACGAAAGAAATTTTATTACGTTGTGCACTGAAGTTTTGTTTCTATTTACAATAATCACTTTTAATATAATTTTTATCATACACTAGTTTTAACATGATTGCATAGATCACGAATTTGCACCTAGTTGAACATAGCAGTTTTAATTTCCGGTGCTTTGCATTTGAAATCTGTGAGCTCTCAATTTTTCCCGACTCGTGATTTGCCATAAATACGTGAAAATTTCTGCATTGAAGAATGCATTAAAGATACTTTTATGAGAACGTTTCATTCTCTCAATTCTTCGAAAGATTTTTTTTTTTTTTTTCAAGTAATTAAAAATAATCTTTACATTACAACAGTGGTACATGTACCCTGAATGCTATGTGTAAAGGACAGGCCTATTCTAGTTAACAGCAGGACGTAAACAGCGAAATGTTTATTAATACACCCTCTTTTTCTAATGGGTAGGGTTGGGTTGGGTTGTAGGGATTAAAGGTCAATTGACCGCACCAGGGACCCAGGCCCGAGGGGGAGTGCCCTTGGGGTTTTTCTAAGGGATCCTAGCCCGTATTTACGCAAGTTCCGGAGAAAACCACGGAGGTCCGAACGCTAGGCCGAAGAGCACGACCAGGGTTTGAGCCCAGCACCTCACGTCTATCAGCTTTGAGCGCAGAACCGCTCGGCCGCTGGTGGGCCCCTTTTTCTTAAGGGAAAATATCTTTAAGTTTGAAAATATTGTAATTTTTTTTTTCTTTTTTTCCTCTTACCCATGTATGGCAGAGAAAGTGTTGTTTTTGATCGAATTTTTGAAACGGTATTTTTAATATATTTGAACGTTTTAAGGTCTTCTAAATTCGAAAATCAGATTTATAATGGTTGTTTTGTGGGTGTCTGTGTATGTAATAAGCGTATTTGAAGAACAAAGCTAAAAGAAAATGTGCAACATGTATGAGCTGTGCTCTAGAGTTGCTGCACGAACTTAACTCTTATGGGCCAATGTATATCCCCTTATATATAGCTTACAAGTGTGTATAAATATCCTTTCATGTACGCAAGTGCCTTGTGAAAAAAAATTTTAAGTTATGAAAATAATTAAAAGTCGGTTGTGTTCTTAATTTGGACAAGAACACTTAAAAGATGTTATTTATTTATTTATTTATGTACGTTGAACGGTCTTTAAATTTAGTTATGATAAAATAATACACAAACCTAGCTTCATCTTCTAAATATTTAAGTCGGTGTTTAAAAAAAAAAAAAAAAAACTAAAGATAGTTCATAAATCATTAAAAATTTTTTAAATTGATTGTCAGTTTTTCATGGTGCACGCGATTAAGATGATAGATATTAGTTATACCTGCCAATTTAATATAGAACATAAATAATTTTCATACCATTATTTACAAATAATAATCTTCATCTTATTTAATTCCATATAAATATCACAAAAGAGTACTACTAAAAAGTAATGATATAAAGAATGGATAATCCGTAATAAATTGACATGTATAATCTTTGTTGTACCTGAACCTCCTCCTTTATTCATACATAATTTATAATTAACTTACAGACATTATTTATTCAAGTGAAATTTCCTGTGGACCCATATTAAATGCTTCAAATTTGTGATTTATAAAAGTGGTCTAAAATTTTAAAATTGTATTTATCTTTTAAATGTTCTTTAAATGTCCTTTTCTTCTTCTTCCTCTCTCTCTCGCTCTTTCTTCTTCTTCTTTTTTTTTTTTTTTTTTTTTTTTGTTTCTTAAGGCTTATGTTCAAAATTATAAAAGCTTTTATCATTTCAAATTATTCATAAATTTCATCTATATGTGTTATTTTTATATTTATGACATTAAAAGGATTCCAATTCGAAGCACTGAAAATAACGTTTCTTAAGTTAATTCAGTAAACAAATAGTAATAATGCTGGCAATTAGAAATTTCAATGTGTCATCATAAGGTTAACTATATTGCTTCTGCACTTCAATTTAGAGTTTTTAGACCACTTTTGTATATACAATGTAATTATATCACTATAGAGAAATTATTTTCTAGTTCAAAATTTTACTTTCTCTCACCCATATATATGGCAAAGAAAGTACTGTTTTAGGTAAAATTTTGCAAAGAAAGTACTGTTCTTAGGTAAAATTTTCGGAAGTAAGTTTTGTTATATTTAGATGTTTTGAGATCCGCTGAATACAAAAATCATGTTTTAACCGGTTGGAGTGTGTGTGTGTCTGTTATCAGCATATCTCAAGAGCAAATAGTAGCAGGAATTCGAAACTCGCTATCTTAAATCTGTATCATATAGGGGCATTAAACTTGTCATTGAGATTAAGTAAATAGTTCACATACAGAGACATCCAAAACAAATTCTAATACATTACGACTATGGACGAAATTTTTGATGAGTATACAGTTTAACATCTCTGCATTTACATTTGTTATATGCATGAAAGCATGTTTTGTGCGGAATCAGCTATAAAAATTTTCATTAGTTGTTCACAGGGCTACCCAAAACATTTAGAATATAGTGGGACTACGTTAGGAAATTGTTACAAATGCATTTCAGGTTGTGCTGTGTGCGATTAATGTGGATCCCGGAAAAAAGGGCACCCGGAAAAAAGGGCACTTTTGCGATTTGCGAATCGTAAGATGCAATAAACACGAAAATCCAAATCGGAGTCTACAGATGACTCTCATATTGAATTAAAAATATTTAGGGATAACTTTTGAGTGAAAATTCAGTAATTGCTTAATATAACTAGGAGTGGGGGGTGGGGGGGTGGAGCTGGATGGGAAATGAAAAAGAAAATAATGGTTTTTATGTAACCATGTAATTAATATTAATGAAACTGTGATAGAAATATAGATTATTAATTTTTTCAGCGAGGGTCAAATGTAACAGAGTAGGTTTTTTTTTTTTTTTTTTTTTTTTTTTCTGTGGGAGGGGGGGGGGGGGCAGATACAAGAAACATAATTTTTTTTGCTATCTGTTACTGATTGTAATGAAAATTTTTATGAATGTCTTCTCAAGAAAATTTTTACTAAGTGTTATATATATGTAATACAAGGTATGTATATATCCTTACGAGGTATATATATATAACACTTAGGAAACATTTCTCAAACGGTAAATGACATTTATAAAATCTCTCATTACAGATCGCCAAAGGGTGATTAAAAAATAGTCAATTTCTTTTCCTCTGCTCCCTCCACCAGCCTGCTTTGTTATAGCTAACTCTTACTAAAAAACTTCATAAACTATAAGTTAAATTTATCGTTACAATAAAACTGGTTCCATAAAAACCATTATGTTCTTTTTGTGTTTGCCTACCTGGTACTCCCCCCCCCCCCCACACACACACCCTAACAGTTACATGCAATACTCAATAAAATGTTTCCTAATGAGTCAGTGGGACTAGTTTTACTACAATCCTGAACGGGGTGATATAAAAACATTCATTTTCTTTTTCTCTGCCCCCTAACTTCCCCCTCCCCCCCCGTCCTTATACGTATTACTCACAGAAAACCTTGATAAATAATGAATGATATTTTATTCAAATTTTCATTAAAATCAACCACAGAATCATAAAAAAAATCTATATTATTTTCTGCTCGCATTGCTCCTTTCCCCCTTCCTGTGAAATAATGTTTAAACATTAAATGACACTTATAGATAGTTATAAATTTTCATTACAATCCGGAACAGGGTGATTAAAACATAGTGAATTTCTGTTCCTCTGCCTTTCTCCCCTCAACAGTATTCTTTTACAAGCAACCATCATTGGAAACCTTTATAAACTATTTTTATTAATTTATTGGTTCAATAAAATTGGTTGCATATAAACCGTAGTTTTATTTTGCTTTACCCTACGAACCACCCCTCTCCCCCCAATAGCTACTAACCATTCTTTTTTTTTTTTTTCTGAAACAATACATGAGCATTTTTTTTTTTTTAACTGAGTACTAAAACAAAAATTCATTTTCTTTTTCTCTGCCCCCTAATATCTCCCAAATCTTCATAAATAATGAATGGTATTTATTCAAAGTTTCATGTAAATCGTTCACAGACTCATATAAAAACATTATTATTTTCTGCTCACTTATCTCCTCCCCCCCCCCCTCCAATGAAAAATTTCTTAAACATTCAGTAACACTTAATAAAATTTATAAATTTTCATTACAATCCGGAACAGGGTGATCTAAATATAGTCAATTTCTTTTCCTCTGCCCCCCCCCCAAAAAAAAGCGCATTCTTTTAAACATTTTGTTTCTTTTTATAATTTTTCTTTTCTCATTGAAAAGCTATAATTTAAATAATAAACTATATATAATAATAAACTATAATTTATAATAATTTATTGTTTCGATAAAATTGGTTACATACAAACCATAATTTCGCTTTTCTTTATCCAACGACACCCTCCTCCCTCAGTAGCTACTTGCGTCGCTAACTGATGTTTTTCTTAAATAAATACATGGCACTTTTTCTCTTTTTCTTTTTACAATCTTTAACTGGATGATATAAAAATATTCATTTTCTTTTTTTTCCGCTCCCTAACCGCCCCCCCCCTCCATTATACGTAACATTTACAGATAATCTTCATGAATAATGAATGATGTTTTTTTTTTTTTTTTTTTCATTAAATTCAGCCACAGACTCATTAAAACCATTATAATTTTCTGCTCGCCCCCCCCCCCTTTCCTGTAAAAATGTTCTTAAACATTAAACGACTCTCATAAAAATTTATACATTTTTATTACAATCAGGAACAGGTAGACTTAAATATCGCCAATTTCTTTTCTTTCGCCCCCCCCCCAACAGTAACCCCCCTTTTACAAGTTACCCTAATTGAAAACCTTTATAAACTATAAGTTTTATTAGCTTATTGTTTCAATAACATTGGTTGTATAAAAACCACAATATTCCTTTTCTTTGGAGAACTGGTCCCCCCCCCCCACCTCCCCTCCAATGTTGCATGCCATACTCAATGAAATTTTTCTTAACAATGAGTAAATGACACAAATTCAGTACAATCTTATACCGTGTGTTATAAAAACATTCGTTTTCTTTTTCTCTGCCCTCTAAGCCCCTTCCCCCACCCTATTATTAGTAACACTCACTAAAAATATTCATAAATAATCAGTGATACACAAATTTTGTTTAAAATCAGACATGGACTCACAAAAAAAGTACTATTATTTTCTGCTCACGTAGACCCCCCCCCCTTTTACTTATTAGATATATATAACACTTAATAAAAATTTTCTTGAGAAGAAATTCATAAAAATTTTCATTGCAATCAGTAACAGGTAACAATAAAAAAAAAAAAAAAAAAAAAAAAAAAAAAAAAATATTTTTCTTGTATCCGCCCCCCCCCTCCCTCAGAAAAAAAAAAAAGAAACTACTCTGTTATACTTAGCCCTCGCTGAAAAAATTAATAATCTATATTTCTATCACAGTTTCATTAATATTAATTACATGGTTACATAAAAACCATTATTTTCTTTTTCATTTCCCATCCAGCTCCACACTCCCCCCCCCCCCATTTATATTAAGCAGTTATAGAATTTTCACTCAAAAGTTATCCCTAAATATTTTTAATTCAATATGAGAGTCATCTGTAGACTCCGATTTGGATTTTCGTGTTTATTGCATCTTACGATTCGCAAATCGCAAAAGTGTCCGGTATCCGATTAATGTAGGAATATACTTGCGTGCACAGTGTGGTGTGTACATAATTTATATATGACATACAGATCTACCAATACTTAAGCAAAAGCGTTATTTTCTATTGAATGTAATTGGTGGAAGTGCTTTAGCTTTACCTGAGATATAGCCTCCCATTAAATTGTGGAAATCGCTGTATAGCAGCGCCACCTGTTGAGCGTTTGGCACCAAAAGTCGATAGGCCCTAATTTAGGCCAAGGTGCACCTACATATACATTTATAAACAATTCTGAACAGTAGTCCAGGAGATACATTTGCCACAAAATTTTTGTCTCTCACACGCATACACAGACAGACGGATAGACATTCGCAAAAAATTGTAAAATTGTATTCTAGACTTCTCAAAACGTGAAAATCTGTCGAAAACCAGAAGTCGGAAATTTTTACTAATTCAATATTTTCTACTATTGAATAAATAAGAAAATAAAAAGGGTCAAATCTTGTTCTGGAACCCACAAAACATGTAAATCCATCAAAAACCATAAGTAGGAAATTAAATTTTTACGAATCCAATACTTTCTTCCGAAAACATTCGTGAGTTTTTTTAAGCAAGTGAAGAGTGAAGTGCCTGAGAAATTACTTAAAACAATCATTTTAACACCTTCTTGTTAAAACTAAATATTTCTTTAACAATCTTAATATTTTCGAAAAGTCAGCTTTATTTGTTAAAAGTATTTAAATTTTTGTGACTATTACTTCTTTTAAGGAAATAAAATAAAATTTCTCAGTGATTCCTTAACTTTTTTTCCAATCACTTTAACAGTAATCTTCATGACAAGTCAATTCATTCAATTCAATTCACTTGTGCTTGTGACATGAAAAACTACCTAACTGATAACAAGACATAACAGATGACACAGTCCTTCATTTCATACATACGTCTTCCTTCACTCTTTTGGAATTGTAGGTACCATATGCAAGCCCCTCATCTCTTAACACTAAACTTCACGACAAAACAATTCCTTCAAATCACTCGTGTCATGAAAAACTACCTATCTCACAACTGACTACAACATATGACAAAATACTACTTCATTTCATTCATACATCTTCGTTCACACTTTTGTAGTTGTAGTTACCGAATGTAGACCTCAACTTTTAACACTAATCCATAGACAAGTACATGACAAAATCACTCTTTCAGTTCAGGTGGGACATGACAAACAACCTACATCACAACTCACTACAACATATGACATAGTACTTCATTTCATTCATGCATCTTCATTCACTTTTTTGAACCTCTCACCTCTTCACACTAATTAATTTTCATGACAAAACAACTCTTTCAATTCACGTGGAACATGACAAACAACCTACCTCACACCTCAGAACTCACTACAACAGATGACAAAATGTTTCACCTCATTCATTCACCTTGCTCTCTCTCTTGCAATACCTCATGTCATTTGAAGCATGACATTGTCCCACTTCAAAATATTTTGAAGTGCCTCAATGTCATGACAAAATTTTTTCCTGTCTTACCCATCACTAATTCGCCGTATACCTATGTAAACTCCTCCCAAAAAATGTTCATACATGTATTTTTTTTGTAACATAGTTAATAATTGATTTTTAATTAAAAGTTTTGATAAAATTACTAATGAAATATTCTAAAATGTAAGTAAGATTGCAGTGTAATTTAATTTTTCTAGTGTAAACAAAACAATATAAAATGAGTACATTTTAAAAACCAAAACCAAACTCAACATTTTCTGTTTAATTAATCAATATTGCTCTCTTAAAAATCCGCAAATACATTATAATGCAAAAGAGATGATTTTTAAATTAAATATTTTATGCAAAATGCTTGATGTTGTATTACATTTGTTTTTTATGATTAAATTTTTTAGCTTTATAAAATTTTACAAATTTGTAAAAAGGTTTGAATATTTCTAACCTCTCTCTCTATATATACATCTCTCTCTCTCTCTCTCTCTCTATATATATATATATATATAGAGAGAGAGAGAGAGAGAGAGCCAAGGGCGTATCCAGAAAAAAATTTCGGAGGGGGCCCAACTTTCACTAGAGCGTGTGCGCTAAAGTTTATACCCCCCCCCCCCTAATCACCTTAACTTTAGGAAAAATTTAAGTTATTACCTTAAGCTTCGTATCTAGGCATAGTAAAATGGTTGTGCGCTATAAATAAGATCAGTCACAACGCCGCATGTCGGTAAACAATGGAATTAATGTTCCTAAAATCGGAAATGGCAAGAAAAGATTTAAAGATAATAATAATTCTAAAAAGTGCCTTGGGTCTAAAACTGATGGAACTAGTCCTTTAAAATGTATAAGTCTCTGCTAGAGAGTTCTTTAATCCGTGATGTTGTAAACCACTGACAAACAGAGAAAATCACCAAAAACTGGACTCATGGTAGTCCGGTTAATAAGGAGTCGAGCTCGTAATTGAAGGATTGAGTGATCGATACTGGAGCCATCCAACTATTGTCATGTAGATTAATGGTATCAGTTGCACGTAAAATCCGTTGTGTCCTCCATGTTTTGTAAATATAATAGCTCAGGTATACTGAAATTGGGGAAACGTCTTCTCCGTGGAGGTTTTAAATTGTGATGGTACGATTCCGGATTACCCTAGAAATGAATTCTAGACCGTTGCTATGCTATCTGTCTAGCTTTAGTGCAATGTTAAGTCCATTCAAATTTGACGTACCAAAAACTGGCTGACGTCGTAATTTAGTGGTACGGTGCATGATTTATGTGCCATGCACAACCATGTTTCAAATACTTTTCGGGTTTTTTTTTAGATATAGCTTCTTTTTAATACAGCCGAGATATATCTTTTCCGTAAAAAGGGAAATCTAGTGCAGCTACGCTATCTGCTGGGCGATATACCCAAAAATATAATTAAAAAAATTATATCTAAGTTTCCAAAAATTGTCTTATGGTGTTCAATGCATCTGAAAACATGTAAATACATTGAAAAAAGGTCTAAAAGTTTCCGAATCTAAGACGTTTTTCTCTTGTTTTGTATGTAGAAGAAAATAATATATACATGTGGTTTTCTAGTTAGATAATATTGCTTGCTTTAGATCATATTATCGGAAACATGAGGACCTGTCTGCTAGCGTCCACTAAACCTAGGCATATTACATGTCTATGTTTAGCGAAAACATTGAGGTCTTCTTATATGGCTTACTGTTTATCGTGTCTTCTACAGACCCTGGGGCCATGGTTATACGCATTGTAGTTGCTGAAAATCTTCTGGCATGGCGTACGTATCGAACTATCTAGCATTTCTATATGAACCCAATCTGTGTATCAACCAGGTGTCTCATGTGACACAGCGTATCTTCAACTGTGGCTGCACGTCATTATTGGTTATCGTTTGGAAAGTGAACAGTGAAACGATGGCCCATCATCGCGTTCAACATCAGACACAGATATGTCTGCTTTGTGACAATCGTAACAAAGAAGTTTACATAACGTGTTGGTTTTTTAAGGCCTGTCAGAGCAGTAGATAGCACAGCCACTTATTCTACTTGCATCGCAGCTCACACCCACTTTTGTTTTACGACCGTCTTAGATCTCTTCAGATGTTTGTCGAACTCAGGGAGCCTTAGAAAGGAATGAAGGAAGGAAGGTATACTACGGAATGGAAGGTATACTACGTGCATAACTGACAAAACCAGAAGTTCCGTATGCAACTGTGATCATTGTTAATGACGAATCTTTCTTTTTCACAAGGAATTAAAACGCTATTTCTGGCAAGAGAAGTGTTAAAAGAAAGGAGACACATTACAGTGTTCAACAATAAGTACCATAAAGTTCTCTTTTTAGTATTTTTTACAAAAAGCTAATATGCATTTCGGTAATTTGGAATTTACAAGACAGAAAATTGCTGATAAATAAGGTTTCACAGGCAAACAAATTAACAACACAAAAAAGATATTGTGGAGAAAAAATTCATTTTTTTTTTTAATTTTTTTTTTCTGGTCAGTAGAACATGAAAAAAGTAATCTCAGAAAATTTCGGGGGGGGGCTCGAGCCCCCAGAGCCCCCCCTCTGGATACGTCCCTGGAGAGAGCTATATCATGTTGTACATAAAGGCATGTATTTTATTCAAAAAGAGTTCATTGAAAAATAAATACCCAGGTATTTTACATCACTACTTAGAGTTTGTATTTTCTCCATTCTCAATTCAAAACTTTTTTTTAGCTTATAACGTCTTAACACATCCTCCATTTTTCCCATCCTCAGGGTGGGAATAATGTAACATAATTTCAAATGCATAAACCTTACATTTAAATTCCAAATATTTTGATTATATTAGAAAAGAAATAAAACAAGCAAGCACATACATTCAGGGGTCGATCCAGGTTTTAAATATTAAGTCCCCTTTTTGTGAAAAAATATTTTTGTGAAAAAAAAAAATATATATATATGTATAAAATCAGTATAAAATCATTTTAACAGTAATTCAAAACAATGTTTAATATCAAATTAACATAGTTTCATTGAACCAATTAATTAAAAATAATACTGAAAACATTTTATAAAAAGATCGCTTTTGTAAAACAAAATCTTGTGAAGAGCTCATTTCATAAATTTGAATTTTGTGAAGGGTCCCCTTTTATAGATTTGAATTTTGTGAAGAGTCCCCTTTTATGGTGTGGAATTTTGTGAAGGGGCAGCAAATGGGACCCAATTTTTGCCTGGATGGACCTCTGACATTGAAGACAAATAATTTTCACAAATAGTTTTAAATGTTAAGCAATAATATTTATGTGATTGTAATTAAACTCATGTATAAATCATGTTGCTTTAAATTAGGGATGCACAACCTTTTTGGCTAGAGGGCCACTCTCGTTGTTCAGTAGGATACAAAGGGCCACAGACGAGATAATATAAAAGAATTAAACTGTACAGATATATTTGCCGTGTAATATATACATACACACACATATACACATGCATGTATAAAAAAGTGCACTATCATTGCCAAATGCTTGTGTGCAAAACTTTAGTTTGTATTTTATGTTGCTTGAAATATATATAATATATATATATATATATAAATTTTAATTAGTGAGTTAAGTGAATCTTGAAGCATAATAATCATAAAATTATTGAATAGTAAGCAAAAGAATGAAACAAATGTATCATATAAAATACAAAATGATAAATAAAACAAACAAATAAAAAGTATGGTTTGCAGAGAGAGAGAAAAATGTTACATTGGGAGTCACAAAAACAATAAGCACAAATGTAAAGCCTGATAGTGTACCAAAATAACCACTTACCAGTAGATTATTCCATGATTTTTCCAATAAAAAATTAAGGAACATAACTGTGGGTTACATTATTGAGAAATAGAATGAAAAACTTAGCTCTCAAACAGAAATGTGTATAAAACCCAACATTTTCATCCTTTCCCCCCTTCAAAAATTTTTTTTTTATATCAATGCCAGTTTTGCAAATGCAACAAATAAATATTTTTTCTTTCTCTCTTTTTTTTTTTTTTTTTTTTTTTTTCTTCTGCTAATGATTTATGTGACCTAAAATGTCAGTCCTTTGGCGGGCCGCAAACTGATGGCTACTGGGCCGCATGTGGCCCCCGGGCCGCAGGTTGTGCACCTCTACTTTAAATGAAAGTGAAGGAAGTGAATATCATTCACTCTCCACATTTAAAAGGTTAGATATATTTCCTAACAAAAAAAAAAAAAAAAGCATAAAAAAAATTTTTATTTTTGCAGGTAACCCGTGATGTCACCTGGTGAAATCTAAACTGCACTTGACCCGCAGTAGGTAGCCGTCGAATGCGCAATCTGATGCAGGACTATGCGGGGCCAGTGAAACTTTTTAGGTAATATTTTTATTTTTTACTTTTCTTTAAAATTGTTAATATTGCCTATCTTTTGCAATTTTTGATTTAATTTCACTTTAATACCTTTTTTTAAAATTTTGATGTTCATGTCATGTCATTTCATTTAGCTCATTTATTGAAACTAGGGTTTTCCGGAAAATTTTCAGTCTCAAAATTATGAATGTTTTGTAAAGTAAAACTAACACATTAAAAGCTACGAGTAAACAAAACTATTCAAAGAAACATATGAATAATTATTCAGTTTAAAAAGAAATTAATAAACAAAACATAGAATTTAGAATTTAATAATTTTTAAATATGTATTTAAAAGTAGAAAATTATAATATTTTTTAATGACTGTTTTGCATGTATGATGGCTGAATAATCTACTTAGTAAATATGGTGCCTATGTACGTTTTCTAGCTCTCGGAGACTCTCATTGACTCTTGGAGACATATCATTGCCAACATCTGAATACCATTTTATTATATAAGAAAAATTGTTATGAGAATTAATGATTTTTTTTTTTTTTTTTACTAGTATTCTGTTTTCATTTTTAAAAAATCTGGAATTTTCTCCCCCCCCCTCCCACAAAGAAAGAAAAAGAAAAATATGGCTATGTGTTTCAATAATTTTGCTTTTTTAAATTCTGTTTAGTTTCAGAATACTCACAATTGTTAAATTGGTTCTTTTTTTTTTTTTTTTTTATTATAAAGTGCAAAAAAGAACTTTGATCATTTTTTTCCACTTCATAACTTCAGTATGAAATATTAAAAATTAAATAAATTTTGGGAAAAACAAAGGCAAATTTAATTTTTCTATATATATATATATATTAATAATGAAAACAGAATTAAAAGGAAAAAAAAAAAATCATTAATTCTCATAAAAATTTTCCCTATTTAATAAAATGGGGTTCAGCTGTTGGCAGCGATATGTGAGTGTGTCTGACAGCTACAGAACGTTCACAGACACCTTTTTTATATAGATTATTCAACCATTATACATGCAAAACAGTCATTAAAAATTAAAACTTTCTAACTTTATACATGTTTAAAGAACCATTAAATCATAATTTCTGTGTTTTGTTTATTAATTTCTTTTTGAATTGAATAATTATTCATACTTTTCTCTGAATAGTTTTGTTTACTTGCAGCTTTTAATGTATTTAGTTTTATTTTACAAAACCTTCGTAATTTAGAGATTGAAAAATTTTCGGAAAATTTTCCATTTCAAATTTTTCTAAAAAACCCGCATCCCCACTGTTTTTTAGGGACGCCCCCTATTTTTATCACTATTCGGTAATTTTATGGCTATAAATTTGATTTTTAGGGGAGGGGGGAGGATTATTTTAACTGTTAAATATCTTCTGAGGGGCTACAGAGTTTGAAAATTCCAAAACATCAACATTTGCGGCAAGGAGAAATTTTAGGGGGAGGGGGGATTTGCCACTGAAATTATGTATTATATTTTTTTTAATCTATTATTAATGTTATTTATTAAACATTATATATTTTTTGTTTTTAAGTGTTAAATTAATTCGTTTTTCATTCCCCAAATTAAATTCATCGCCATAAAATTACCGAACAGTGATAAAAATTGGGGGAGGGGGTGGTGTCCAGAGAAAACGGTGGGTGACTGAGCAAAATGGTAGTCATATTCGGATTCAGAAGGTCATTTTACATAAGAATCAGCAAGAATGGTATCAGGGATATATATATATATTTTTTTTTCTTTTCCAGTGCAATGTAATGGATATAATTCTCCATTCAAAAAAATTAATATGGAAGCTTGAGTGGAATTTTTATTTATTTATTTATTTATTTTTTTGTTATTTTTTTCTATTATTATTGTTATTATTTGGGACAATTAATTGTATTTCCTGTTGCTTGAATAAAAAGACTTTTTTCCCCCACTTTAGAAATTAGTTCTAAAAAGTGATTTAAAAATGAAATTGTGTTTTTACATAAGATTTTTCTTTAAAAAAATTTAACGATGCCAATTTTGGGATTAAAGCACTTAAATTTTTTTTTTCTTTTAATTTATTGAATAATTAACGAAGATTATGACAATGTCTTAATTTTTCAAGTCACTTGCAGAACCATAGATAATAAGATGACCTACATCAGAATTGCTGTCTAACTTTGAAAAGCGTAGTTAGTTATATGATCATTTATCATGAATATTTTGAAAAACAGTAATGCAGTGGTTAGTGTTTCAGCAGTACAGTAGTGCATTATTATTATTATTATAGTTATGGTGCCAAATGCTTTATAATTATGTTCACACAAACTTATTGAAGCAATATTCAAAAGTTTGATTACCCAGATAGCACATAACATTGTTATAGCGTTGAAAATAAGTCTGAACAGTGAAAAACTAATTATAACAACGTTATGTGCTACTGGGGTAGCAAATAAAGATCTCTGCTATTATAATAAATAACCTTCTCCTTCTTGAGCATGTTGCTCAAATCATATATGGTAGCTTTCTAAATTATGTCTTTAATACAGGGTTGAGTTTTTGACGTCAAAAAGTGGTTTTTGACATGACAAAGGTTTAAACTGTCAAAAACCCGTCATAAGCCTCTACCGTCAAAAACTTATATTGTCAAAATTCAACATCTATAAATGAGCTAGAATCTGGTTAGAAATAGGATTTCGTAATATTTGCCATATACAAGTGAATATCTAAATATTATGCTGTTTATAAATTAACAAATCTGAAAACAATTTGTAGATAATTTATAAAAAATTAGGTAAATATACTGGTTTATAATCTAAGAAATATATACAAAGTATGCATAGATATATTTTGTATGTTTATGTTTATTAATATTTATGAAATTCTAAAATTCCAAAGTTACTTATGAATTTTCACATAAGCCATAAAAACACAGGAATACTGGATTTTTTTTTTTTTTTCCCTTTAAGTAAAACATAATATATATGGGTGGTAAATAAATATGAATTTGAAAATAATTATATTTATAATCTACATTTATTATACTTATCATTTAATTAATGAATTTTTATCTGTTTATTATTATTATTGATTGCATAAATATTTGTACCTGGTTATAGCTTGGAATATTGGTGTTTTGGGAGTAGGGCTGATTGACTACTCTAGTGTCTTAGGCCTAAGGGGTATTGCCCTCTGTGTGGGTCTGTCTACAGGGTCCTAGTCCGTATTTATACAAGTTTCGGAGAAAAACTCTGAATGGCTAGGCCAATGAGCGCGCCCTGGGATTGAACCCGACACCTCACGTCTACCAGCTTTGAGTGTAGTGTACCACTTTGCCGCTGGTGGGCCCTACAGCTTAGACTAATATTTTTTTTTTTAAATTTGTACAAGTAATTAAATTTATTACAATTTATACATGTTCAGAAAGCATTCATATTTCTCATGTCTCACGGTAATTATAAGAATTTCAGACACAATTCAAGCTTGTTTAACATTCAGAATTATTTCTTTTTCTTAAAAACTTGCAATATCAGCAGTCATTAAAAAAAAAAAAAAAAAGTTATATTTTTCTATAAAATATTTAAATACAAAATATTCGGCTATGCATTTTTATTTTACTGGTTAAATACATAATACTAAATGCACAATACTAAAAAAATTGAACTATACAATGTTGTATTGCAAATAAAATGATTTGTCAATCAAAATGATCTATCAATAATATATAAATCATAAATTTTTAGAAGCCTAAAGTTTTGTTTTTATATTAATCAAAATGTTATAATAAAGTTTCTCCAAAAACATTAATATGTTTACCTTTTAAAACATACTTATAAATAATATCTTATTGAAAACAACTATATTTTTAAAGTTTCGCATAACTAAGTTTAACATGTGCTATATTAAGCATAGTTATAAATAAATTTTGTAATGACATATAAAAGTATCACAGCATATTTTGAATGAACATAGAAATAATTCATAATAAAATTTTAAAAGCCTAAAGTTTTGTTTTTTATATTAATCAAAATGTTGTAACAATGTGTTTTTCAAAGAACATCAGTCTATTTACTTTTCAAAAAATCTTTAGAACTACATTTTATTAAGCTAAGTTTTTATATGACAATTAAATTATAAATATAGGTTTTTGACATGACGGTTTTAACCATGGTTTAAACCATCAAAAACTGTCATGTGTCAAAAACCTGCCAACCCTGCTTTAATATAAACTTTTGTTTGTCACACTATATATCTAACATTACTGTAACTAATAAAAGAAAAGTTCAAATATGTCATGTAAGAAATTTACTGAAAAGTTACTTTTTTTTTGGCTTTGAAAATTTTCCGGAAAAACATGGTGGAAATTTTTCCTCCGCACATCACTAATTGAAGCATAAATTTTTGATTTGTATTCAGAGGTTAATTCAGAACAAATTTAGTGCCGCATTGAAGCACTTTCACAAAGGCAATTTTTAGCAATGAGGTACCTTCACAAATTCAACTTTCAGCAACGAGGTACCTTCGCAAAGTCAATTCTCAGCAATATAACTGCACACTAAAATATTTTATAAGCTTCACTGCATCAAACACAGAAAAATACCCTCAATTTGAATATTTACTGCAGACAATGATAAATATCTAAGTAAACACCTACTTATCTGGGTTATTATGGTTAAATCATAAATCTAAAAATCATAAATCATATAGCATAAATGATAAAATCGTAAGCTAAACTATAAATCATAAATCATAAAATCATAACTCCAAAATAAATAGCATGTAGGCTGCCATATTATATCGCAAACAATCCAGAACGACATCGTTATCAGTCAAATCGGCGCCAAAGAAAAATCGCCAAATTCAGCTGAGGGGAAATACTATAGTTGTACCGAAAGTTTTGTAGCTGTCTGCAACAGGCTTTTAAAATTTCATAATCTGTCTGCAAAATTTGCGTGTAATCAGGGGTGAAAATGGCTTACACTCAAAAAGCCTGAAAGCTGATTGGAAAAGGGGGGGGGGGGAGCTTAACATCAGTGGTGATCTCGTGCAACGATACAAATATAATTTTACTGCAGAACAATATAGTATAAACAATTCTGTGTATTCATTCATCTCATTCAATTAAATATTTTATAGTAATGTTTGACACAACACAATATAAATAATTATAAATAATAAAAGTATTAGTTTTAGTTTTGATACAGAAATTTTTTTTAAGTGAATTGTTATTCGGAAGTTGCAGACAAATTTTTTTATCAGGGCAGACAAAAACTGTCTACAAGTTGTTTTTCTGTGTCCGCGACTATGTCGCCGTGTTTCTGCCGCTAGGCTTACTTGATGTTTTCACAAATTATTTTATAAATTTACAAATGGGGTATCATTTTTTAAAAGCTGGATTAATCCCTGGTATTGTAACTTGTATTTTTTAATCAATTTAAAACAAAATATATATAGTATATATATCCTGTTGGGCTCAGATTCTGTATCATCCACTGTCGCCAATTTCAAGGATCCACAATAATTTTTTTTTTTTTTCATTATTTTAAAAATTATTATATTTTAATGTTTAAGACAAGGGGAGGGATTCAGGGGGAGTCTCTCTCCCCCCCCCCCCCTGAAAAACTAAAATTTGCATAATTTTCTTATGTGTTTGAGTGTAATTTTTTTGTTAAATGTTGCTTAAATTCAAAATCAATTTTCCTAGATCCGCGATAATTTTTCTTTCATTATTTTAAAAATTATTATATTTTAATGTTTACACCTGAAAAGTTAAGATATTTTGGGTGTAGATATTTCAGTTAATTCATAAATCAGTTAAGCTTTTTTTTTTTTATGGTGTTTTCAAAAATTGACGCCAGGAGTTTTTTATTTAACCACTTCATGAATTTGAAGTAAAAATGATTTAAAAATGCAACTGTGATACAAAATATGTAATTTTACCGATTTTTTTTTTTTTTTTTTTTTCGGAATTTCGTGATATCTATGTAAATATTAGTTTTAAATAATTTCATGGGGAAAAAAAAAAAAAAAAATCAGTAAATTTGCATATTTTGTATTACAGTTGCATATTTAAACCATTACTTTTCTTTAAGAAATTTATGTTGTGGTTAAAAAAAAAAAACTTCGGTAATCACAGGTGATTTAAAATGGCATTTTGGTGTGATTTCAGTGCCATTTTGAAAAAAATCGCCAACCAGTGGATGATACAGCATCTGTTCAGTTCCATGTCTCTGTTATTTGCATATGCACTCCTCTACCTTTTTTTTTGGGGGGGGGGGAGGAAAGAAGGGAAGCACTTCAGTTATACATGCATGTAGAAATTAAGAAAATTATGTCACTGAGAAACAGATGCTTCCCTTCTTCCCCCCCCCCCTAAAAAAAAAAAAAAAAAAAAAGTAAAGGAGTACATATGCAAATAACAGAGACATGGAACCAATCAGAGTAACACAACACGATCGGTAGAGCTTATGTAACATAACAGTTGTCTGTCAAAGCTGTTAGATCGATTCTTGTTTCTGCAGTGACATGCTGTTAAGATTAAAATGAATTTGAACATGATGTTATGATAGGTGCATGAGAAAGGAGTGATGTGGGGAAGGAAAAATCCTGAAAATGTTTAATAATGTACGTTTAACTGTTTAGATAGTCAATTTATTGAAAGTGACTTTATCAATGTTCAACCAATTATGTTAGCAAAAAATTTTCAGCTCATTTCCAGGGGTGCAGAAAGTGACCAGACCTCTGAAAATTCCCTCAATATCCTTGCAATAATTTTTTTTTGTTATACAAAGCCATATCTTTTGTAATAAGTCTTTTTAAGATAATAAGTATATACTATAACATAAAGATACATGTGTTATTACCATGTTTTTATTAACCTCAATTCTTGTTTGTTTAGTACAAATCTTGCAATTGATTTTTAACTAACTTCCCGACTAGCTATAACTTTGAAACTTTCAGAGTAGTTCAGAACACGGTGAAAATGCATTTTTTAAATATTTTTAACCAACTGCTTCGGCAGCGTTACCAGTATAAAGATTGCAATTGATTTTTAACTAATTTCCCGACTAGCTAGACATTGTAACTTTCAGGACAGCTCAGAACACGTTGACAATACATTTTTTTTAATACTTTTAGTCAACTGTTTCAGGGGCCTACTGCCTTCGGCAGCGTTTATGTGATTCAACAAAAAATTTATTTAACTAACTTCCCGACTAGCTCAGACATTTGAAACTTTCAGAATAGTTAAGAACACAGCAAAAATGCATTTTTTAAATACTTTTAGCTTTAGCCAACTGTTTCGTGTTCCTGCTGCCCTTGTCTGCGTTACCAGTACAAAGCTTGCAATCGATTTTTCACTAACTTCCTGAGTAGCTAGACATTTGAAACTTTCATGATAGCTCAGAACACAGGTGGCAATACATCTTTTTAATACTTTTAGTCAACTGTTTCAGGTCCCTACGGCCTTTGGCAGCGTTTGTATGATTCAACAAAAAATTTATTTAACTTCCCATCAACAAGACATTTGAAACTTTCAGAATAGTTCAGAACACAGTGACAAAGCATTTTTTAAATACTTTTAGCCAACTGTTTCAGGTTCCTGCTGCCTTCGGCAGCATTACCAGTACAAAGATTGCAATAGATTTTTTACTAGCTTCCCGGCTAGCTAGACATTTAAAACTTTCAGGGTAGCTCAGAACACGGTGACAATACATGCGAGCAAATTAAATAATATGTATGAAAAACATTAAATATTGATGTGTGCTTTCTTTCTCCATTCTTACCATAATTTATAAATTCTGTCTCTCCTTTAATTATATTCTTTTGGTCATATTTACAGTAAAATTAGTAAAAAATCTTCAAATTTTAATTTTATTATATGGATTATGCTTAAATTTTGCATACTGAAATTTCATGAAATTTATTCCCGCTTCCCCTCCAACCAAAAAATAATTGATTACAGCAGTGGATTTTAAACTGGTTAAGAGCAATGCGGATTATTAAAACAGGGATGTTTAAAACTTTATGCCGTGAAAAGATTTAAGATGCACATGATCCGTCAAATTTTGACGGGTATTAACTAGTTTTTTATAAAAACAAAACAATTTAACATGAAATTCAGAGGTAGCCCATGAAAAGTTTCACACCTGATAACTGAATAACTCCTTCCCCCCCCCCCCCTTTTTTTTTCTTCTAATTTAGAATGTATTGGTTTTGTAGAATGGAAAAAAAAATAAATTAATTAATTAAATGCAAATTTTCAGATTATACCTATTATATACCTTTAGTTTCATAATTCTGTTCTTAGTCTTTTTGTGAGAGGAAAAATATATATGTAGATTTGAAAAAAAAAAATGATACATATGCTCCTGACTTAAATGGAAGAAAAATTATTTTTTTTTTCTAATAATGTTAAACGATAACTTAAAAAATCTTCTTCCCCCTATATATATATATGTTACCGCTAAAGTGCAGAAATCAGTTAATCTGCAGATTAGCTAGGTAAACTGCACATTAACTAGGGCGATCCGTTAAAGTGAGGAATTTTTTTTTTCATTTCTCAAATTACCTAGGTAATCTGCGAATTACCTAGATAATCTGCACATTACCTACTAGGCACTCGTTAAAGTGAAAATAAGATCTCTGGTGTTGTAATTTTACAGCACACTGTGTTGTATTTGTTTTTTTCATTCGGGGAAAAAATAGCTTTCTTTCCTTTTCTTTCTTTCTTTACTTATTTTAATCTGTATGTGTTTTAATTTTTATGTCTTTTAAAGTTATATTTGTTTTAATTTTTTTACTTATTTCATCTTTTTTATTCTGCCAATATAAGTTTGAAGATGTTATGCATTTTTAATATGAAATATAATAACTTTAATAGCTTTCAATAAATTCTATTTTATAAATGAATGTTAGAATTATAATATAGTAATGTTTTCTTTTCAAAATAAAAATATTTAACCATTTAAATAAAAAATAAAAAAAGTTTTATTAACAACTTACATTGCTATTACTATTTTTTTTTTTTTTTTTTTTTAATGTTATGCACCAATTTTTAATTCGATAAAGAAATATTAAATTAGACAATTCAGAAGCATTATTTAAGAAGTACTTCAAATAATTAAAACTGCTTTAATAATAATTTTTAGACCGCAGGAAAATTAAAATGACTGTTTTCCAATGCTTTATTAAACAATATTTTGCAGCATACATATTACAGCAACAAGTACAAGTTTAGCAATTATATTAATTTTACAATTAAATAAATAATAATGAAAAAAAACTTTATTAACACATTTTATGTGATAAACTACAACGAAATTATATGAAAAAGCGAACAAAATAAAAATAAAAATGCAATCATGATAGATAAAATATATAAAGGAAATTTGAAATTGAAAGAAACAACAACAAAATGTAATGAAATGCTAAAAAATGCACAAAAATTTCATATTAAGTATTTATTAAAGAAAGCCATAATATTGAATGCCATATTTTTCAGAGTTAAAAATTAAAACTTTTTTTTTCAGTAAGTAATAGTAATTTAAATCAATTTTTAAATAAATTAGTTTTAAAAAAGTTGTGTTTTAATAGTTTTATTTCGGGAGGAAATAATTACTGTGCTGTAAATTTTAATATTCATAATTCAAAATGAAGTTTCAGGAGATAGAGTGTTTAGATTAAGATTAGATTTCAATAATAAAATGCAGTGCAGACCCTTATCAAACTTATATTGACAGAATTAAAAAAGAGAAGAAATAAAATCAAAATTAAAACAATTATAACTTACTTGTTACTTTAAGTTTTGTGTTGGTCATAAGAAACCTATAATAACCATGTCTTCGATGCTCCAAGTTTTGCGTATCATAGGCGGAAGCGGAGTGGAAAGGATGAAAGTTTTGGTTTGTGTTTGAAGGTCATTCGCGTATATGTATCACATGACTGTTTGACGTCATAGTGAATGTAAAAAAACTAAGGCTCGAAACAAACATTTGAACTTTAACGACACAGAAGCCACTAATCCACAGATTACCTAAACGCAGAAAACTCTTGATTCCACACTTTAACGGGTCATTTTAGTTAATCTGCAGATTAGCTAGGTAATCTGCACATTAACGGATTTTGAGCTTTAACGGTAACATATATATTTGTTAATAAGGTTTTACATTGGTTAAAAAAAAAAAAGAAAGTATCTATTAAAAAAGAAAAGTTCGATACGTCGATAGATCATGAATTTTTTTCTATCAAGTCAGTAGATGCCCTGAATGAGAATATACTTTTGGAATTTTTTTATTTCATTGAATTTTCATTTTATTAATATTTTCATTTTTGATTATGAGTATTTAATCGCTTATATAGATATTTTCAATTTCAAATTTCTCAAGTTTTCTTAGGGGTTCATTTAAAAGAGAATTTTATAAGGTTTTATTTGATATACAATTTGAATATGTTTCATTAAAAGTTTTTATAAAATATTAAAATTTAAAATAAAAATAAATATAAATTAAAGGTAGTGTTTTTTAAAATTTATACCAAAAAGCTATACAACCTGAACTTTTTAGAGTTGGCTTAAATGCATACATATATATAGAGAGAGTTGTAAAATTCTCGAGAATAATTGAGAATTTTCTCACTGAAGATATAATAGTGGGTAATTTTTAAATTTGTGCTCTGTACAAGTATTAATTTATGTGCAATAAGTTAAAAACTGTATGAAATTATTCTTTTAATAAAATAATCAGGTTAATTAAATCTATTTAGTTGTATATATTAAAAAATTAATAATAAAATAAATCCTCTTCAAGGCTAAAAGGTGAAATCTTATAAATTATTGAAGATAAATTCTAGTGATATCTCAAGTAATAAAGGGACAAATCATTATGAGATTTTTTTATTTCATTAAAGACACTTATTTTTAAAGGGGAAATTTATTGAAAAATATTTCTAATTATTTAATGTTTTTGCTTTAAAATGTTTTACACTTATTTGTATAAAATAAAAATGGTTTTATTCAACATGTACTTAAAGGATAAACATTTTTATATGGGACTGTTCACAGTAAAAAAAAAAAAAATTGTTTTTCTATATAGAGAGAAGTGACAAATTGACATATGTGGCACACAATATAAATTATTAAAATAAAAACAGAAACAGTTGAATTTAAACATAAGTAATATCGATGACAAAGAACTGCATGGGTTGTCAGTATAAAGAAGGTAGCTTGAATGACCTGTTATCGAAAAATGAAACTGACTATTAACTTTGATTCTAAATTTTGTGTAACAAGTTAATTACAAAATAAAATTAATATCATTTTTAAGCTATTTGTTATTTTAGTTTTTAATTTAAATAGAACATACACTACCTTTCCATAAATGACCCGGCACTTTTGATTTCAGACTTTTTAAAAATATCTCAAAAAGTACTAAACAGATTGTTTTAAAACTTTAGGAGTGTAAAGAGCATGTTTCTTAAGCCAAAAGTGAAAGGGGGGAACAAGTAAAAAATTAAAGAAAAATGAAAGTGTTTGGCATTACCCTGTAAAAGTATGGTTTGATATTCAATCTGGCTGCAGCATGTGGCTATGGGGCTGTTCTTTATTATCTATGTAAATTTTTATGTCTCTACCGCATGTAATCAAGGAGAAGTAAAGGTTTCTTTAAAAAAAAAATGCAGAATCAATTTTCACGTTTTTTTGCTATAACATGCAAGGTAACCCAGAGCAAAGCTATTTTTAGGAAACTTGACATACAATATTTGACACAGCAAACTGCAATCCAAAAAAAAAAAAAAAAAAATTAAATATCTGATGAAATATGAGAATTTTTACTAAATTTTTAACAATGCATGTGTGAGATTTAGCGAAATTTAATAACCAAATGTATTGAACTACTCATGTAAAAATCCCAGACAAGTGTTGTGTAAACTCAAGAAGTTCTATGCTATAGAATGAACTGCTATCCAGTTTCTTTCTACCCCCCCCCCCCAAAAAAAAAAAAAAAACTCAACTATAAGGGGTTTTACTCACTTTTTTATTTTGATTCAATGAATGGTAATACAGTTTTCAATGATTGTAAATAAATGATTAAAAAAAACTTTATAAATTTTTTTGGGGGAACAGCTGACATCTCCTTATATTATTAAAATCAGTACGCGTCTGTCTGTCTGTGAGAAATGCCTTGTAAGCGCTAAAGCTCCGGCGCTAATGGTCGTATCGCCTCGAAACCGGTGTCGACAGACGCAGAATTTCTTCATCTCAACATCGCGATAATTCACTAAGCGATGCGACCTAATTAGCGGAGATATTAATTAAAACGTTGAGCTATGTCGATCGAAAAATGACTGAGAATTCAAAGCTATTTGCTTAAAAAGAGACATTGTTACGGAAAAAGTGGAAAATAAATTAGAAATATCAGTCGTATCGTTACAAATATGGTATCAAATGAAAGGGCAGACTTTTCTCAATCCGATGGTTTAAACGGCTTATTGATCAAACAATTAGATTTTTTAAAATTAACTAAACTAAAAAAATGATGGCAACAAATCAAAACAATTTTAATATTGCAGACGATTGTCTACAGTCTTGAACGGAAAGAGAAACATCTGGTATTTAATGAGGTCACGTGTTTTGGTACTGCGATTAAAAATTGCAATTTTGAAAAGGCTTCAGTTTTTCAATGTCGCATACAAAACTTCGTATACAGCCCTAACATCACAAGACAGCCTTGCAGTTCAAATTTCATCGAATTTCGAAAAAATTTACATTTTATTTGGAGATTAAATTTTAATTAAATACATTTAAATAAAAAACTTAGTTATTTACTTCGTGCGTCGTTTTAGATCTTTTGAAACCGGGCACCCGGTCCTCTTCAGAAACGAACTTTTGTGCTTGAAACTTGAAACTGAGTTTTCCTCTGTTGATTTTTCAGCAGATGGCTCCATGCTCCGTTTGGGGCTACTGCGCCGCTGTCATTGCATACGTCATAATTCATAGATATTTCGATCGATTCACGGTACATCGCATAATTATAATTTTCATAATCGGCAATTTTAGTGGTTTTGTCAAAGTCTATTTTAATATTTTGTTTATTGTGTGTTTTGCCAGGTCGGTATTATATTTTCCGGTTTTTATGAACCCGGATAAAAAATAAACCCGGCTCATATATTGGTGTTACTAAGCGAAAGATTAAAACTAGGATTAACGAACATAAAAATGACATAAAAACAGGAAAATATAATACCGCCCTGGCCAAAACACACAATAAACAAAATATTAAAATAGACTTTGACAAAACCACTAAAATTGCCGATTATGAAAATTATAATTATGCGATGTACCGTGAATTGATCGAAATATCTACGAATTATGACGTATGCAATGACAGCGGCGCAGTAGCCCCAAACGGAGCATGGAGCCATCTGCTGAAAAATCAACAGAGGAACACTCAATTTCAAGTTTCAAGCACAAAAGTTCGTTTCTGAAGAGGACCGGGTGCCCGGTTTCGAAAGATCTAAAACGACGCATGAAGTAAATAACTAGGTTTTTTATTTAAATGTATTTAATTATAATTATACTTCGTTTTTTCTATTTATTATAAGATTAAATTTTATTCTAATACACGTATTTTAAATTCTAATTATGATTAAATTATTTTTAATACATCATTCGAAAGATATTTTAAAGTTCTTTTATATTATTGAAAGAGGAATTCGAGATTTCACCCGATTTACACGTTTTGAGGTGTCTTGAATCGGTTTTCTTTTGTATCTGAGCTACTAATTAAAATAATTTCATAACTAATGCATTATTAGAAAGCTTTGTTGATTTGGAATTGAACAGTAGATTAAAGAAATTTCTACCGCCAGATGGCGCTGTAATATTTTAAAATTTCAATATTTCAATTTCTAATTATGATTAAATTATTTTTAATACATCATTCGAAAGATATTTTAAAGTTCTTTTATATTATCGAAAGTTTTCACCAGATTTACACGTTTTGAGGTGTCCTGATTAGGTTTTTATTGCATATCAGCTAATTGAGTTAGACCGTTCAAAATTGGTATATGTAGGTTAATTAGGAGGGGCTGAAAGGGTGGGGATGAAATAGTCGTGCACTGCGCGCGTATCCCCTAACTTGTGCACGCGCAGCACACATGGGACTGCGCTGCCAATGGCAGTGGGGACCCAGTCCGACTTTTTAACCGATGAGAAAAGATTTTTTTAATTTTCTTTTCTTAGTAATAAAAATTCGATTTGAGAAGGAATATACATTCACAAGTGCGCACGCATGGGTCTGCGCTGCCGAAGGCAGTGGGGACCCGGTGTGAGTTTTTACCCGATCAGAAATGATTTTTTTTTTAGGGGACACGAAGAGTCAGGGAAGGTATACCCACAGTGTGTGTAGCTCCCACAGCGTGTGTAACTGCTAACTTTAGCTCGCTCAGCGTGCATGGGACTGCGCTGCCGAAGGCAGTGGGGACCCGGTGTGAGTTTTTACCCGAACATAATTTTTTTTTTTTTTTTTTTTAGGGGGCACAAAGTGTCAGGGAGGGAATATGTGCGTGCAGCGCGTGTACCCCTTAACTTGTGCGCACCCAGGACTGCGCTGCCGAAGGCAGTGGGGACCCGGGGCGACTTTTTACCCGATCAGAAATGATTACTTTTTTTTAATTTCTTTTCTTAAGACTAAAAGTTACTGTTAGTGATTCATTAATTATAGTGATTCATTTGAAAGTACTGACCCGCTAGTTCAGTTCATTAAATGGCACAGAATTTTTTAAGTTCTGTTTGGGGTTTTGTAATACTTGTTTGGAGTTTTTATGTAAGTAGCTCAATACATTTTTCTATTAAATTATGCAAATAAAATTTTGCTAAATCTTACACATGTGCAGTTAAAAATTATTTAGTAAATACTTTGATATTTTATTAGATTTTTAATATTTCTTCAATTTGATTGCAGCAGTATGCTGTGTCTAATATTGTATGTTGGGTGTCCTGAAAATAGCTTTGCGCTAGGTTTAATACCTTGCATGTTATAGTTAAAAAAGTAAAACAAAAAATTTTTGCAATTTTTTAAAACCTTTATATCTCCCTGATTGCATGTGGTAGAGACATAAAAAATTATACAGCTAATAAAGAAGAGCCCCGTAATCACATGCTACAGCCAGATTGCATTTCAAGCCTTACTTTTTACAGGGTGATGCCAAACACTTTCATTTTTCTACAATTTTTTATTGGTGCCTCATTAACTTTTGGCACAAAACTTAAACTGAAATGTCTGAGGTATAACACATTCTTTAGAGGTATAACACATTCTTAATTTTTTAGAAAATCTTTATGAAAAGAATACTCTCTTTAAATGTCAAATTTTAGTGATGGTTTTGTTACAAATGCAAATGTATAGGCGTTAAAAAAATGTAAATTTGTATTTTAATATGAATAATTGTTATTTGCTATTGATTGCTTTCTGTCATGGAATAAGTATTTAAGAATATTCTCGATTCTCTGAATTTGGAGCTTCAGAGAATATTCTCACCTCACATCTCTCTCTCTCTATATATATATTAAATTCCTATTTGCTTTCTCTGGCGTAGAAATCTTCCTATCTTTAAAGCTGCAAAGTTGGCAGCTATGTAATGTAGGTCATCTAAAGTTTTTGTATCTATACTTTTAAAGAGGAAATACTTTAATTCTATTGAAATAAAATTATTTTAAAAAGTGTTTTATAATAAAATTGCTACTCTCATGATATAAAAAATAGCTATTAACAAAGTGGTTACTGATGAAATTGATATACTGGCCACTGGCCTTTTAAAGAATTTTTCCAGTTTTGCCCTTTATCATTAAATATACTACCAAACTGAGTTTGAGTGATTTAAGTTCATATGAGAGTAGCATTGCAGTAAGTGTAATCATTTTAGTTTTTTTCTAAAGCATCCAAGACATCAATATCGGACATCATGGCATGAGACATCAAATTTGAGAATGTTATTTCAATGTAATGGTGCATACAGATTTATTGTTTAAAATAGATTTATTTATTCACATAGGAAAAATTTAATATGTTATTCTTATTTAACTTGCTAAAGTAAAAAAAATATTTCTTTTACAGGTGTTTTCTAGGAATAAACCCAAATCGAGGGTCGAAAGTAAATCCAGAACTAAAAAAGAAAGACTGTCTGTATAAACTCTAAAATTTTGAATTTGAAGAAATCTGTATCAGAATGGATAATTGATTGCGTTGATAATTTGTATTTTATGTGACTTGATGTACTATGTTGATGTAAACTTATATGCAAATTGATTTTTTTTTTTTTCCCCCGATGTGAATTTATGTATTCAGATGTTAATATTCATAGGTTAATCAATATATTTTATTTGAATAAAAATGTTGTATTTATGAATTTGAATAAATATCTTAATTTTAATTGCTTGTTTTTTTTTTTTTTTTTCTTTTGCCTTTAAATTCTTAATATATTGCTGATAAAATGTAGTAAAAAAAAATATATATATTGGCATGTTGGATTGTAGACAAATTTTGTTTTGCTGCAGATAAATACAGGAAGTTCTGCTTCTGGGGTTTAAGTGTAAATATGCTTTGGCATACAGTGCATCTGAAAATTATCGAGACAGGTGATTTTTTAGTAGTAAGAATTAAAAAAGCTTGAAGTAATAATCATGAAAAAAAAAAAATAATAATAAGTATATGGAATCTGTATATAAGTGTATTATAACAAAGAAATATAGTATAAGTTTTACAGAATTAAAAAAAAAAAAAAAAAAAAAAAAAAATGCTGTCTCAAAATTATGAAAACTTTTCGAGTATTTGGTATTTAAATTCAAATTTTGGATCAGTATCTTTTAATTATCTTAAAACTTTTATCAGACATGTTCAGGGCGAGAAGTTAGAGAATGTGTGGCTGTAAGAAAAAAGTTTTTGTCTATTTTTTTTTTTTTAAATAATAGATAAAGTTTTTGTCAGAAATTAAAATAATAAGTAGAGCAGAGTGATGGTGCTAATTCAGCCATGCATTCTTCAAACTCTAATTCTAAGCTTGCCTAATAAGATTTTCAAGGAAGGAATAGATCCAAAATTTGAATTTAAATACCAAATAGCATAAAATATCTCTATTTTTGAGACAGAATTTGTGTTTTTAATATTTTTAGAAAAATTCTATGAAACTGTACTAAATTTCTTTGCTATAATACACTAATATTTTAATTCCATATGCTTATTATTTATTTTCTTTGGGATCTCCTTTCTCTTCATTTTTTTTTTACTTATTTGAAAAAAATCACCTGCCTGTGGGATTTTGAGATGCACTTTAGTTTGAGTTTGACTTCATTTTGCTTAGTTGTTATAAAACTTAGTTGTGAAACTTTTTAGGCATAAACTACAGCTAATTAATTTTTTAAAAGTTTTAGCTTATGGGCTTTGTACATTTCTAGCAGTATGCCACTAAAAAAGGGGGGGAAAATGATAAGGAGTGCATGTATAATTAACCCAATTAAAAAAAAGGGTACTCCCATTTTTTCCCTGTCACATAAAGAATATATATTAAAAAAAAAAAAAAAAAAAAAAAATCACGTGGAAGAAATTTTAAATGTAGTGCCTATTTGCTAAGGAACACAATAGTAATTGCATGACTACTAGGTAAAATTTTCACAATTTTTTTTTTTTTTTTCACATTTTTCTTATTTTAAATATTTTTCCATTTTAAATCCTGCACATGTTAATGCACTGGACTTCTTTAACATAAATGATAAAAATATAATATTGTATAATTTACTACTATGCACCAAATTTTTGTAACATAAATGATAAAAATATAATGTTGTATAATTTAGTACTAACATACTATGTTAATGTACTATATAATATATGTTCATTACTAATGTATATCCAAATACAGAGTCCAAATATAAAGTCTTTTTATAATTAATAACTGTTCTTTAAATATTCTAAAATTCTGTTTATATGCCCTTTACAACAAAAAACTGGATTTTAATAATTATTTAGTGTTGTTTTATTAAATGTTTCATAGTCAATAGATTCTCATAAAATAGTTTTAATTATTGTCCCTCTACATTACTTAACAGTGTTGCAGTGTTAAAGTTTACAGAATTATTTTTTAAAATTGATTTTTATTTATATTTTACATTCCTTGAGTTCCACAGTTTTTATTATATAAACAAACAACTCTTCTTTTGCTTTTATACATATAATTTTTTACTCTGATGTTCTCTGTTTACTGTGTTCTATGTTTACTCTGATATAATAAGATAATTATAATTTTTTTCCATAGGGGATTTTTCCGGATTTTTTTTTTCTACAGAGTAGTTTGAGAACCTCCAATATTTCTCAAAATTCTTTGTTCATGTTCTAATAATGTATATAATATTTGTTATACACCGAAGAGTCATTACATTATGACCACCTTCCATCTGTAATAATGGGCTCGCCCAGGAACAGAACTACTGCGCGTGTGTACAGCTGATGTTGGAGTATATAAAGCGGCTATGCATTGTCTTTCCAAATATAGTGCGATTAGCGACATAATGAGAAAAGCAGTTGATTTATAAGACTTCGATAAAGGTCAAATCGTTATGGCTCAGCGACTGGGAACATCAAAATCGGAAACGGTACGTTTAGTGGGCTGTTCATGTTCAGTTGTTGTGAACACATGTCAAAAGTGGTGTATGGATGGTGAAATGACAAGTCGCCGGCCAGCAGTGTGTTGTCCATGATGCATTGATTCCAGAGGAGAGCAGATATTGTTATGTATTGTTCGCTATAACCGAAGAGCTACAACAGCCGAAATCACCACCAGCTACAACAGTGGCGACCCAGACAGTGTTTCACAACACATTGTGCAGCGTACATTGCTGTGTATGGGCCTACTTATGTCCCTGCACTGACGGAACGTCATCGCCAGTTGCGTCTGCAATGGGCCAAGAAACATCGGAATTGGACATTAGAAGAATGGATGAAAGTCGCATAGTCTGACGAATCTCGTTTTCTGGTCCATCACATTGTGTGCGACTACATCAATTTCCAAAGGAAACCCTCACTTCCGGATGCACAGATGGACAGAGATAAACTGGTGGCAGGGGCATTATGGTGTGAGCAATGTTTTCATGGAGCACATTAGGACCCATAATCAGCATAGAACCCCAGTGGCAGAAAGTTTTGTAGCTGTCTGCGACAGGCTTTTAAAATTTCACAATCTGTCTGCAAAATTTGCATGTAATCAGGGGTGAAAATGACTTACACTCAAAAAGCCTTAAAGCTGATTGGAGGGGGGGGGAGGGTATCATTAGTGGTGATCTTGTGCAACAACACACGAATACAATTTTACTGCAGAACAATATAGTATAAACAATTGTGTGTATTCATTCAATTAAATATTTTATAGCAATGTTTGACACAACACAATATAAATAATTATAAATAATAGTTTTAGTATAACAAAATAATTATAACAAAAGTATTAGTTTTAGTTTTGATACAGAAATTTTTTTAAGTGAATTGTTATTCGAAAGTTGCAGACAAAAACTATCTGCAAGCTGTTTTTCGGTGTCCGCGACTATGTCGCCGTGTCGCGGTGTTTCTGCCACTGGGCATAGAACAATCCCTGGTGTATGTGCACTACGTGAACATGATTGCAGACCAGGTTCACCTATTCATGACAACAGTATTTCCGGCAGGGGATGGTGTTTACCAACAGGATAATGCACCATGTCATAAGGGTCGAATCGTCATGGAGTGGTTCGAGGTACATTCTAGTGACTTCAAGTCATGTCTTGGCCTCCAAATTCACCTGACATTAATCCAATAGAGCATTTGTGGTCCCACCTGGAAAACCTAATTCGTGCTGCCACGCTACCCCCTTGCAATGTGCAGGAATTGCAGGACCAGTTGATGCACGCTTGATACCAGATACATCAGACTATGTATCAGCACCTTGTAGAGTCAATCCTACACTTGGGTGCTGGCAGTTTTGAAGGCTAAAGGTGATCCTACATGTTATTAACAGGGTGGTCATAATGGTGCTATATTTATATGTTTATGGGTGTATATTTATATGTTTATTGTAAAGCAGCTATCACACAGAAGATCCTACCCTCTGAACTTTACGCTAATACCTCTCCGAATAATCGAGCATCAAGTAATAGGGTTATTTTGAAGACTAAAATGAATTCAAAAAGGCATTAACAATTGGCTACTAATTGCTCACTATTTCATGTTTTAAACACACTGATTTTCTCACACTCCGATTTGTTGAATACGAGCTAACATCTAGCGTAGGAGATTTAGTCAGTCATAAGTTCGTCATTGACAAAGGTAGGAAAGGGAAACTAATCACACGGTGCATTTTCGACTGTTTGTCTCTCGAAAAACCTGTTTCAGGTGGTTTCGGGAGAGAAAGTATCTGATACTGCTGATCCCATGAGAGTACGTGAGATAGCAGCTTAAGTTAGATAAAAAGTGGATTTTAAAATAAGGATTTTGATAAAAAACACTTGAGTTTTTTCAAGTGGGTTTTATTGAAAAATACCACTTAGGCCAGCTTGTTGACCTAAAAAGATTGCATAACCTTTGCTCACATACACACACAAAAAAAAAAAAAACTGTCAGCCAGGATGCCAGTAAAAAATTGTATTCTTCACAGATAAAAAGTATTTTTAAAACTGGTTTTCGGTTTTTAAACAATTGTTGTTATACGTTATGTTTACAGATAACAACAGTTAAACTAATGAATATATTCTGTAAATGTACGGAAAAAAATCTGTATTTATGTAAAAAAAAATACATGATTTCTCTGTAAAATTACAGAATATGATTCATTTTTATAAACAGTTTTTTCTGTGATGCAAACAGATTTTTTTTTTTTAAATAGTGAAATTCTGTTATGTTTGTAGGAAAGAGCTGTTATTTTAGCAGAAATACTCTGTAAGTTTACGAAAAATCTCTCTTTTTTTTCTGTAAAAAATACATGTTTTCTCTGCAAAAAAATTTAAAATAATTCGGTTATAGTAACATTTTTTTCTGCAAATATAACAGAATGTCACTGTTTAAAAGACAAAAGAGATCTGTTTACATCACAGGAAAAAAATGTTTTAAAAATGAGTTTTCTGTTTTTTTAAACAGTCAAATTTCGTTGAACTAACAGACGAATTACATTGTTTTAATAGAAGAATTACGTTACTTTAACAGAAGTATTTACGGAAATATTTACAGATTTTCCCAATTTTTTTTTTAAAACGCTTTTTTTCTGTGAAGAAAACGGGTTATGATTGGCGTCCTGGCTGACAATTTTTTTCCGTTTTTTCGACAGTTTTTTTTTTACAGTGTGGTCAAAGCACTAATTATTCGGCTACGATATTTTAAACTAGTATCTGTATATTCAGTCTAATAGCTAGGGATTTTTGTGAAATTTAATGTCAGTTACCTAACATTTATAGAATGTAAGTATATTTTTTACAATAGAATTACAGGTGACTAGAAAAATTTAGACAGAAGTTCTTACTTATTCATTTTTTTACATCTTACAAATGCACACTTTTACGCCATATTTAAACTTGTCTATATTTTTATCAAATTAGTTACGGCAAAAAAAAAAAAAAAAAAAAAAAAAAAAAAAAAATTGAAAACTATAAAAGTAAGCATAAGTTACCAGGATAACAATAAAAATATATTAGTGGAAGAGTCAGGAAAAGGAAAAAAAAAGGCGGAACTGTAGCATATATGCTCAAATAATTTAAAACTCTTTGTAAAATTTTGTTTTATGTTACAAAGCTAACAAAATATTTTCAAAAATTGAAATATGCTCATCTCTCAAAACTAAATTTTACACATTTACCGAAAACTGAAATTCAAAATATATTTTAATGTAGCAACTTTACATTATATAACAAATGCATCCGTCGACAGCGAGCTACATTTTACAAATACGCAAATAATTTAAATATTTGTTTATATCTGAATCTTTTGAGACAACAAAATCAAATTTATCCGTATTCCACATTTTAAATAATTTGTCATGTTTTATTCAAACATGCAGATCAAAATTCTTGTGATTTTTATCGGATTTCGCAAATTTAATTTTCGATACATTCTATCTGCTCTATTCTAAATAGAAATGTATCCGTTTCTGATTTAACAAGACACATTCTGAAAATATTCCATTTTGTATCGTACTGTTCAGTTTTGAAACATAAAGATAAAACTGAAATACATAAACAAATATTGCTTTTATTTATTTTCGCAAATTAATATGTCTATTCGTTATAACAATTTAAATTAATTTTACTTGTAATATACGCATATTATTTATTTTATTAATAATATTTTTTGTTCAGTTAAAATGGATAATTTTTGCTAATAGCTTAGAATTCTTGGTACAAAGGATGTATAATTTAAAAGAAAATGGTGTATCACCCCTTGTCCTCTACTTTCTTTTGAGATATATACTTTTTTAACATATGCACATCAAAAAACGAGAATTCTCGTTTAATTTTTTTTTAAATAGTTGTCGTCGGGAAATGAAAAATTTTCGTTTTGTAGGTTGTGAGGCTAATTACAGAATAGATGAAATGCAATGCACAACAACACGAGCTACTGGTCATGTCGATTTTTTTTTTCTTTTGTTTTTGCTTCGACACAAAATCGTGTACAACATGTGATGTTTTATTCTAAACACCACAGTTTAAGAAGAGAAGACCATAGCCTCTTAAACTAGATGCCTGTCGCGTGGTATGGAAACTAGGCAACAGTTCAAGCGGTAGACAGCGCCACCTGGTACAAATGTAGTGCCTTTTTTGTTTAACTGTCACCAATAATTTTAAGAAGTGATATACGATAGATGTAATCGACGTTTCTTCGATTCTATTCGCCTTTTATATATATCAAATCCCACTTTTAAAAATCTTTGGTGGCTGTTAAATAAAAAAGTCGTGCAATCTGTACCAGGTGGCGCTCTCTACTGTTTGAACTGTTGAATAGTTTCCGAGCCACGCGACAAGCACTTAATTTAGGAGGCTATGAGTAGATAATCAACAACGACGCTGCTATTGGCGCAATATGTCATGCAAATGTGTCCCAAACATACTCGAGTAGGTTTAAATCTGGAGAGCATGCTGGTAATTCCATAAGCTGCAGAAATATTTATGATTGTATTTCTAGGTGATTCACTACAACCTGTTCATTTAAACATTACTGTTCAAAAGAGTAAGAACTTGACAATTTAGGTATTAAATTTTGGTGAATCAAATATTTGATTTTAATCACAATATTTGGCAGCAAACACTTATGTGGGAACTGCTAGAAACAATACTTTGTGACACCAAAGTGTAAGAAACATGGATAATCAACAAGGACGTTGTTATTGCCACAAAATTTCATTCAAGTATACTCCAAATATGTTCGAGCAGGTTTAAATCCGGAAAGCACGCTGGTCATTACATGAGCTGCATTTATATTTTCGATTGATTATATTTCCTGATGATTCATTTCAGCATGCTCCTTTAATAACACAGGCCTACAAAAATGAAGTTGACAAAATTTGATTTAATGATTTTAGCTGATCTTTATGTTTTTCGATGTACTGAAACCGAAAATTCAGCCCATTTTTTCTCTATCACGTATAGATTTTTGTCAATACAGGGTGTTTACCGACACAATTTCTTACATATACCATCCTAACAATAGGTTGGTTGGTATGGTTTTACGTTTTACGAGTGCTACGCTTTTACAACAACAGGTATCCATGATTAATTATTCAGGGTAAATACTATAAAACTTCCCATATAATTATAAAGGTGGAAGAGTAATGGAAGAAATTGTATAGGTAGGCACCCTGTATTGGTAAAAATCCGTACGTGATAGAGAAAAACTGGCTTCATTTTAGGTTTCAGCACACCAAAAAACATAAAGACCAGCTAAACTTTTACATGTCGACCTGTGTAATGTGCACGAAAATGTTAACATGACAATTCAGGCAGTAAATTTAAATGAATTAAATGTTTGATTTCACTCACAAAAATTTTGCGGTAAATATTTATATGAGAACTGCTGGAAGCAATACTTTGTGACACCACAGAGTAAGAAGTGTAAATAATGAACAAGAAAATTGTTATTGTCCCAATATGAACGTGCAAATGGCAGGTAAGTTCGTTTCCAGAAAGCAGGATAATCATTGTATAAGCCGCACTTATATTTGCGATTGGTAGATTATTTTTCTGGATGATTCATTGTAAAAATATTCCTTTAAGGAATACTATGCTCGAAAGTAATTGCACGACAAATACAGACATTAAATGTAGGTGAATCAAATGTTTAATTTTAACAATAAAATTTGTCGACAATCACTTATACATAAATTGCTAGAAAGAACACTGTGTGACTTTTTAAACTATACTAAGGGACAAGAAAAAAAAACGCCGCACTGCAGAAAAAATGATTCATGCCTTTTTTATTTGTAATAACCTCAAAACTAATGGTTGAAACAAATAAAACTCTCATGTTTGCATAATGAAATGATACCTATGTACTTATAGAAAATGAAGTGAAATTTTGAATTGGAGGTCGTCTACATATTACAACGCGGACCAAGTTTGATTTTTTCAATGATAATACCCTATTTTACCATGTTTTTATTAACTTCGATTCTTGTTTGTTTGTTTATTTGTGTGCCCTGTACAAACGTTGCAATCGATTTTTAACTAACTTCCCGACTAAATAGACATTTGAAACTTTCTGAATAGCTCAGAACACGGTGACAATGCATTTTTTTTAATACTTTTAACCAACGATTTCGGGTTACCGTTGCCTTCGGTATCGTTTATATGATTTAACAAAAAATTTATTTAACTAACTTCTCGACTGACTAAACATTTGAAACTTTTAGAAAACCGACGCTCAAAACACGATAACAATGCATTTTTTAAAATACTTTTAGCTCATTGTTTCGGGTTTCCGCTGCCTTCAATAGCATTTATATCATTCTACAATCATATAACATTCCGACAAGCTAGACATTTGAAACTTTTCAAATAGATCAGAACACGATGACAATGCATTTTTTAAATGCTTTTAGCCAATTGTTTAGGGTCCTTTGGTAGCGTTTATATGATATAAGAATCATATAACTTCCCGAATAGCCAGACATTTGAAACTTTCTGAATAGCTCAGAACACGGTGACAATGCATTTTTTTTTTATACTTTTAGCTAATGCTTTCGGGTCCCTGCTACTTTCGGTAGCGTTTATATGATTCAACTGAAAATTTAAAAACATGGTATATAAAAAGTTTTTTTTTTTTTTTTTTTTTATCTTGCAATTACTTATTTTATATTTGAATTTCCGGGGTCGCAACGATGCGAAAAAGTATATTGAATGTACATTTTACTTATTTTTTTTCAATAGAATTATAAGCGTTCAAAATTTGAAGATGTTAATGTTAAATTCATATTTCAAACTTTCATTAATATCTTCGTAATTAATAATTTGATCGATATATATATATATATATATATACACACTTTTTTTTTTTTTTTAACGAGATATAGTGAAGAAACCCAAACATAATACATTATCACTTTTGATTCTGAAAAACATTTTTAATTATGAAAAAAAAAAAAAAAAAAAAAAAAAAAATCCTATCAAAAAAAAAAAAAAAAAAAAAAAAAAAAAAAAAAATCATGAATTTTGACTTACATTTATTTTTACACAAAATGAATTCTAATGCTGAAAAATATGGGTGTGCAAATTTACAGCTCATTGCACTCATTAGTTTTTAAGATATAAATAAAGCTTTCTTTTGGAGAGGCTTAGTAGGCCGCCTCTTATGAAGTTTTGCATAAGATAACGAAAAAAATTTCAAAAAATAACAGAGGAAACTATACAAAATATTTTTTTTTTTTTTAATTACGGGTCAAAATGTATAACAACAACGACAAACGCGAAGAAATGTAACAAAAAAAGTGATTTTTAGAACAAAGAAAAGAAAACAAGCCCCGCTTTTCATCGTTATTTTAAAACAAAAGAATATAGAAAAGAAAAAGAAAAAGTAACTATGCGTTCTCGTATTAAACCCCATATTTTACGTTGGCAAAAATTTACACAAGTAGCATTTACCTCATCGATTACTAGTGATACATTTTGAATCATTTAAACTAACACAACAGGGGAAAAAAAATAACCAAATAGGCGGGCCTTACTGTTTAAAATAGACAAATAGGCGGAACATAAAAACTGTCAATTAACCCGTTAGTAGTCGCTAGAGACAGCGCCACCTATTACAGATTGTGTACTTTTTATTTAACTCTCACCAATAATTTTAAGAAGTGATGTGACCGACGTTCCTTCGATTTTATTTGCGGTTCATGTATATAAAATGCTACTTCTAAAAACTGAAGGATGGGCGGCAAATCGACCAACTAGTGACTACTAACGGGTTAAAAAAAAAAAAAAAAAAAAAGAATCTTATTGGAATGCAAGGCAGTATACAAGCTGTGTACTTTCCCGCACTGCCAGACTCTTCGGATTTCAATTATGAAGTCAAAATTGGGTGTTGCTATTGAAAAAAAAAAAAATTGGCTCTCATTTAAATAAGTAGATTACCCTTAATTCAAAGTTTGACATAGGTTTCAAAAAGTGCACTTAATTTCCTGTTGCACGAGGTCTAGTAGATTATTCTGCGTCAATAATTAACGAAATTACAGCGATTGTTGCGCTTTTTTTCTCTCTGTCTGTACATTATCTAAACAATCACTATTTACTCAAGATGTAAAGCAGAATATCGTCTAGGTAGCAAATCAAATGCACGAAATGTTTCAGTAAATATTTTCTTTGCGCAAAAAGTTGATAATAAATTTAAATAAAGAGGAGAAGTTCCTGAAAAGCAAATTTTTCTGATATTTTCAATTCATTACACACATACACGCAAAGAAAAAAAAAAGAAGAAGAAGAAGCATTACTTTTTAAACATTATATTATACTGTATAAGAAACTCACAAAATTAATTTAATTTATTTGAAAGCTTTTTTTATTTCTCCTTACCTTGAATAATTAAGAGAATAGCTACGACAAACACACGAAGTAGTTAGCAACGACTTTATTAGTCACTTATAACTTATAAGCATCAAGATATCTCTGTAAAACTGAGATAATGGATGAAATGAAGTCATGTTTTAGTCACCAACAACGGCAGCAGCTGGCCGATTGGTATCAAAAGCTTACGTGGCCGAAAGTAAATCTGATATCTGGCCAACAGGTGGCCAAATTCGACCGATCCACTGCCGACAGTAAAATCCCAGTATCATTATTTAACATTGTAAAAATAATTTACATATATTAGTGTAGAGGTAGTTACTACATCGTATATGTGATATGCGGTCTACTTCGTATATGTGAATAGTGGATACGATAAATATTGAAACAAAAATTTTCCGATTCAAGTATTTAATACTATATGGAACATTTAATAAAATATTTAAATCGAGGTTAAAAGGGGTTGAGAATAAATATTTCTGAACAGCCTATTAAACCTAAACCTGTTTTGAAGAGAATTTATTAGTTAACACTGTGCCGTCTGGCGACTCTACAGTGGTGTTGTACGTAAAGTATCGCTCCACTAGTGGGCGTTTCTTTCTCAATTTGTATGCTATTTATTTCTTTAGTATATAACCAATATTCATATTTTTACAAGGAAATATGCTATGGATATAAATACATTGATTAGAAAGAATATAAATATAATATATATCCATTTGTATTGCAAATGTGAATACACGTTGTGAAGTATTATAACTTGATAGAATAACGCCCACAGGCGGACCTTACTGTCAAACAGACGAAATCATGCGGTTGCGAGAGTGTTAAAATATACTACTTGATTTTAAGTTGCATGGTGTACATACTTTCGAATTTAACCGCCGCGAAGTGATTTCATGAAATAATTACAACAGAATCACTATCATTAATTAATCACTCTATCGAGTGTTCCACGAAACGTTTCTAGCGTTAAAGATTTTAACATTCTGCCAATTTCCCGTTGGAATATTTCTGATAAACAAAATGTTTTGCTTCAATTTACTGGTGTGAATTCTATAAAATATTCTTACATTTTAGCCAGGAAAAATAGTAATTAAAAAAAAAGAAAGAAAAAGATAGAAAAAGGCCAAAAATACAGAAAATTAGCTAAACGTTAAAATAAATATAGTTAGCAAACATTCTCTTTAATTTTTCTTAATTTTAATTAAATTTCTCAATTTCCAATTGTAGATCCATATTTGGACTCACTTATGGCTTTATCTAATCAATGGTATTCAAAATGATATTTTTACGCAATTAATATAATGTTCTGACTTAATAAAAAAGATTTTTTTTATAAGAAAATGATATACTTTGTGGGAATTTCGGTATCATGATTCAACAATTTATTTACCGCCCGTACTTTTAAAGTACCATTAATTTCAAATCGTATAAAATCGAATATATGGAAGAAATAACAAAAATGCTTATAAAAGTAGAACGTACATATCTTCTTTTAATCTAACGACAAAGCACTAGATATTCCAGTAAGGTTGCATGGTAAGGTACGAATGTTATTGCTGTTTTCGCTTGGCATTTTTTACGATCTCCATGTGTTTCATAATTAATTGCTACATTACCTCAAGAATCTTTCATCAGTCTAAGAAAAATTTGAGGAACACAAAAAATAAATACCTTTTCCAGAGCTGCCAACCTAATCCGGCAAATTGTTAGTACCGCCCCTTTTTCTACACCAGTCATTTCTTAGAGTTTTTTTCTTCTTAATGCATCGCAAATATCTTTGAAGAAAATTACTTTAAAAATTAATTGGTGTAGAAAAATGTGCGGTTCTAACAAATTGCCGGATTAGGTTGGCAGCTCTGCTTTTCACATTTTTTAAAGGTCAAAACTTTTTTTTCGACCGTTATTTATGCACCAACAAAGATGCCAACATTTAAATTTTTTCGGAGCCTTTTTATCCCCGCCTTTAATACATAACACTTATTTTTTAAGAGTATTTCTTTTTCTTTCTTTTTTTCTTATTTTATCGTAGCTATACATTGAAGAAAAATATTCTATAAATAAATTGGTGCAAAATAGAGCTAAAAATGATCCGGAAAAAATTAAAGTGTTGACAACTATGTACCAGTAGTGTACTCACGGACCTACTCCGAATATCCTCATTAATTACTTTGATGAGGTGATATGAACACATACTTGGCTCCTTACTAATTAACACATTCGCGACCGCTGGCGTAGATTCACATCGTTAGAAAATCCCTAACTCCACCAGTGGGCGTTTCTTTATCAATTTATATGTTATTCATTTCTTAAAAATATACCCAAGATCCATATTTGAACTATCAATGTACTATGGATATAAATGCTTTGATTAGAAAGAGTGTACTTATAATGCATATTCATTTGTAATATAAATGAGAATATGCAAAATTTTGCTCGGAAATATAGTAACCCATGAGAATAACGCCCACTGTCAAAGAGACGAAATCATGCTGTCAAGAAAATGTTAATATTCCGTAGTCTTGTTAACTTCGCCTTGATTTTACACTAGTATCCTTTTACAGTACTTTTCTTCTTATTTAATCGTAACTGCATTTAGAGAATATTATTCAAAAAATTTACTGGTGTGAAACGAAGGGCGTTATTAACAAAACTACGGAATATTTATTAGAATATTGGCAAGAATGTATGAATAGATTTTATTGCAGATATCTTTAAAAATTACTCTTATCTGTTATAGTAACTAATTAATATATATATATATATATATGTTTAAAATGTATTGTTTGGCTGTTTCGTAATGTGGTAGATAAAAGATTAAACTTCATGCAATTTAAATAAAACTATACAAAATATTTGAGACATTACGTCTCAAATTGTATTTTTCAGGTTTGAAAGTAAACTACAAACTTAAATTATGAGAAGTGAGACAGCGCGCATTTTCCACACTGTACAATTTATTACTTGTATTTTAATGTTATTTTAGTTTTAAAAAAAAAGATAAAATGTGTATTTTTATTATTATTATTTATTTTTTTTTTTTAGTTTATTAATGAAAATTCTTTATAGACATGCATATCTTGTAAATATGATCAAATAAATTCAAATGTTTAACATTTGACAAAATTAATTATTTTGATAGCAAATCCCGAGGCATTAAAACATTCGTATTGATTGTTGTTCCTAGCACTATACAAGAGCGCAATGTAGTATCGCAACTTTGAGTCATATATTATTACAGTGAAAAACAGTTGCGCTATTTCACAAATTTACAAATATATATATATACTAAAATAAATATAAAATAACAAATTAATTTAAATACATAACGATTTACTTTTACCGAACAATAACAGACATGTCAATATCTATAATAATAAAAGGAAAGGTTTGTCTGCCTGTCTGTTTTTCTATACGTTCAGCCCCTATTGAAAGCAAAAGTACATGAATTGACTTACGGATGCTCAGGAACCTTCCCGAGCGGCTCCTGAAAACAAAATTTAAAAATTTTAATTAGTTGTGGAGATGTTAATTAAAAGGTCGACCTATGTCTAATCAAAAAGCGATCGCAATGACTCAGAATTCACCTCGATTGCATAAAAATAGATATTTTAACGGAGTTAAAATCAGAAAAAGTGAAAAATAAATTAGAAATATTAGTCCGATCGTTACGAATTAGGTACCAAATGAAAGGGGCGATTTTCTGAACCTAAGAGCAGTGTGTGCCAGATTGGTGACTTTTTTATTCAATTTTCACCAATAATTTTGAGAAGAGATATTTGATATGCATAATAGATGATTAATCTTCGAAGTAATTAGGCAACCGTTATTTTAAAAATTTAGTGGTGGAAGCTGAATAAAAAAAAGTCCCCAATCTCGCAACTCTGCCTAAGAGTGCAAGTGACTTATCGATACAACAATTAGATTTTTAAAAATTAACTAAAGTATGAAATTTATGTGGCACAATCTTTTCAATTGCTAGACGACTGTCTACGATGAAAAAAGAAATGATTGTAACCAATTAAGATGTCACGTGTTTTATAGTGGGGCGGGGGGGGGGGGGGGAATTCCAATTTTCCCATTTTTTCAAATTTTCATTCACGTTACATTTAAATTAATATTCGGCCCAGACAGCATATTATATACAGTTCAATTTTTATGGAAATATGTGAATTAACAAAAAAATTACATTTTTATTTGGGAATTATATTTATCATGATTTACTTGTCCAAAAGACAATGTAAGATTAAGTTTTCTTTTATATTTTGCAGTACTTTAAATTGAGATATGCCGTTGAAATTTTGCAGTATTTGGTTTTAACACCCGATAATTTGATTGTGAATATTTTTAAAAGTGTAGAATTTGTCGGAAGGGCTTGTAGGAGGGGGGGGGGGGCGAAGGGGCAGAAAAAAAGTTACAGAGTTTGAAATTGGCATTATTAGGTTTAAAAGCAAGATAAATCGATTGCGGATATCTTCAAGTGTAAAATTATTAGGAAGGGCGGAGAGGAAGGGGGGAGGGCGAAGGGGCAAAAATCTAGAAAATGATCGGTAGTTTTGTGGAAAACAACGAAAAACCCACAACGCTTTTATTCTTTTATATTTTGCGGAGTTTAGAATACTTATACTCCGTTCACATTTCATACTAAGGACTTTTAACAGTATTTAGCCCGGAATTACGCAATTTTCAGAGAAAAACAAGAAAAGTCAGACATAAATAATTTTATAACAGTAGTTACATTATTGTATCTCAGCTTTTAATTAGCATGACTTCAAAAGTAATATATCATTTTAAAACTTATTTGAATTGGGTTTCAAGAGTAGACGTCGCAAATCTCTGTCGTCAGATGGCACTTTAATATATTAAAATTTCAATATCTCCAATTCTAATTATCTCTCTATATAAAATCGTTTATCCTGAGTGAGTGAGTAAGTGAGTGAGTGAGTGACTGATTCATCATCGCCCAACTCAAACCCTGAAACTAGAAGCACGGAATTTTCTGACAAAGTTCCTTCTGTACGTAGACATCCACTAAGAAGCGATTTTACGAAATTCGCCCCCCCCCCAAGGGGGCAGGGAGTGCAAAACCTGATTTCACAAAATCCTTCGTATCTCAATAAAAAAACTGATATCCGTAAAATTTTTACTTTAAAATATAACTAACAAAAATATCTAAAAACTAATTTCTGGAATTTTAGAAATTCGGTCCGTAAGGGAGGGGGGGGGGGGGGGGAGGAGCAAAACGTGATTTACATGCACAAAACTTGATTTGATTTCACATAATCCTATATATCTTAAACAACAACAACAAAAAAACTTATATACGTGAAATTTTTGTTCTAAAATATAAATAATACAAATATCTACAAACCAATTTCTGGAATTTTAGAAATTCAGCCCCTAAAAGGATGGGATGGGGGGGGGGGGCAAAACGTGATTTCATATAATCCTTTATATCGAAAAAAGAAAAAAATATATATGTGAGATTTTTGCTCTAAAATATAGCTCACACAATTATCAAAAACAAATTTCTGGAATTTTAGAAATTCTTCCCAGTGGGGAGGGAAGATGGGACAGGGGGCTATTGGGGAAAAAATAGAAATATAGTTAGACCGTTCAAAATTGGTATAGATAGGTTTTAGAGGCCTGCAAGTCGAATGAGGATATTTTCGAAAGTGTAAAATATTAGGAGAAGCAAAAAAATAAAAATAGGGTTAGATCGTTCAAAATTGGTACATAGAGGTTTTTGATACCTACACATGGATTGTGGATATTTCCGAAAGTGTAAAATTTTTAGGAGACCCGCGAAGGGAGGGGGGGAGGGAAAAACAATAGAAATGGAGATAGACCATTCAAAATTGCCACTATTGGTTTTTGGGAATTACAAATCGATTGCAGATATTTTGAAAAGAAAAATTATTAGGATAGACAGGAAGAGGGGGAGTGAAGGGACAAAAATATAGAAATAAGAGTTAGAGTGTTGAAAATTAGTATTATCAGGTTTTAAGGCCCGATAAATCGATCGCAGATATTTTCTAAAGTGTAGAAATATTAAGAGGGGCACACTGTAAACGTAAACGTCTTAAATTCATTTAAAAAAGTGTCTTAAACGTGTGGTCATTTTTTCAGCGAAAAAAAAATGTCTTACTTTTTAAGGCACTTTTTTGCAACTAAAATTAAGACATTAAAATGTCTTAAAACACCGCCATGTTTTTTAGGCTTAGAAATACCGCCATGTTAGGCTTAAAAACACCGCTATTTTTAAAGCTATTTAATAAATAAATAAATAAATAAATAAAGGTGGCGTGCAATTCTTTTTTTCTGTTAAAAATGGATTTCAGAATTCTCTAGAGCCTTAAAAAAAAAAAAAAAAAAAAAAAGAAAAAAAAAAAAAAAAAAAGAAAAAAAAAAAGCATTTTTTAAAAAATACTTTTAGCCAAGCGCTGGAATCGAACTCACATGAGTCGCGGAATACGAAACCAAGCATCGGAAGTCGCAGTTAATGCCATGTACCTTGCCAATCAAGCCACCATTTCACACACGAGAAGTCCTTTTTATAATTATATGTAAGTTAGTATTAGCAAAACGCAGGTAATTATATGTTTTAATTCGTATTTATTGTTATAAAACTATTAATAATATACTATCTAACAGTTAATATGCATTATTATATTAAATTTTGTATCTAGAGGTTTAGAATTTTTTAAAAATGCTTATAAAATATGTGAAAAACTATCCTTATTTCGCCTTCAATATTTTTGGATAACGATATCCTCTTTTAAACTGTTTTTTAAAAGAAAACAAATTATGAACATGAATACCTGAAAATTCGTTGTTTTACGCTTAAGAACAAGTAAATATGTGGAAGAAAACAGATTTTAAATCGAAATTAAGAATAATAAATAAAAAACAGTGATGCACAAATTATTCAAGATTCGCTTTCTTAGCTGTAAGTTACTTGCTTTCATATTAATACTTTTTCTTTAAATATCAAATATTAGCTTTAAATACATAGTTATTTTTTCTTTTTTTTTTTTTTTTTTTTTTTTTTTTAACCGAATAATTTTTGCGTTATAATATATTGCTTTATGAGTTATAATAAACATAATTTCATGCAAATATACACATATCTAGAGTAATATTCATTAAAAATTTAATTTCATAAATTAATATTGTTTAAATTGCTTACGTTTTGTAAAATGTACGCTTTGTATATGTAAAATGTATTATATTTATTGAATGAGGAAAGAAATTTAAATAGGCTAAGTATGTTGCTTAAAGTAGATTTCATATAAGAAAAAATGCCAAGAAATGCAAGTGTTTGAATTTCCAAAATGGACGAAAGTTTAGACGCATTTGCTGTCTGAAATTTCTCATAGTTATGCATTTTAGATATTTTTTGTGTCTGAATTGGTATTTTAGACACATTTCTGTCTTAAATTAAGATATCTATAATGTCTTAGGTGTATATTAAGGCATTTACGTATCTTAAATGATTTTTCAGTTGTTTTTATGTTTTAAATTAAGACACCTTTATTTGCAGTGCAGGCACCGCAGCAAAAATAAAGAAATTCAGATAGAACGTTGGAAATTAGTATTATTAGGTTTAAAAACCCGAGAAAACGATTGTGGATATTTTTGAAAGTGTAAAATAATTCGGATGGGCGGGAACGGAGGGCGAAGGAACACGCGCGCTGTGCGCGCGTGTATAGGGTGCCGCGGGCAGTGGAGATCCGGACCGATTATTACACCGTTGAGAGAAGAATTTTTTTTTTAATTTATGTTTTTTTCTTGCGATAATATAGTGATTCCTTAAGAGCGTTAAACAAAAATGCACATGCGCAGTGCACAATCACCTACGCTGCCGAAGGCAGAGGGCACCCGGTGCGATATTTTTCCTATTAGAATTTTTTATTTGTTTTTCTTTTTTTTTATGATAAAAATTAATGCAATTTTGAGAATTCATTAATTATAGTGATTCTTTGAAAAATAGTGACCAGCGAAGTGGGCGTAGCCTGCTAGTTCTTAATTTATTCCGGGGCTAGGTTGCTACATTGGTTCCGAGAAAAGCACATCCCTTCTATTGCTGTACCAGATTTCTGATCTAAAACTTATTCTTCTTACTGACCCGATACACCATATTTCAAATCTTAACTCTTTTCTTACAGTTACTACTTAAATTTTCTGATAAAATATTTATTCTTCTAAAAAATAAAATATGGATGGGTCTCACCTGAACACTTCTAATCCAAAGGTCCGGATGTGAATGGGGCAACTATCATCCATTAAAGAAACTAAACTCGATGAATGTAGCACTTCTTAGATGAAAACAGAATTTTTAATGCTTTGTTAGCATACATGTAAAAACGAAAACAGAACAAAAACTATTTACAGTTAAATATTAAAGTTTTTCTTAACATTAAAATTGTATGTTCTAATAGTGCAAAATATTAATTCTACTTCTTTAAAAGTCTTAATTGTTCTGTTAAATTTAATAGTTCTGTTTTAGGACCGGGGCGTCTGTAAACACAACGATCTTAACGTAGCCCCATCTAAATTCAAGGACCTTTCTGTTCTGCTTCTGATTCTAAAAAAGCACCTTTCACGAAAAAGAGGCGCCCGTCTGTCTGGAAAGTCCTTTTGTTCTCAAAGCAGAAGAATGAGCGGGAATTCCTGACCCCACCTTGAGTTGCGACTAATCGAAGGAACTCAACAATCCAAGTTGAAGTCGTTGAGGGGGTTTCACCACAGGGGAATTGGAAGTGGGATCATGGGTTCTGGAACTGGTAGGTTCTGGAGGGTCTTTCACAGGTTCCTTTTCTCTGGGGTTGAGTATCAGTTTCTGTGAGAGGTTCTTGTTTTCGGAAGTCGAAGGACTTAAATTTTCTTGAACATATTTATGTAAAGTGGGGTGATTCTTAAGTTCGGTACTGTCAATTTCTAAAGGGAACAATCTTTGCAAAGGACGCAGAAAAAGTCCATTTTCGGTCTTCACCTTAGTTAGGCGTATCACATTATCTTTGCCTGGATAAATTTCTATCACTCTTGCCAAAGGCCAGTGAACACGCTTCTTATTGAAATCTTCTAATAGGACAACATCGCCGACTTTCTATTGTTTGAATCTTTTGGTCTTAGATGCACGTTGTCGTAATTGTCCTAAATATTCAGCTCTGAATCTGTTTCTTAGGTTTTCTCTGATTATTTGCCTACATCTGGCTCTGCGGTTAAGATCTTTAGAATCCAAAGCATCTAGGTCAGGTACTCCTGATGTTGGTAGTTCTCTTAGGAACATCATTGGGGTTAAAGGTAAGGGATCTGTGTTATCTTCGGAAACATAGGTTATAGGCCGTGAATTAATCACTTGTTCACAGTCACATAGCATGGTGTAAAGTTCTTCGTAATTCAAAGATGCACGACCTAAGTTTCTTTTCAGGATTCCTTTAACCATTCCAACAAGCCCTCCCACCAGCCTCTCCACCACGGTGCTGCAGGGGGGTTGAATTTCCATCTGATTTTCTGGGTGGAAGCTACCTTGCAGATGGTTTCCCAATCTACACTCGAGAGAGCATTGCTTGTTCCAAGGAAGTTCTTCCCGTTGTCTGAATAGATGATGTAGGGTCTGCCTCGCCTTGCTATGAACCTTCTCAGAGACTGAATAAAACTTTCTGTAGACAGAGACGTAATGGCTTCAAGATGTATGGCTCGGTAGACAGCGCAAGTAAATAAGGCTATCCACGCTTTCGATTCATCAGAAAGATGAAGAGGACCGGCTAGATCTACGCCCACCACTTCAAAGATGGCTGCTTCTCGTACTCTGTCTTCGGGTGGTACTCCAGGTTCAACATCTATTTTGGAAGTCTGAAGTTTTCTGCAAATCACGCATTTTCTTATTGAATTTCTAATGGATTTTCTAGACTTCATTATCCAGAAATTTTCTCTAAGTAGTGTCATTAGAGTGCTGACTCCAGCGTGCTGATTTTCTAAATGCTTCTCGAATACCAATCTTTGGACGACGGGATGCTTGTAAGGTAAGATCACAGGATATCTGAAGTTTCCACTGTCGTTTCTTTGAATTATATTGGTCTTTACTCTTAAGAGACCAGCTTTATCTTCGACAGGCCTTAAATTTCTTAATTTTGGATCTGTTCTCCCTGAAAAAAGATTCTTGTTGTACTAATCGTAGAAGTACATTTTCTGCTTTCGAAAATTCTTCAACTGAAATATCCAATTCGGATATTTTCTCAGCAGTCTTCGAATTATGATAAAATCTATATATCCAGGTAATGGTTCTAACTGTTTTCTTGTAAGAGGAAAAATACTGATAAAATCGATTGAAATTATCTTCTTTTTTATCTAAAAGATTTAAGATTGTCTTCCTTCTTTCGCTGTTTATGAGTTCTTCGTTTGGGTCTTCTTCTATTTGAGGCCACTCATTTTCATGTAAATAAAGCCAACTCGGACCCTCCCACCATCTCGATTTCTGTAGTTGTTCAAAGGAACATCCTCTAGACGGGTAGTCCGCAGGATTCAAATGTCCGGGTACATGTCTCCAATTGCAAACTTCGGTCAGATTTCGGATTTCTAATACTCTATTGTGTACAAATGTACCCCATTCTTGTTTTCTTCTTACCCAACCTAAAGCAGTGGTTGAATCTGACCAAAATATGGTATTTACATGTAAATTTAAATCGTTTTGCACATTTTTGGCTAATCTAGCGCCAATAAGACAAGATAACAGTTCAAGGCGGGGTATGGTCAATTCCTTAATAGGTGCAACTCGACTTTTAGCATTGATTAACTGGATCTTGATTCCTTCTGAGGTCTCTACTCTTATGAATACGCAAGTGGCATATGCGCGCTTGCTTGCATCAGAAAAAAACATGTAATGATGTTTTCTTTTCTTTCTCTGGGCAGATATTAAGCCACCGATGTATTTTAATTTGGGATAAAAAATTTATTCCTTTCAGCCAATTAGAAGATTGTTGTTTTAAAGTTTCAGGGAGCTCTTCGTCCCACTTCACCTTCTGAATCCACGTTTCTTAAAGGATTAGTCTGGGAACTAAACTGTCAGGTGCTGTGAATCCCACAGAATCAAAAATTCTTTGGGTAACTGATAAAAGTTTTCTTTTTGTAAGGGGTTCACTTATCTTTAGGGGTTCTTTAATTTTACAAACTAAACTGTCATTTTTCAAATACCAGAGTAATCCTAACACGGGAGCAAACATCGGTTCATCTTCAGTTTTGTCGATCATAGCCTGGGGCCAATTCGATCGCCAGCATCTCAAATTGAAATGTGCCGAAGCCAAAATTCCTTGAGATTCTGATATGAATTTTTCTGTTTCTTGAATCGAATTCAGGCTGATGAGGGAATTATCTAAATAGAAGGAATCTCTTAAGAACCTAGTTGTCTCTCGCCATTGTTCGGGAACATTTTCTAAAAGGTGATTTAATGTTGCCATAAGCAAAAAAGGGCTTGAGGTTAGGCCGAAAACCACACGACAATGTCTATAAATTTTCAATTTATTTTCGCTATTAAACCAAAAAAATCTCAAAAAGTCGCGATCTTTCTCTGTTATTTTAATTTGCAGGAATGCTTTCTCTATATCGGACGAAATTCCTATCTTGTATTTACGAAATCTATTCATAATTTCTACACAAGATTTGGTCCTTTTGTTAAACAATCATTAAGGGAGGGACAGTTTCTAGTGTGTGCTGAGGCATTGAATACTGGACGAATTTCAGTGGTTTCACTAGATTCTTTAACCACAGGTCTGTGTGCTAAATAATGTACCTTGTCCCTTTTCTGGTCCAATACCTCTTCTATAATCTGATTGTTTTCCCAGAAATAAAAAATTTCTCCATATTCCTTTTTCCTATCAGATTTAATTAATTTATTTTCCGTCTTGTACAGGCACTTTTCTGCCAACGAGTAATTATCTGATAAAATCGAATGGTCAACTGTCTATGGTAAATTGACTTCATATCGACCGCTTTTATCTCGTTTAACAGTTTCTAGAAAATGATTCTTAGTTTCTTGTTCTAAATCCTGTTTCGATTTATTATCTTCATTAGTAATTCCTAGAGTGTCAAGGCGCCATAAATCTGATAAACTGGCGTTTGACACGTGTAATGACAACGATAGACCCGCCAAAGAATTGTCCTGCTCACTCTTGTGACCCTCTGTCTTGCCCAAAATGGTCCAACCCAATTTAGTTCTGAATGTAGTTAATCCCAATTTTGGAAAATATTTTATGTCATTTGTGAACAGTTTAGCGGACATATCAGCTCCCAAAAGTATATGTACTTCGTCTGGATTTTTCTGATATAAACAGGATTTATTATTTCTAGGGACATCTGATAAATATACACCTTCCTTTTCTAAGAGTTTTACTAATTTATCATCGCGACATAAATTCACGCCTGTGCATATTTTTTTTTTGATCTAGTGCTTGTATTTTACACTTAAACTTATTATCTAAACTCCCGATCGTAAATTCATAACGATTATGTTCAGCTGACATTTCCATGCCCCCAAAAAGACCATGTCTGATTGTTTCTTTATTCATTCTTTTTAATTTTAACTTATCAGCTGCAAACTTACTGATGTAACTATTATGAGATCCGGAGTCAATAATTAACCGAATATATGATGATTTACTATCATCCCTGTTAGAAATTGCTACTATTAACGTCTGCAAATAAACCTTCGCTTGTAAATTATGATTCGATAACGCCAACTTAGATTGATCATTTCTTTCGTAATTACTTATTTCCTGTTTTAAATCTTTATTTCCATTACACATTATGTCTGAATGTCTACGATTACATAACTTGCATAAAGTTTTTGATACACAGTGTCTAGCTAAATGCGAAGGTTGAAGACATAAATAACACAATCCTTTCTTACGCAATAGATTAACTCTTTCATCAAATGGTAAATTACGAGTTTTGACACATTTGTTACTTAAATGCGATTCTGAGCAAAAATTACACCTATCACTTTTATTCTCATTTAATAAATCACAAGCAGTAGGCAATTTCCGGTTCTGAGTATCAAATTTATTAACGCGGGGGGGAAAAACATCTCTACGATTTTGATTATCTAATCTTTGAACTCGGGGGGAGAAATGACTGGCACTAGCGCCGCTGTCATCTTATCTGGTAGTTATTAAGCATTCTCGCGATACGAGTTGTTTATTTAAGAAAGATAATATATCTTTCACGCCATAGTTAACACCATAAAATTCCATATTAAATTGTAATGCTAAATCTTTAGGTAATATTTTTAGTAATATCGGTGACAATAAACTGCCGTAGCTATCCAAAGAAACATCTAATGATTCTAAACTTCTAATGTTAGTTTGGATTTCATCGTAAATTTTCCTGGGCGATTTAATATCACTTGAATGCTTTAGTGGGGCAATATTTAGTAATTTATTCAAATGTACATTCACTAACAGGTCTTGTTTGCCATATCTTTCTTTTAAAATATCTACTACTTTTATATAATTACTCGCGGTAACTGAGAATCCTTCTATACATTTTAAGGGATCAGGTGCTAAAAATGATTTCAAATAATTAAATTTATCTACAGGATCTAAATTTTCATTGTTATGAATAGCCGTTTCGAATGAAGACCAAAAAATCAGCCATTCGGCTGCATTCCCGTTAAATTTAACAGGATCTAGCTGTGGTAATTTGATGTGCATTGCTTCTTTTGAAGTATTTCTTCTTTCAATTTCTGTTGATGAAATACTTGTTTCACTTTTCTTTAGTTCTTTTAATTTTCTGTTGGCTCGAAATCGCCAAGTAATTATTTTTTCACGATATTCATTTGCTGTTTCTAATTCGGCTTCTAATTGATTTTCTTGAGTTAATGTTTTTATCTCTACATCTTTGCTTTTTAGATCTATAGTAGTTTCATTCAATAATTCAATAGTTTCTTCTAAATCTACAGCATGTGGATCTATATCATCATATAAAGTTTGTAATTTATTTATAAATTTGTTAATACTGTCTCTTATGACAGCTCTCTCTTTCTTAGCGATCACTAAATTAGCCATGATAAATACAAAATTTAAAATTTTATAATATTATCTATCTTTTCAATTGTAAATAATGGATATCTATATAGCTGCCCACATCCCGTGTATGGGATGCCACAAAATATTGCTGTACCAGATTTCTGATCTAAAACTTATTTTTCTTACTTATTCTTCTTTCAGATACAGCATATTTCAAATCTTAACTCTTTTCTTACAGTTACTACTTAAATTTTCTGATAAAATATTTATTCTTCTAAATAATAAAATATGGATGGGTCTCACCTGAAAACTTCTAATCCAAAGGTCCGGATGTGGATGGGGCAACTATCATCCATTAAAGAAACTAAACTCGACGAATGTAGCACTTCTTAGATGAAAACAGAATTTTTAATGCTTTGTTAGCATACATGTAAAGACGAAAACAGAACAAAAACTATTTACAGTTAAATATTAAAGTTTTTCTTAACATTAAAATTGTATGTTCTAATAGTTCAAAATATTAATTCTACTTCTTTAAAAGTCTTATTTGTTCTGTTAAATTTAATAGTTCTGTTTTAGGACCGGGGCGTCTGTAAACACAACGATCTTAACGTAGCCCCATCTCCATTCTAGGTCCTTTCTGTTCTGCTTCTGATTCTAAAAAAGCACCTTTCTCGAAAAAGAGGCGCCCGTCTGTCTGGAAAGTCATTTTGTTCTCAAAGCAGAAGAATGAGCGGGAATTCCCGACACATTCCAAAACAATGCATATTATATAATGATTTTCATGTGCTATATAAATGTGATCTATTTAAAAGTTTAAATGTCAAAGAAACGATTCATATCGTCAATTCACACAAGTTATATAAAAATTGTTTAAAATTCCATTTCCAGCCTTGTAATTCCACATACACTTGTAAAATCTGCAACGAAAGCCACAACACTTTGCTTCATTCAAGTGAACAGGAAATGACTGGCACCTCCAATCTTTCATCGCAAACCGAAAAAGAGGAAAGAAATCAAATAATGTCTTCATTAACGACCAATGCAAGAGATTCTAATAGTCTTTTATGTATTCGGGAAAAAATAAAGAAAAAGCAATATTCGTTGCTAATCGATGCATAAAAATGTAATAGCAGGGATGGAACACGGGCGCAGAATTCATACCGGAATCTGTTTAAGAAATTTCTCTACCTATAATATCGTTGATTTAAGAAGTAGAAAATTTTCTTACATTGGTAGTGGTATGAATTACAGGAATGGTCCTGTAATAGGTATCATTCGACTGGGAATTGTGAGTACTTTTAGAAAATGAAGTGAACTTTTGAATTGGGGGTCGTCTACACATTAAAACGCGCACCAACTTTAATTTTTTAAATAGTAATACCCTATTTTACCATGTTTTTTATTAACTTCGATTCTTGTTTGTTTGTGTGTTCAGTACAAATCTTGCAATAAACTTTTAACTAACTTCCCGACTAGCTAAACATTTGAAACTTTCAGAATAGCTCACAACATGGTGAATTCCTGGAAACGCGACGATACAAAAAACTATATAGGTTGTACGTTTTACTTAATTTTTTATATCGTTATAAACGTTTAAAATTTGAAGGTGCTAATGTTAATTTCATATAATAATTTCACATAAGTTAACTTGATCGAATTATTAATATTATTATTATTATTATTATTTTGTTACGTGTTACAGTGAAGAAACATAATCCATTATCACTTTTGATTCTAAAAAATATTTTTAATTATGAAAAATATTAATAAATTCCTATTTCAAAATAATATGAGCTATGACCTATATTAATTTTTATATAAAATGAATCCTAATGCTGAAAAATATGGGTGTGGAAATTTGCAGCTCATTGCAGTTATTAGTTTTTGAGATATAAAAAAAATCTTTCTTTTGGAGTGGCTTAGGAGGTTGTCTCTTATGAAATTTTGCTTGAGATAACGAAGAAAATCTTAATAATAGAGAAAATTACAAAAATTTTCTTTTATTTTTTATTTACATGTCAAACTGTATTACAACAACGTCAAACGCGAAGTAATGAAAGAAAAAAGATGATTTTTAGACATTAATGTTAACACTTTCACGACCGCTTGATTTCGCATTTTTGACAGTAAGATCCGCCTGTGGGCGATATTGTCTAAAGTTACAATATTTCAGAACAAAATTTTCTGCATTCACATTTACAATACAAATGGATATACATTATAATTAATTATATCCTTTCTAAGCAATGTATCCATATCATATTTCATTGTAAAAATATGAATATTGGGTATATACTAAATAAATAAATAACATACAAATTGGTAAAGAAACGCACATTGGTGGAGCGGAACTTTACATACGACCTAATCTGGATGCTTTCAACGTGGCTCGGAAACTTGGCGGCGGACAGCGCCATCTAGTACAGATTGCGCGACTTTTTTATTCAACAGCCACCAAAAATTTTTAAAAGTGGGATTTGATATACATAAAAGGCGGATAGAATCGAAGAAACGTCGATTTATAAATAATGTATCACGTCTACAAATTATTGGTGACATTTGAATAGAAAGGTGCGCAATCTGTACCAGGTGGCGCTGTCTACCGCTTGAACTGTTGCCAAATTTTCGAGCCAGTCGGAAGACATCTACTTTAAGAGGCTATGGCACGACACCACTGTGGTGTCGCTGGACAGCATAGTGTTAAGAAACGAATTCTTGTTTTCTAAAGAAAACAAGCCCTGCCTTTCACTGTTCTTCTAAAACAAAGGAATATAGAAAAGGAAAAGTGACTATGCGTATTCGTATTTAAACCCCTTATTTTACGTTGGCAAAAATATACACAAGTGGCATTTGCCTCATCGATTACTGATGATAAATTTTAAATCCGTTTTACGAATACTAAAAGGAAAAAATCAACTAAATAGGCTGGACTTACTGTTTAAAATAGGGCAGTTCCATGCAAAATGTATCGTCAGTCACATATAGAGATAATTCTGCTTCCATTAATATTTTCTAACAGTAATCACTATCCTATTCAATCATGAACATGACAGAAAAAAATGCCGTTAAAATTTTTGTATGGTGATATACTGGTGGCAAAAAAAGAGGAAATGTTATCCTTTTGTGTGACTGATGTTACCTTCTTCCACGGAATCACCTAACAGAGAAATAGATAGAACGTAAAAATTGTCAATAAAAAAAAAAAAAAAAAAAAAAAAAACGAATGGTATTGGAATGCAATGGAGACTTGTTAAATCGCTTCTTAGCTACTGTAATAGTCAAAATATTAATCATTTAGTCCATCAATTGCTTTATTTATTTATTTATTTGTGTGTGTGTGTGGGGGGGGGGGGGGGTAGAGGGGTGATTATTATTTTAAAGATACTTTAGTCTTTAAAAATCATTTTTATAAATATATTTTAATTAAGAAACTATATTTTCTGCCAGAGCGAGTATGTATCAGGCTTCCTTGGTCGCTGATTTGAGCTCTTACAGTCGGTAACAAAAGTGTCCGAACACTAGCAAAAATTCCTATGTAAAAGTACACTTTATAAGGTTCTGTTAAATAAATCCTTGTCGAATCATGTTCTTACACTGACTAAGAAGAGGATTCGACAAGGATTTATGTCACAAAACCGTATACTTTTAGAAACCGTTACTAAAGAAGTGTACTTTTTTTACATAGGAATTTTCGCTAGTGTTCGAACAGTTTTGTTACCGACTGTACGTTGAATAATACTGCTTTCCGTGTAAGGTAAGAGGTTGAGTCAATTACAGGTCACCGCGGGTAAGCGGTATGGAGAGTAAAATCGTAACGTAGCGCCTGAGTTGAGGCAAAAGGATGTGGATACTTGTGAAGGAATGTTGATCGGAGATTGAAAACACGAAGTCTGGTACCAGCACAGAGTGACGTAATAGAATGGAGTCGGGATGAGTTAAATTTATCGGAAACTATGTTTCTATTTATTTTTTTAACTGAAAGAGATTTTTTTAAAACTAGTCATATTAATAAAACTATACTGTTTCAACTGAAATTTTTCTTAGGTAAAATACATACTCTAATAACATTTTTTTTTTTCTAAAAACACTAAACTGAAATTATTCAATTATATGGTTTAAAGTAGAATTCAGAAATATGTTTTATAATTAATCTACCTTGCAATAGAGAAATATATTCCACTTTAAATCCCGTTATACGCAATGCCCATTTTTTTTTCATTAATAAATAGAAAAAAAAAAGGGGGAGGGGATTATACGTTGCTTTTGGCCAAAAATTTCTTGATTAATGAAGTTCGAATTAAACATACATAAATTAAATTTTAATTTCATGTTGCTATTTTCATATAAAAAATAATAATATTATAAAGAAAATATCGCTTGAACTTATGATATTAGCAGGAAAAAATTGTATATAGATTTTAAAGAATTTAAAATTAATCTCAATATGCTTTAATCAAATGTATAATATAAGAAAAAAAATGAATGAACCAAGGAATCGAAAACATCTTTGGCTACCAAACTCTCACAAGTTTGCTTTAACTTTTATTTTCTTTCTTCCTTTTATTTTTTCTTTTTCATTAAAAATTTGTTTTAAAAGATTACCTTGTTAAGCTTAATGGGGAAGTGCATGTTCTATATAAGAGAATAAAATTGTGTATTTGGATACTTGAATTTCGAATAAAGTTATTGAATATACAGTCGGTAACAAAAATCTCCGAACACAAGCAAAAATTCCTATGTAAAAAAAGTACACTTAATACAGTTTTGTTAAATAACTCCTTGTCGAATCCTGTTCTTTGTCAGTCTAAAAACAGGATTCGACAAGGATTTATTTAACAAAACTGTATTAAGTGTACTTTTTTTACATAGGAATTTTCGCTAGTGTTCGGAGACTTTTGTTACCGACTGTACCATTAAACTGTGCATAAAATAATATAATGTCAGGAGGTAAGTAGACTGTCTACGTTGGTTTATACTCTTGATTAAATGTATTGTTTGGAACTATGCTTTAGAATGTGCGAGAGAATTATTTTATTTTCAATAAGTTAACAACATTATTACGAATTTGTAAATAGTTGTACTTATTTTTTTATAACTTCATTCAAAAAGGCTTAGTCAGGCTATAAAATGTTATTTTTCACCATTTCTAGTTTGTTTTCGCATTAAAATAGCTCATTTCCCGTTAAAAATTCGTTAAAAAGCTTCACCAAGGCAGGTAATGGTCTTGGAGCTAAATTTGGCGACTTTTTTGGCGACCTTGGAGAGAAAATCTTTATTATCGATATATCAAATAGCTAAGCTCTAACGTGATTGACTGGGAAGTTTCTGGAATTTTTTCCATTTCCTACGCAGGTGTTTAAGGAATCGCATCTAGCCAAGTCAGTCAGTTTTGCCAATATATTGATTGCTGCATAAAGAGCACTGAGTCTCTATGGATTGCAGCTTGTTGTTGTGTGTTAGTGCTGTGATACAGTTTGTACTTTGAATTTAACGTTGACAGCTGTTATTTAAGCTGTGTTTTTTGGTAAAACTAAAGTTGGTACTTGGTGTATAGACCTGTAATCTTCTAGAATTTCTTGTAAATAAACTTTTAAGCCTTTGCAAGATTCACCTTTCATTCAGTGACAACTTACGAACCCCGAGTACACAACGATATTAAACAACTGCACACACATTTTTTCGCGGTTTTATATTTTACTATTACACAGATTACATAACTTTGCATTGAACGAATTGCCTTTTACATTTTATTTTTTTTTTCTTTTATTGCTCAAGGAATATTAGCAATATTAAAATTATTGCTCAAGGAATATATCATTATAATATATAATATTTATTATATATTTTTGAGCGCAGAAATAAGTGTAAAGTAGCATATAGAATCAGATAAGGAAAAATCCGGTTCAGATTACGAAACATCTGAAGTTTAACTCAGACACATAATAAAAATAAAATTTTGAAGCGCCGTAGAAAACATTAAAAAATCATACAGTGCGTTACTCTTAAAAATAAAACCCTACATTTCACCAGAAAAAGGGTTCCAATTAACTGCAACCAATACATTGGTGCAATGTTTCACCCCCTTAGCGGTGCCATTTTAATAGTATGTACCAGTGAAATGGCAAAACTTAGCACCATAATATTGGTTGCAGCTAAAATGTGCCTATTTAGCACTAGCCTTTTGGTGAAACGTTGATCTAGTATTTTTAACAGCGTGTATATCAGTCATAAAGTATTTTGCTCTTCATTATATATAAGGGATGTTAACAAATAGATGCACCAAGCGATCTGTAATATATCGACCACTCTTTAATATTATATTTTCATTTAAGAAAAACAAACTGACATTTTTTTTTTTTTTTTTTTTTTTTTTTTTTTTTTTGCTTTGTGTAACGCATGTACGTACACTGTTAAAAAAAAATGCAACTTTACTACCAGAAATTCTCTGTAATTTGAAAGCAAAGTCATAAATTATGGAAAAATTACTTTGACAAAACGTATTTTTTTGTAATTACAGAGAATTTCTGGCAGCAAAGTTGCATTTTTTTTTTTTTTTTTTTAACAGTGTATGCATACAGGCATATGAATGATTTTACATACACTGTTAAAAATCTGGTGTGAAACAAACACACGACTTCCATTACCCACTATTACGCATATTATATGCATTTTTGAAAGATAATGTGATGATCAGAAAACATAAAAGTGACCTAAAGAAGTAGAAACCTAAAATTTTTCCAGTAAAAAATAAGAGAAAAAAATGGTAGAGTTATTTTTTTAAACACAAATTTCCGAGATTTAAAGATGACCTACCTAAGCAGGATGACTATTAATTTTCCTCTAATAACCACGTAATACACGAGAAAGAAATGGATTTATATAACAATTTTCAAGAAAATCGTTAGAGCCGTTTTTGAGATACCAACTTTTACAAAAATCAATTATTGACCGGAAAACAATAATTACATACAAAAGGATATTTAAAAGGTAGTTAATACGGCAAGTTTAAAAAAAAAAAATCCGTACAGCCGTTTTTAAAGGAACGCACTTGCAAGACCTGAAATTGAGCTATTTATACAAGACGCCTATCAATTTTCCTGAACTAACTAACTATATTATTCGAAAGGACATCTAATAGAGTGTTTATATAGCAAATTTGAAGAAAATCGTTAGAGCCGTTTTTGTGACTTACGGTCCCACTTACGGTCTCCGATGTCCCACTTCCGTGTTCTCAATTTTTATCAAAATTTAGAAAATTCATCTGTACACCAGACCTGTTTATATTCTGAAGTTTTGTAGTTCTATCTTTATTAGTTTCGAAGATATGATAACCAGGATATTCCACACATACATACACACTGACCAATTGCCAAAACCCCCTTTTTTGGACTCAGGAGACTTTAAAACATGTAAATCAAATGAAATCTCGACATCGAATTTTTGGACGGAATACTATACTTCCATTACCTACGGTAGTCCGGTGATAAAAGTAAAAATTTCAGTTCAAGGACGAACCAAAATTTGGTACTACGTTAGCTGCAATATGCTAGTTGAACCAAAATCTGGTACTAGAGTAGCTGCAACTATGCGATGGTAAAACCTTTTACCATGATGTGCTACTTCTTGTTAAAAATAAAAAGCACCAAATCGTGGTAAAAAGGTCACTCCGTCTTATGGTTGCAACATCTATAGTACCAAGCTTTGGTAGAACCAAGTACCAAATTATGGTAAAAAGCTTCATCGTCTCAGGTTTGCAGCTACTATAGTACCAAAACCTCCTATACTAAATGCCTTCCTCATGGCTCGGAAACTTGGCGGTAGACAACGCCACCTGGTACAGATTGCGCGACTCATTTATTCAACAGCCACGAAAAAAGTGGGATTTGATATATATAAAACTCGAATAGAATCGAAAAAACGTCGATTATATATATCATAAATCACTTCCTAAAATTATTGGCGATAGTTGAATAAAACGTCGCGCAATCTGTACCAGGTGGCGTTGTCTACTGCTTGCCAAGTTTCCGAGCCACGCGGAAGGCATCTAGTTTAGGAGGCTATGGTGGTACCATGTTTTAGTTCAACCTTCTAGGACAGAAATTTTAGCTGTGTATGACAAACTGATAGATTACTTCTTACAAATTTTATTAGTGATATTTCATTTTGTTACTTTTATAACTAACAATCAATTAACAAACCTAACGTATAATATAAAATACTTTTTTTTTTAGTATATTCACAGTTTTAAAATGAAATTTGCGAGCTAGAGGAATTTATTAGAGTTTTAAGTTAAATATGTTTTACGGAAAAAAATATGTAAAAGAGAGAGAGAGAGAGCATCTCAATTTCAGTGGGATAAGAATTTAAAATATACATTTAGAAAAAAAAATAAACCTAATACGTTGTTAAATATTTACTGTAAGAAGCGAAAAAATGTTCTTAAAATATACTTTTTAAAAATGAAATACATAATAATTCATAAACTAAAGAATGAAAAATATATCTTTTTAATTTATAAAAACAGTTTTTTTTTTCCTTAAAGAGATTTAAGAATTAATTTATTTAATGAACATCGTGCACAAAATAATAAAAGTCCTCGGATTAAGTTTTTCTTTGTCTTATATAAAATTTCTCGATACCGCCTGCTAAAAAATTATTTCATTGTTTGAACAAAATATATTATGGTTTCTTTCATTATCCCATTTATTCAAAAGCCTTAAAATAACCGTTTTTTTTTTTTTTTAAGTAATATTCCTATGGCTATTATAAAAATAAAATATTTTTAAGAGTATTCTTTTAACTAAGCTGTCTAAAAGCTCTGTATTTAAATGAGTAATATTTAATGATTTTTTTTTAATATTTTAATATTTATTAATAGTACTTATCGCAAAAATACGTGATGTAGTAAAATGTTATGTATAATAATGATAATTTTATCAGTTTATGGTAATAACATTGAAGAATGTCAGACAGAAAAAAAAAGTATGTCATGCTTTAGTAGTTTTAGATTTTTGTTAAGACGCAAGAATTAGTTTGAGAGCTAAAAATGTTGAAAAGAAAGTATAAAAATATTGATTTTGTAATTAATTTATCAGTTGCACTTCTAAAAGTTCGTACAAAATTCTACAGATCCTCGTTTCTCATTCTCATCTTCATAATGAAACACTACATATAATAATGACTTTTACCTTTTCATGTACAATTTTTTAAGTATAAATATTTGTAATATGATAGTGAAAAAGGAGACAAAGAAAACTTATATAGGATTATACATATATAATATGCAGGGTGTTTATAATTAAAGTTACGATTTCAAAACGCTACAATTTTAAAACTACCCATCAGAGCAATTTGATATTTTACCAGAACAGTCCTAAGGCAATGAAATTTTATTTGGTGGAGGTAAAAAGTAGTTCCAAGATGTTCCTACAAATGGCGCTGTCAGGGTAATGTCAGGAAAAGCTCCTAAATGGTCTCATTAATCACAGGAATGTTGTTACCAACTCAATGGAATAACTGGAAACAATAGACTTCAAGAGTTTACTACAATTGTTTTAGCAAAACGGCAAGTATACGTGTTTACAGCGGAAACAGTCATAGTGAAAAGAGAAAAAGAGGAGCTGCAAGAAACAAATACTTTACGGATAATTAACGACACATTTTGGAATTATTTGTTTTTGTCTTTTGCCAAACAAAATTTCATTGCCTCACGATTACTCTGGTAAAATATCAAATCGCTCTGATGGGTAGTTTTAAAATTATAGCGTTTTGAAATCGTAATTTTAATTATAATCACTCTGCGTATTAGACAAGAAAATAAATTTGGGAGAAAACTAAAAATAAACGGAAGAGAATTTAATGACGTTTGTAACATTCGGTAAATATTTTATCAACGATATTTATAATAATAATAATAATAATAATAATAATATTAATCGCGCAAAACAATGTTGTCATCCTCAGCCTTACACTTAAACGTGAGTTAAAGGGCGAGATAATTTTTCGATTCTAACTTCGTTCAAAGTGCTCGACATCAACCTAGTTCATACAAAAAAGCTTCTCAAGATGTCAGAATATAGGATTAGTAGAGAAACCCTCTTAAAAAAAATCCAGACTGTTTATTGAGAAAGTAGCTTCAAAAACTTCCAGACAAAAGACAAATGCATTCATACTACAATTACTCGATTGAGACATTCAGTCTTTAGTATGAAATTTAATCACTGTTGACAAGAATTCGGAATTTAGGACTTAATTTTTTCAATTATCGTCAATATTATAGACGAGATTGTCAAAAAGTTGTTTATGTATCGTTGCTTATTTCTCTTGTTAAGCCTATCTCCTTTGCAGAATGAATAAAAGCAGATATTTACGTGCTGTTAAGTATCTCCTAAATAATCACACCCACTTTCTATAGAATATAGTTTCGAGGTTCAGTACACTGTAAAAAATACGTCCTATTTGCTGCCAGAAATTCTCTGTAATTTAAGAAAATACGCGTAATTTACGAAAAAATTACGTTGTCATTCAAAATTACGTATTTTCTCAAATTACAGAGAATTTCTGGCAGCAAACAGGACATATTTTTTACAGTGTATCTTCATTTATCAAGAGCTCTTAGATTGCCAATGTAGTATGACGCGTAGCTTTCTTCGCAATAAAAAAGAATGGCAGTTAATCATAACGCTGAGATTTTTCCGAGAAATCTGGTATCTCCAAAACAAAACCTATCATCGATATTAAAAAGTTATTGTGTATATCCTTCTCGCTCCACATGAGTATACTTTCAGAACTGATCATAAAAATTGGGCTCCCTTTTCCTAAAGAGAACTGAACCCCAAATCTTGTTGTGTCCAGTTCATGTATTTATGATACCACAGAAACCAAAGTCTCCAATGAATTGGCATTCACCCATATGGTAGAGAAAGTATTGTTTTAGGGTCAAATTTTCTAAATTGAATTTTTGTTATATTTACGACTTTTGAGGTTCCCTGAATCAGAAAATCTGTTTTTTCGCGGTTGGTCTGTGTGTGTGTAAGTCTGTCTGTTATCAGCATATCTAAAGAACAAATAGCAGCAGAAAATCCAAACTAGGTATTCTAAATCTGTATCACATAGGGATGCTACATTAAACTTTTTGTTGAGATCAAGCAAATGGCCTGTGTACAGGGCCAAACAGGATAATTTAAATACATTACGTCTATGGAGGAAATAGCATGTAAGTACACTTTAAGATATATAGGATGCCTTAAACAAAAGGAATGAACTTTTTTTTTTTTTTTTTTTTTTAATATGCACAAAAGCATGTTTTGTGTAGATTGTGATATAGAAATCATTCATCATTTGTTTACAAGGCTATCCAAAGTGTCTGGATATATTTGGGGCTGTACATGAAAATTGCTGGAATTGTATTTCCTTTTGTGTTTGATGATTTTCAAGTAAAACTTAATTTAAGTACACAATACTGTTTATAGTGTATATTTATTATAGACAATATTTATTACAACAAGGATACCCAAAATTAAGTTAAACGTTTTATTCTACTGAATGGAATTGATTTGCTACGTTTTACTCACTGTTAAAAAAATGCAACTTTGCTGCCAGAAATTCTCTCTAATTTGAGAAAAAAGTCGTAAATTACGGAAAAATTACGTTGACAAAACGTGTTTTTCTGTAATTACAGAGAATTTCTGCCAGCAAAGTTGCATTTTTTTAACAGTGTATGTCAACGACAACTGCTCAGGAAGCAAAATTAATTTTTCGTACGCATACTATAAACAAAGTATTTTTTTTTGAATTTTCAACTCTGATCATTTGTATAATATCACGTGTTAAGGTGCCCTGATCTCTAATTTTTATTGGTTGTCCTGATTCCAATTTTAGCGGTTGTCCCGAAAGTCTGATTTTTAATGGTGGATCTGTATGTATATCTGTTATCAGCTTAATTTAAATAACTCCAGGAAATTCAATTTTTTTTTTTTTTTTTTTTTGAAGTGCGTATTAGGTTGCCACATAAAAATTTTATCAAGATAAGCAAGTTTGAAGGCAAATTAATAACAGCTTTGATTTTTTTTTTACTCACACACACACAAATATATAATTGTATGCTCTGTAATTGAACGAGGGTTTGAGGAGGTGGTAGCCTCCCTCACACAGAACTACATGTCAATTAAAACTGTCCTATTTTAGGTTATTTTATCTAGGTTATTTTAGGATATTTTAGGTTATTTTATTACCTAATCCTATTTCAGGTTATTTTAAAATTAAATTGAACTTTATTATCTTACGCTATTGACCTTAAGACATAATATGCAACCTTATAGCATTGAGATGCAGGGTAAGAGAAAGTCGTGTCAGTGACACACCAGATTATTATTTTTTTTTTAAGATTCTCAAAAATAAATATTACAGGATTCTCAAAACAATGCAAATTCGTCGTCATTTGGAAAAAATATGTATATTTTTTTAAATATAGTTAAAAGATCAATAAAAGACAAATTATTTTAGCTTAAAAAAATAATACATATATATTTGAAATTCCTTTCATAATATATATTATATAAAAAATATGTTTTTAATCGAACTATTTTTTTTTTTTTTAATGTTTCGATTCTTTTTTTTTTTTTTTTAATCGTCTTTAACTCTATTTATTTACAAAATTGAACTCTGTTCCAATGTCATCTGCATAAAATAGTATCTTAATTCGACATTTAAAAAAACAATATCTTCAAGTAAATAGTTCTATTTTCTTTCTTATGGTGATTTACTTTAAGCCAAAAGTGAAAATAAGAGGTATTACATTACACATTTACCGGAATTTTAAAGTTTTTCCCTCAATATATTTTTGGAAATGATTCTCCAGATGCAAAAAGTTTCGCGTTATTAACGAAAGAACGACCGTTTTCCAAACACATTCAATCTCAAAAAATCATAAAATGTAAATTTAAAATTCTCTAAGGAAGTTTGTTTGGATTTAATAGAGACTAACATCTCTTTTAATTCTTTTGTAAATTTAATGTATTTAATGTAACTTTTTAATATACTTTTACAAAGTGAAAAATTCTGTTAAGAAATAGAAAATTTCTGTTCTCTAAAGCTACAGAAATTTAACATAATTTTACATCTTAATCTGTCAGTAGAAATACGGCCCACCAGCGGCCGAGCGGTTCTGCGCTCAAAGCTGGTAGACGTGAGGTGCCGGGTTCGATCCCCGGTCGCGCTCGTCGACCTAGCCGTTCGGAGTTTTCCGTGGTTTCCTCCGAAACTTGCGTAAATACGGGCTAGGACCCCTTAGAAAGACCTCCACGGAAGGCCCTCCCCCTCAGGCCTAGGACCCCAGTGTTGTCAATCGGCCTTAATCCCTAACACCAACACACCTGTCAGTAGAAACATATTTTTTTCCTTTAATCAGACAAAATCACTGCACTTTAGATTGAAACGAAACAGGGGAAGAAGTAAAACATTCAAAGAAAAAAGCATGGGATGACAGAAAAAACACGCACAATCACAAATGTATAAAAAGAAAAAGAAAAAAGGAAACGAAAGGAAGAAAGAAACCGAAGATAAAGAAAGGTGGGTACAACTGAGAATAATTCTGTAATTGACATCTAGAATCTAAATTGTGGCTCTAGAATCAATCGTTTTATGTCATCCTTATAAATTCTAGTCTCCTTTGAAAGCGAGTTCTAGAAATTCCTATTAGAATTCTAGAGCGTTTTCCTATATTCTCGAAGGCATAGTTAAAAATCTCTGCAAATAAATGCGAATACAATAGGTGGGTTTCAGCAACTACAATCTTGATTTGTCATTCAATTCTAAAAAATCAAGCAAGAATTTCTCGTAATACAAAAGTTTCAGAATATTCAGAATACTGTTTCACCCTCTAGATATGCGTAGACTAGAAAGTCTCGATCATTTCGTCGATTCAGTTTATTGGCGTGCCTTATGCGCATAGCCCGGAAATCTATATTTCTAGTTAAGGGATTTAAACAATCAGACAAACAGGGAACAGCGAAATTGTGATTTCGCTGTTCCCTATTTGTCTGATTGTTGGAAATTTTACATTCAGTCCACATGTTCTTAATTTTTCTACTCTTTACACAGCTAACATTAGTAAATTCCTATTGGCCACACTCCCCACCTTTTCTGTAATCCTATTGGTTGAACTAAATTCGGCCCCTCTCCTATATATACGAGCACTTCTCCAGATTCAGAATTTTTTTTGCACAGAAGACGGTACGCTTAAGGCTACCGAAACAGCTGTATGCATCTCAAATCGTTTTCTTTGGCGTTTCTGACGTAGTAGTTTATTCGGGTATTAACATTTCCTTTTATTGTCTAAAATAATCGTGCCAAAGAAACGGAAAAGTTTCAGCATACAACACCTAGGAGAAATTAAAAATTTGGCACCAGAGTAGCTCGGATGCTTCTCCCCAAATTCTACACTTACGTAATTGCGATAGCCATTTTAATTCTTCCTCAAAATGACAACAACTATTTAAAAGTCGCCAAGGGGCTAAATCTATCAAAGAAATTTTAAGAAATGAATATTATAGTAACCGATGCTAGGGAATGAAACATGAAACAGAGTTACTGCATGTTTTTATATGGAAGTATATCATGTCGTAATAAATAATTCTTTTGTGCAGAATTTTATATATATTTCTTAGAAAACAAAAAAAGGTTTAGGATTTTTTTATTATTATTATTATTATTATTTTTTTTTCAATTTCATATAAATCTGCTATTTCTTAAGTAAACTTTTTGAGCGACTTCCAGACAGACAGTAATACCAGTTATAAATGTCAAAATGACTAGAATTGAAAAATAAAGTAATAAACAAAAAATTTTGTAAGATAACATGGTATATTGTGAAAAAAAAAAAAAAAAAAAAAAAAAAAAAAGCTCTCAAGATTTGTTACTGTTTAGAATAGTGCATGGTTTGTGCAATCATCCTTGAATTTCCTTGATTTTCTCCATCACTATGTTTGTAAACCAATTTTTGTTATAAAAATAGTCTGTAAATTTGAAGTGTAATTTACATGGTGGAAATCCCTTGGGAAATAGGCAGATCTGTGAGAATCCTGTATGTAGTAGCATTAAGCTTCATCAGGAAAAAATGTTGCATGAGTACAGCATTAAAACGGAAACGCACCTGACATTTAAAGTTAACATAAATAAAAAAAAGAAAAAAGAAAGCAAAAATAAAATAAATAAATATAAAAATGATTGTCTGTTTGAGACTGCTCTTTCTGCTTCTTCGATACACCCGTACTTATCTTTTTTTTTTTTTTTTTTTTCTTCGCCTGATGAAATATTATGTTCTTATTTACTCCTCACGAAAAAATCTTTGTGATTTTTTAACCATTTCTGGTGTTTCTTTACAAAATTTTTATCTATCACTTTACAATATTTTAAAACTTTTGTTTCTGTCGAATGGTTATCGAAATAAAAATATATAAAAGTACATAAAAAGGATATTTCTATTATAATTATTTGACCGGAACTGGGATTTTGTATGTATGTAAAGATAAAAATTCTTTATACATTAAATAATTAATGCAAAATTTTCACATAATTCACTATTCCTTTATTTATCTACCAATTAATATATATATATATATATATATATATTAACAGGAATTTTATAAATATATAAGTTCAACAGATTAGAAAAACCAATAGGAGAATTACAAACCAATGCGCAAAATTGCAGCGAAAGGAAATGCAAAACTTAGATGTAGGAATTTATAAATGTAGAAATATATAAACAAATGAATGAAATAAAACCCGAAAAGTTCCAGTAATAGTTCGTTCAATAAGTTAACTGACCACCCCTCTATTATCAAAAAACGTATCTTGGCCTTTGATAAAAAACTAAATTTAAGTAGAAATTGTTTTAATTTTCCATATCTATTTGTTACAGTAAAATTTCATAAAAATCCAGTTAAATTTCGTTTTGTCACCTGTGGTACTAATAGCTATAATGATAAAGCCGGTAAAATCTTGTTTAAATATTTACATTCAGTTTTAAAGGTAATAAATTCTGCTAAAGATTGTAACATTATAAACAATAACCAGAAAGTTTTAGAATATTTTAAGATTAATTCAGAAAGCATTACTTCCGTAAATACATATGATTTTGAAAATTTGTTTGGCAGTATTCCGCATAACCTGGTTATTGAAGTTTTTGAAAGCATTTATGATGAATTTGGCAGCTATTTAAATTGTGATAAAAATTACTGGATTAATCTTATCAGGTTTTGTATTTTTGAAAACGTCTTGTTTAACGGGAAAGATTACTTTTTACAGCGGAGGGGGATCCCAATGGGCACGAGTTTTTCGAGTGCTTTCGCAAATTTATTTTTATATTTTTTCGAAATAAAATTTATAAATATTACTTTTTTCAGATTTATTGATGATTTAATTGTTTTCAACTGTAACTGTTTCGAAAATATTTCAAAAAAAATATATCTTAAAGAATTAATTTTAAACCGTACAGATAATGATAAAATTTCTTTCCTAGATTTAAATATAAAGAGAAAAGAAGATAAATGGCTCCTTGGATTATATGATAAAAGAAAAGATTTTAATTTTAAAGTTAATAGTCTTACTAATTGGTTTTCAAATATCAGTAAAAAAGTTTTTAAAAATATTATGTTCGCACAGCTTAAAAGAATTCATACTATTTGAAATAATGAAGAAGATCTAAGATATGCTCTTGAAGACTTAAAAAGTACCTTGCAAATTAACTGTTACCCGTCCCAATTTTTAACTGTGAGTTTCCAGAGTTTTCCTATCTCGGTTTGTTCTACTTCCACATTCAAGGGTGATATTTAAGAACCGACGAGTAGCCCCGTCGGCCGAAGATAGTTTGTGTTTCAAATGAAGGGTTGTATTTTTATTTCATTTTATTCTTTCGAGTTTACCTTCAGTATTTCTTTTGTGTATTATATATATATATATATATATATATATATATATATATATATATATATATATTTAATGAATTGAATTGATGTAATTTTGTAACTTCTAAAATTTGATAAATTTATAAAATATTTTTGTAGTTTTATGCATTATATATTTGTTTGATTTCTCTTCAGTTATTGGTGGTTTTCTGTTTGGTGAGAAGTTGGGGGCTAAGGATAGTTATTAGCTTATAGCTACTGTCCTTTCAGAAACTTCTCATTCACCCCTACACTGAGGGGCCTTCCTGATGAAGATCTCAGTGTGTTTTCGGGTTTTATTTCATTCATTTGTTTATATATTTCTACATTTATAAATTCCTATATATATATATATATATATATATATATATATATATATATATATATATTGATTTAATGTCAATGTAAAATGTTAATTCAGATTTTTGATGTTGTTTTTACTTAATTTAACTCTGCTTGAAAAAATAAATTTTTTCATCTTGTAAAATGCTAAAGTATATCATATGGGAGTGCCAATCTAAATTTGTAAATTTTAAAACATACTTTGTATATGACTTTAACAAATGAAAAATAAAGGAAAAAAAAAACTACTTTTATTATAACAAAATATTTGAAAATAATTTTAGTAAAATGTAAATTGAACCAAATTGTGTTTTCCAGAATATACTAAAAGATTACATTTTGAATTTTTATTTTAAATAGACTTATATCTCTGTCAGAGTTCTGACTTGAATATTTTATACTATTTTTCATTAAAAATTCAAGAAATCAATAACTTAACTTCACATTTTAGAATATACTTTTCAGTTTCTAACTCGGTATTGCATACTGAACATGAATGCAATACCAAAGAAAAATTATATAGCTTCTGATACATAAAAGCAATATTGGCAAAGCGGGAACTATTTGGACACAGATGCAAAAATATAATGTCTTTCTACATAAAATATAATATTGTGTGCATCGAGAAAGAGTATGTATAAACATTATTTTTAAACTGTTCTGTTGAATCATATATTCTGTCAATTATAGTAAACCAAGATGTTCGTATATAAATTATATATTGTTGATAAATTTATTTTTCAAAGTATACTAGTGATTTAATAAACATTTTCCTATACAACAACAAACTATCCCATTTCTTATATTTTTAAATATTTAAATTGTACATAGATTTATAAAATAATTATTTGAAAGAAAAATCATTTTAAAAAGTGTTTTCACGGATTATATAAATCATTTATTCTTCTTTTTTTTTTTTTTTTTTTTCCCCTTTAAGTCTGTATAAATGTATTTTTATTTGCGGTTTTTAACACATAGTTAATAAAATAAATCATAAAATATTAAATCTTTTAATAATTAATCTAACAATTTCAAATCACAGTAGTTTTGGAGAAAAAATACTTATAACAGTTTGAATTAAGACAATTTCCATTAAAAACTGAACGAAAATTTACAAAATTTCTCTAAATTAATCTCAGTATCGACTAAATTAGAGTGAGTTATTTAATTTTACTAATTAAATACATTTTTATAAATGACTGTGTATTTATCTACTGTCAATTATTCTACAAAATTTAATGTAGAGATATACATTCAAATCTATATTTTACCCTTCATTAAAATACATTATTTAATTAAAATATTTATAGATGTGCATGATAATGTATTCTAGATGAACGTCAATTATAGCAAGTGTTATTAAAAACAGTTAATTAGTTTTCCAGTTCATATCATTAAAAACCTTTACCTTTACAAATTTATTATTTTTATAGGTTTTACTACAATTCCATTATTAAACTATCTCTAAAATGTATAAGAAAGGTTTAAAAAAATAATAATAATAATGAGAAATTACCTTACATTATCAACTTTAGAAAAAGGTAAATATTTTCAACTACAAATATCATTTAATAGAAATATTTATGCACATAATCTTTTTAAACCCCTTTTTCTTTTTAAAAATGTAGTATTGTTAATTATCGTAATGCAAATAATGTGCGAAGTTATCAAGAAAAATAACCTAATTATTTGTATCTGTGAATTAAATATTTTCATTGAATCTCATTATATTTATTACATTGTATCATTAGTTTACATTTTAAATATTACTTTGTTAATTATACAATTTTTACATAATTCATATTAATTCCACAAAATTCACTGAAATGAAAGAACCTCTTTTCAGATGAATGCATCATTTTAAGCAAAATTCAAAGCTTTACGTCAAAGTTTTTTTTTTTTTTTTCGTTTTATTCTCTTGGGAGATTAATAATTTTTAAAATGAGATAAATTATCAGAAAATGTGTCGTGAAACACTGGGATTATTTCAAAGTAGAATAAATTTTGAAACTGTTTGTTTAAAGAAATATTAGACAAAATGAAATGCGAGAACCGTTCTATTCCAATTAAATTAGTATTTAAATTAATATACTATGGCAATATTGTACTTTTTGTCGTAATGTTAGTAAAGGCCTTTTTGTTTGAACTTTAAAAAATCTTTTGATGTCTGTTTGTGGGGTTTCTGTGTGTACAGGGGATCGTAATACAACTTGGCTTATTCAAAGAACTCTGTGTTATAACTGAGCCATTTTCAATTTCAGTGTATAAATTTGTTTATTATTTATCCTCTATTTTTTGTAAGTTCACGTGCTAAACAATATGTTAAAGAAAGAACAGAGTTAAATGAATTTAATGCTTTAATTTTCAAGTAAAATATGATCGCGTGCTATCTTCAAAAAATTTTTTAATGTAAAGATTATGTGGGGCGTGTGGCATCCATTGTTTGTTTTATTATTCAAGAAATGGAATAGAATAAAAGAGAGCAACGATGTTAGTTGCATTTTTCATACAGTTTGAATTTTAAATTTTAGTGAAGTATTATTTACCGTAGGAATAATTTTCTTATGTTTAAAGTTATAGGAAATTATTATACGAGCACAAGAGATGCTACTTTGATCATTTTAAAGCGTAAATAATAAGTATTGGCGTCCGCTTTTATACAGTTTATTTTAGTAAGAGAAAAGCTAGGAATTTGCGGTGCTTATTCCGTTGCTTTACACTCTGCAACTGTAATTAAAATGTGGATTGAGTCGAAACTTTGTAGATTGATATTTCAAAGCATGCGCTGGAAGATTCCACAATACTACTACTACAACTAATAATAAATAAATAAATAAATAAATAAAAATTTAAAAAATCCGCGAGGGGGTCAGAAATACATATTAAATACATATCAAAAATAGGTATTACTGTAAAAATGCCGGAAATGAAATGTAATAAGTAACTGTGGTTTATTTTAACATTTTCACACATTACAACATTTAAAATTTTCACATTTTGGTTGGGTTTTTTACATCACACTAGTGCTGCGCAATGGGCAATTGGCGATGGTTTGGGACGCACCCCTAGAATGTTTCCAGTGACATGCCATCACAATTTTGATCCACCACGGAAGGGATGGCTCTCCACCTCCAGAGGTATAATTCTGATGGGAACATGGAGGACATTGCGACTACGACAGATTTTACGTGCATCAGCCACCATTAGTGTACACGACGGTCCTTGGCCGGCTCGAGAACCGAACCCTCAATCTTCGAATTACGAGCCCGGCGCTCTACTGACTGAGCTACCGCGACTCTTTCACATTTTGAAGAATTATGACAATACAGAGAATGGTAACTATGGAACTGCAAGTGAAGAAGAAAACAATCTGGTTTGCATAAGCAGAATGAACTCAGCTTAAATTCTGGGTTTTAAATGAGGAGATCGAATGAGTAGAATTCTGTCAATTACGATGGCTGTTAGTTTATCAAAAAGTGTGGTAATCGTGGAACTTTTTCACGAAAACTTAGCTGACGCGAAGTACAATGTGTGACAAATCACTAGAGATCAGCTGGGCCGGTTTCCACTGCCACAGCTCACCGGTTGCACACAAACAAATGATGGTGCGCTGCTTTACCCCGATAATCAATCTGAAACAAATAACAAAAATATCTGCAATAAATAAAGATGTTTGAATTGAAACTTGTACTTCTTTGAGTTTTGATGTATTGCTTCCCTAGAAGAAATTTTTTTTAAGCTTTTTTTTTTTCCCCTAGAATCTTTGAGTTCATCCTTAGAGCTGTCTATTTATAAATTTTCGACCCAGTCCGCATTTTAGTTGAAACTACAGAGAGCTTTCAATAGGCCAAGTTTAATTATAATCACCCTGTATATACAGTGTGTCAAATAAGTAACTAACTCATTTGAAAATAAATAATAAAATACTGTTTAAGATAAAAATGCGACGCTTGTTGCAGTGTTATTGGAAAAGTGTTACATTTTTAAAAGGTTTTCATAGGTTAATATTAGTTACAGATTTTACTGGGAGAAAGTGCTGCAGACCATCAGCTGTAGTAATAGAAAAGGATGCCTAGTTTTCAGATAATAATTCTTGAGTGAGTTCATGCTGTGATAACAAGGGGTGTTTGCAGGAAAAAGACTCCAAAAACATTGCAGTAAAAAGTGAATTATTTAGTTTTTTGTCAGTACCGCCCTCTTGTGATGAAAATGATAAGTACTTTTTACAAAATGTGATTTTTAAAATTTATGGTTTTTCCAATAACGAAGCAGCTGGTGGCGCATTTTTAACTCAAAGCGTATTTTTATTATTTACATTCAAAATGGGTCAGTTATTTATTGGACACTTTTGTATACCGCGATGTACGTGCGTATGTTGTGTCCACTAACACGGTGCATAAATCATTCAATTGACGTGAAAATTGATACAAATGTTTATGAACCACACGATAAAAAGCTGTATATCATTTAGTGTATATCGTGTTTGTTTTTCATGTGCTGGGATACACAAAAAAATTTCTTATCGTTACGTCTTTGGATAGAAATAAGTGCATTTAACAAAGTTGCGCAGCATTCAACGTGATAAAATTAATATACATTATTAACTAAATTAATATAATATGACAAAATTATGCTTTTATATATGTACTTTTATTATTTGATAATTATGATTATTTGTTAATTATAGTGGGTTTACTAACTGCAATTACACTTAGGTTCGTGTACAATTTTGTGATTAAGTATATTAGTATGTTGATGTATGGGGTAAGGCCTGTTGATTACAGGAGTAAGTTAGGCCTGGGAACGAGTTCGTGATTGCCTATCCTGCACATAAACAGGTTTCGGAGAAAATCATAGAAAACTCTGGATGGCTAGGTCGACAAGTGCGACCTTGGATTAAACTTCATACTTCCCAAGTTTCCACAAGCTTCGAGAGCAGAACCTCTTGGCCACTGATAGATGATTAATATTGAGATTGGTAATGAGTTAAAAAATTTGAATACTATCATAAAATGAAAAAAAAAAAAAATAATAATAATAATAAAATAAAATAAAATAAAAATAAAACTCGTAAAAGTTTACGAAATTTTTAACTTATTACTTTTTAACGCCAGTGCTCCAGTGCATTTTTATTATATATTGTGGAAGATCTCATATTCTTTAATATTTGAAAAAGAAAAAAAAAGCTAAAGGGGACATCTGGGGCTCGTGGCTGCAATCAAAGACAGGCAAGAAATTTTTGTATGATTATGAGATTACCACTCGTCACGATTTCAGTCACCGGTATTTTTAAATAGTACATTTTTAATAATTTTTTGTGACTAATTATAGCTAATCGTGAAAAAAAATTTTTTTTAATTAACTAATCAAAAATTCTGATGCCCAAAAAAAATGACAAGTGAAAACCCTACACTGTTAAAAATTTCAATAGAAAACTCTGAATAATCTATTATCTTAAGTCCTACGTAAAATTACAGAAAAAAAATAAACGGAGATGTTAAAAAACATATTTTATACATTCATTTTAATAACTAATATTAATTTAATTAAGTACTGGTGAGAATATATTTCGGACTTGGAATGCTTTTTCTGAAGTAGAAACAGTCCTTTTTTATTTTATTTAAAAATTTAAATAATAAAATTACATAAAAATACAGAATAAAGATTGAGAATCTCGGTTATTAACTTTTAACTAAGAATTACTGTAAATTTGCAGACTCTGGATAAATATTTACATTAAATTTACAGAAATTTTTAACAGTGTAGAGGTGTATAGAAAATGAAAATAAATTTTGTTGAATATTTTTAATAAATTTTTTTTTGTAACATTTGAGTACTTAATAGCGTAATAAATACAATGATGGACATCTGGGTTTTAATACAGGGAAAGGGGAAGGACATTAATTAAAGGGAGGTGCTAAGTTGGCAACCATACATTAATTAAAGGAGGATCTTATTATATAATGATACAAATCTTTTAATAATTTTCATTTTGTATTGTTATTTTATATCATTTATATTGTGTGATGGTAAAAATTTTCAAATTTTAACATAAAAGATAAGTTGAACTTCAGAACAGTGAAGAATCATTGAAATCACTGTCATCATAAACCACATCATCAAAGTCCCCGATGTTGTCAGTCTTATTTTTATCAGTCTCAGCCGAGCATGAGCGCATTTCACGGAAAAGTACTCTATTTTTTTTCACATTTATAAGGTGCTAGATATGTTGAGTGGACACATGAACAACATTCTGATGGAAAAAGTTTTTGAGAAGCACAAAGGCATATCGCACATGACTGGTTTATCCGGTCAAAATCAGTTGGATGTGGAATGCTAGGGCCAGAAATGTGTTTTCTTTGCCGTCTTACCGCTTTGCAAAGAGCTCTTTTCGTGGCAATTCGGGCTCACTCGGTTTTGGTTATTTATTTGAATTCGGATAGCAACTAGTCCTGTTGGTCGATTACAGAAAATTACAGAGAATCGGTCGACTACAGAGAATTGAGCCCAACTTTTTCCGCTTTTCAGCATCTTAAATTTAGTTATTTTTAGTGTATATTTACACTAGTGTAAACCAATTGCTAAGTTGATTTTGGTATTTAAATAGGTTATCATTTTATATACATCACTTGGTGATGGAATAGAAACGGAAAAAAAAAATTAAAGCGATATAGAATCTTACATGACAAATTTCATTCTTACATCAATCATAAATTTTGTTTTAGAAGAAAAGTTTGATTTATTTTTAGAAGGAAAAAAAATTACTTTTCTTCAAAAATATTTATTGCAAGGGAAATAAAAATACTCTGTATGAAAGGGTAAAATCAAAATCACATCTAGACTAAATGGATATCTCACAATATATACATTTATTTTTTCCAGAGTAAATGACATCTTGATGCAACGAAAAATTTTTCCTTTTAAAATACATTTATCTTTAAATAAAAGAAATATAAATTATTTTAAAAATCAATATATATATACATATATATATATTCTATAGGTCTCAATTCTTTTTATCATTTTCATTATAAATGGTGTGTACAATACATTTATAATGTAAATGAAGGAGTGGATCGAGACAGCACATTTCCTCCTTTGAAATAGACATCTAAATTTTTAATTGTTGCCTTTATTTTATTTTTTTCCAGCCATAAAATAAAACATGCATTCACGTGAAATAATAATAATAATAATAATAATAAAATATTAATATTTTCTTTTGTCATCCAAATGCTTTAAAATACTTATTAGATATTTTCTTTTGTAAGAACGCCTCTTACTACCTGAAACCCCCGTTATGAATTTAGATCCTTCCACTAAAATAATGAAATAGAAAACGAAAGATGTAATGGGAAAACATGTAAACTTGTGTCGTATAATGCACGTATGTACACTTCACGCACATAAAAACCAAAGAAAAAAATCACTGGACACCCCTACCTCGCTGTGCATGAATCTGAGAACGCACGTTTTCACAGCAATCGGTATCACGCACGTATGTACGCTTCGCCCACATGAAAACCAAAAAAACATCACTGGACACCTCTACCGCGCTGTGCATGAATCTGAGAACGCATGTAATTCGTTTTCGCAGCAATCAGTATCACGCACGTATGTACGCTTCGCTCACATGAAAACCAAAAAAACATCACTGGACACCCCTGCTTCGCTGTGTATGAATCTTATAACGCATGTAACTTGTTCCCGATGCAATCAGTGTCCCGCAGGTATGTTCGCTTCGCTCACATGAAACATCCCCCCCCCGCAAAAAAAAAAAAAAAAAAAAAAAATCACCGGATACCCCTGCCTCGCTGTGCATGAATCTGAGAACGCATGTAACTCGTTTTCGCAGCCATCAGTATCACGCACGTATGTTCGCTTCGCTCACATGAAAAAAAAAATCACTGGACACCCCTGCCTCGCTGTGCATGAATCTGAGAACGCATGTAACTCGTTTTCGCTGCAATCAGTATCGCGCACATAACTCCCCTGATGCCCCCTTCCCCCCCCCCCAAAAAAAAGAATCATTGGATACCCCTACCTTGATGTGTATAAATCGCAAAAGTGCACGAAATTACGATACTTACGTATTATCCGTAAGTACATGCATGAACAAATTTAGTATATATATATATATATATATATATATTTTTTTTTTTTTTTCACGTGAAAGCATATTTTATTTTATGGTTGAAAAAATTAAAATAAAGGCAACAATTAAAAATTTAGATGTCTATTTCAAAGGAGGAAATGTGCTGTCTCGATCCACTCCTTGTAAATGATGGTTTATTTTCTTAAACTTAATCTTAAGTTGTTTTTCAATGTTACAACAATTATTTCTTCTAACAATAAGCTATATCGGAAGCAAAAAAATATATTTAAAATAAAATTTAAAATACTGCATTTCATTGTTGCAAATTTGTGCATTTAATGTTGTATTATAATTTAACACCTATTTCGTTGTAACTTGGTCAGTCTAATCTCACAGTAACATTGCCTACATTTATGATCACCTCACAAAAATTTCTGGAGTGAGAATCTCTCTCTTTAAAAAAGTGACCCCTATTTTCACACCAATTAAGTGAAAAAACACTATTATCGCTCTTGACAATGTGACATTTCTCCCTTTTTGTGAAAGAGTGACGTATACAGTCACTCTGTCACAAAGCGTGAGGTCATCATCTATTGCAAAATGAAAGTTTTGTAGAGTGAGAAATTGCTGGCGCCATCTATTAATCATATTTCATTCGAATTAGGAAGGACAATTTCTGGACGATCTCATGCGTGTATTTGTTTAATAGAACTTATTGAAGATTTTTGATGAATAAAAAAAAAGGAAAATAATTATGTTAGAAGATAGTTTGGTAATTTTTTTTTTCTATACGATTGACAAAATCAAAGTAACATTATTAGTGAATAATTGAAAATCACAAGAAACATATCAAAATTCAGAAATATATAAAGTATTTTTATTCAGAAATATATAAAGTATAAGAGAAATTGTCCAATTCAATTATTTAATGCACAACGCCTTAAAATCTATAACGATTCATATTTTTAATATATTCATTGACAGCTTATGTGAAATATTCAAAAATTTGGCTATAATATTTTACTAATATTTAAAATCCACAGCAAATTTTATACTTTTGAACAAACGAGTTTTTCAGGAAACTCTGCAGATTTGTATGCGAACATTTATTTATTTATTTATTTATTATTATTTTTTTAAACATGTCAATTGAGTAACTTCTTTATCCCATAAGCTACTTTAAATGACTGCTTGCCTTAGGAAGTTTGATTTCAAGTATATATTTTGCTTTTAAAATAATTCTAATTTTAGCTATTTCGAAATAATTTTAATTTTAAAATATCCGCTAGAATTCTGTAATTTTATATTGTTGATAAATGAAGTAAAAATTTAAAAATATGATTGATCACGTATGAGAATTATTTAATAATGTAAATTAACCCTCGCTTTCTCAAGATGGGGGTCATTTTGACCCCATTTTGTGGTTGAAATTTAGTTAAGCCCGCCTCATTCAAAAAGTGTGCAAATTCGCCAGAGATAGCAAACGTAACCAGTGGAATGTTGGAACAGCTAAACGATGCAAAAAAGGCGCAGCGCTGGTGATTTTCGCCAAACGTGCCAAGCGGCACCTGAAAGCAAATTTTCTGCAGTAATGACTTGATCTTGGGAAAGCGATGGTTAAGCAGCTAGTGTGTGTGCTCAGTTGTTCAGTGGTAAGATACTCGCTTGCTACGGGGACGGCCTGGGTTCGATTCCCGACAGATCCACACTGCATTATTCGCACCGTTGAGCTGCATTCGATTCGCAAGTGGAAATGAAACGATATCGTCTGGTGCACACAATTTTTTAAAGGAAAAATAAACAGTCATATTCTTTAAATTGCTCCGAATAATCTCACTCTTAATAAAGAGTGAGAAATCTCACTCTTTCTTAAAGAGACTTTTCCCTCTTAAAAGGTTGGCTCCATTTTGGCATGTTCAAAGAGTGATATGCCACTCTTTGATATCTCACTCTTATATTTTAGAGAGACTCTTTCGTAATATTAATTACTTATCTCGAAGAATGTATCATTGCTAGGTGTAATTTCTAAAGGACATTTCTGAATCAGCATGAACTGTTTGTTGTCGTTGTTGTCGTGTATGACAAAGGGCAGAAGAGATAAAAAATGAAATAAAATGTAACAAAAAAAGGGAGATAAAAATCAAATATTGCCAAAAGCGTGGATCACAGCCTGGGCAAAGTCTATGGCTCTTTCTGAGCATAAAACTTCCATGTTGCAGTTATTGTCTATCTTGAAGAGGGCACCAGCAATGGAAGGGCAGCTAAAAAGGTGTTTGGGATCCAGTTGCCGCCCTCGGCAGTGCCTGCATTTCACATATGTCCTAGAACCATCGGGCAGGTTCTTCATGCCCTTAAAGTGCTTTGTCCATAGTCTTGTTATGGTTGTTGTTACTTCTCGGCAGTAATTTGATTCTGGCAGCGAGAATTTTTTCTTTGGTTTTGAGCAGAGCTTCGGTTTTGGTACAGCGTTTGCATCAAAAACCATAGTAGATAGAGTTACAGGCTCGAGTGTTCTGGTTTCATTGGCAAGGAAATCGGCCACATCATTCCCTTCGATATCAACATGGGCAGGAATCCACTGAATGGTACATGATTTGCCCATAGCTCCAATGGAGGGCAGAAGACAGTTGATTTCTGATGAACTGTTTAAAATTTCATTTCAAGGTTGAACCACAATTTGGTACTATGGTAGCTACAATATTCTAGATTGAAGCAAATTTTGGTACTAGTAGCTGCAAAAATGCGATGGTAAAACCGTCCACCATGATTTGGTACTTCTTCTTCAAAAAAGCACCAAATCATAGTAAACAATCAGCCCATCTTATGGTTACAAAAACTATAGTATCAATCTTTGGTAGAACCAAGTACAAAACCATGGTGAAAGGTTTCAACATCTCAAGGTTTCAGCTATTGTAGTATCAGTAGATGTAACCATAAGATTAATATATTTAAAAGTGTGCCTTCATTTACCAGATTTTGTCTTATTTTGATCTTTGTCAATCAGCTTACTTATTACATTAAGTCTGATCCTTCTCTATCATTTTTTACCATGTTTTTATTAACTTCGATTCTTGTTTGTTTGTTTGTGGGTTTGTTTGTTTGTGGGTTTGTTTGCTTGTGTGTTTGTCAAGGACAAATCTTGCAATCGATTTTTAACTAACTTCCCGACTAGCTAGATACTTGAAATTTTCAGGACAACTCACAACACGGTGACAATACATTTTTCTGATAATTTTAGTCAACTATTTCAAGTCCCGCTGCCTTCGGCAGCGCTTATATGATTCGACAGGAAATTTATTTAACTAACTTCCCGATTAGCTAGACATTTGAAACTTTCAGAATAGTTCAGAACAGGGTGAAAATGCATTTTCTTAAAACCTTTAGCTAACTGATTCGGGTTCCCGCTGCCTTCGGCAGCGTTATCAGTACACAGCTTGCAATCGATTTTTCACTAACTTTCCGACTAGCTAGACATTTGAAACTTTTAGAACAGCTCACAACACGGTGACAATACATTTTTCTAATAATTTTAGTCAAATATTTCAGGTCCCGCTGCCTTCGGCAGCGCTTATATAATTCGACAGAAAATTTATTTAACTAACTTCCCCACTAGCTAGACATTTAAAATTTTCAGAATAGTTCACAACACGGTGAAAATGCACTTTCTTAAAACCTTTAGCCAACTGTTTCGGGTTCCCGCTGCCTTCGGCAGCGTTATCAGTACAAAGCTTGCAATCGATTTTTCACTAACTTTCCGACTAGCTAGACATTTGAAATTTTCATGACAGCTCACAACACGGTGACAATACATTTTTCTAATAATTCTAGTCAACTATTTCAAGTCCCGCTGCTTTCGGCAGCGCTTATATGATTCGACAGAAAATTTATTTAACCAACTTCCCGACTAGCTAGACATTTGAAACTTTCAGAATAGTTCAGAACACGGTGAAAATGCATTTTCTTAAAACGTTTAGCCAACTGTTTCGGGTTCCTGCTGCCATTGGCAGCGTTATCAGTACAAAGCTTGCAATCGATTTTTCACTAACTTTCCGACTAGCTAGACATTTGAAACTTTTAGGACAGCTCACAACACGGTGACAATACATTTTTCTAATAATTTTAGTCAACTATTTCAGGTCCCGCTGCCTTCGGCAGCGCTTATATAATCCGACAGAACATTTATTTAACTAACTTCCCGACTAGCTAGACATTTAAAATTTTCAGAATAGTTCAGAACACGGTGAAAATGCATTTTTTTAAATACCTTTAACCAACTGTTTCGGGTTCCTGCTGCCTTCGGCAGCGTTACGAGTACAAAGCTTGCAATCGATTTTTCACTAACTTCCCGACTAGCTAGATATTTGAAACATTCAGGATAGCTCAGAACACGGTGGCAATATATTTTTTTAATACTTTTAGTCAACTGTTTCAGGTCCCTACTGCCTACGACAGCGTTCATATGATTCAACAGAAAATTCATTCAACTAACTTCCCGAGTAGCAAGACATTTGAAACTTTCGGAACAGTTCAGAATACGGTAAAAGTGCTTTTTACAAATATTTTTATTCAATTGCTTCGGGACCCTGCTGCCTTCGGCAGCGTTTCCAGTACAAAGCTTGAAATCAACTTTTAACTAACTTTCCGGCTAGATAGCCATTTGAAACATTTATAATAGCTCAATAGACGATAGCAAGGAATTTTTTTAAAACTTTTATCCAATTGCTGGGGTTCTGGCTGCCTTCAGTAGCGTTTATATGATTCAACAGAAAATTAAAAAACATGGTTTATAAAATTTTTTTTATCTTATAATTATTTGTGGTAATTTTCTATAAGTTTTAATATATATATATATATATAATGCTTAGAAAATAATTATTATTTAAATAACCTGGTGTGTCACATACATGACTTTCTCTTACCCTGAAATTTAATATTATAAATACAGATTTGAGATTAAGGGGTAAGATGACGAGTGCTAATATGCAAACCTATGTTAAAACTTGTTGGCATAGGTTGACTCTGCTCAGTTCCCCATCATATTTATGTTCTCATAAATTTCTAGTGGGAGACATATTATAATCATGTTAAAAGAAATGAATTTGACCAAAGCTTGATACAGTGACAGAATGAAATCCCCACCTAATAGGCTATCCACCGTTCACTTCGATATATTTATCTTATTCTAATCTATTAATTTATTTTATCAGGGTCAATTTTGTTGTTTAGTTTTCATGCTACTATTTCCGATGCAATAATCCTCAAAATCCATATTTATATGAAAAATTTACAATTTCGCTATGTTGATAAAATCGTAAATTACGAATAATTTACGAAATTTTCCTATTAGAATATTTGTATTCAATCATGTTCAAACAAATAGCATAAATGTAATTTTGAAGTTGTCTAATGTATTTATGATCCTCAAAATGGAAGTTTATGCTCAATTTTGCCTTATTCTGCCATTTTAAGTAAATCGTAAATTCCAAATAACTTACGAATTTCTTAAATTGGAAAAATCATAGACTATGATATTCATGCCAGTATCCAAAATAATATTTAAAAAGTGGTTTGACATCTTTACGATGAAAATATCCTTCAAGATTGACGTTTATGTGAAATTTTGCTCTATTCTGCCATGTTAAGAAATTCGTAATTTTCCAATAACTTACGAAATCTTTATATTGGAAAATTCATAGTCATTAATATGCATGCCACTGTTCTAAATAATATTTCAAAAGTAGTCTGACATCTTTACGATGAAAATATGCCTCAAAATGGACGTTTATGTGAAATTTTGCCCTATACTGCCATGTTAAGAAATTCGTAAATTTCCAATAACTTGCGAAATTTTTAAAGTAGCATATTTATAGTTATTGATGTTCATTCCGGCATCAAAACTGATATTTTAAAACTGGTCCGACATTTTTACAGTAAAAAGTTTCCGTTTAATGCACGTTTAAGTGAAATTTTGTCATATTCTCCCATGTTAAGAAAATCGTAAATTTCTCATAACTTACGAAGTTTTTTAATTCGAATGTTTCAAATGAATAGGGTACTTGCCAGTATCGAAAGTAATATTTTAAAACTGATCTGACCTCTCTGCGATCATTTGTTCGTGAGATATTGTGTTAACAGACTAACAAACTAACGGACTAACGGACTGACACACTAGCAGACACCCTACAGACAGACGCCATACAAATTTTGTCATTTTCGGATTCCTCACACCTGAAAACGTATAGAAAAGTCAAAAAACCGAGTTTGAAAATTTTCACGATTTCCTAAGTTGATGGGGAACTAAAAATTCAAATTAGGCTTCGTAAGAGCTTTATTTGACAAATAATTCAAACCAGGAATGGTATTTACATTATTTTCAATGGGGAACATTCGATAGAGGACTTGGATAACATATTTCAACTTCATTAAGCTTTGGGAAAAGTAAGTTTATTAAAATTTGGTTTACAGAAATACCTCTCATACAACGCAGTGCTATGAAATAATTTTGAATGTCCCTGTACAGAAACCATTGTTGGAATTTACTCCATTTTATATAGGAAACATCCGATAGTGAACTTGAATATCATATGTCAATTTCATTAAGATTTGTGTACAATAAAGATATTAAAATAGGGTTTATAGAAATGCCTCTTTTGGATGTCCTTGTACACAAACCAGTAAAGGCAGGGCGCGAAATTTTCACTCGCCAGCTCGCCATTGGCGAGTGGAAATTTTACTGTGGCGAGTAAAACTTCGGTCTAAAACTTCGGCTAATCTTAGGTAAGGTCTTCTAAGACATGCTTATCTTAGGTAATGTCCTCCTAAGACATCCTCTTTTTAAGAGGATAGTCTTCTTTTTCAGCGGTCTACCCTAAAAAAATTACAGGACTAATAAATTCTCTTTTTATGTTTTTCGTCCTCTGTCCTCTTTTTCAAATGAAAAGGATTTAGTCCTTAATTTCAACAATTTCGCAAAACTGGGAAGCTCAGTAGGCTGTTGGTTGTATCGAACGGTGAACATGAACACTAATTTTTTTCTGGGTTAGTTTCGCAAAAAAGTAACTTTCTAATAAACTTGCCAAAGTATGTTATGATTTATGTCTATTCAGATTCTTCGAATCACAAAGAAATAAAAGTATTTCCTATATTTGTATGGTTCTTTGATCCAGAACACGGAATCACTATTGAAATTGTCATAAAATCATTAAGAAGGTGGTGCTCCGGTTGATACCCGGTGGGTAGACGTGTGTTCTCACTTTTGCATGAATAATATTCCTCATAAAAATAGGCCCAACATTGAACGAGAGGTTCTGTCCTCGAAGCTGGTATAAGTGAGGTGCTGGGCTCGATACCTGGTCGTACTCGTTGGATTAGCCGTTAGGAGTTTTCCGTGTGTTTTTTTACGAAACAAGCGTAAATATGGGCTAGGACCTCTTAGAAATACCCCACATAGGAATCTCCTACTCAGGCCTGGAGCCTTAGTGCAGACGATTGGCCTTAATGATAACACTATCACCACCTCACAAAATTATGCAAAAGTTAGTTGAATTCATGTTACGTCCTCCTGGCAAAAACGCTCCCACAAAGCGACTGTTTTCTTCAATGTACAAAATGTGGACAGGTGAAAAAAAAAATCCCCTTTATATACCTACTTTAAAGACTTATTAACTACTACGACTAATTTAGGTTATACTTGTGAGAACTTTTATAGAATGTTGATAAAGAATGACTTATTTAAAACAAATCGTCTCATGCGCCGAATATTAATTTTATTTTTTTCATTTGCCAATTTTATTTTTTATTTTATGATTATGACTTAAAAAAAAGTTCTACCAACTGTATTTATGTAACTGCATGAAAGTACCACATTATTATTATTATTATTATTATTATTATTATTTTGGTCTATAGCAAAAATTAATAATAATAAATAAATAAATAATCTATATTGTCCAGTGACACCTATAAAAATTAGGGATCCTTCCTCTCGTACCAGTATATTATTAATTTAAATTAAGGTGTACAAATTCATCATTTGGGATAAAAATGTTTTCACCACTTGTGTAAAGCAGCTTTTGAATCAGTTTTTATAAATCGTTTTCATTCAATTTTGTGTCCTCTAAAATGACCTTTTTTTAAAATTGAATGTCTTCTATTTTCTTATAAAATAAAAGACATTACATGATTTCTCCTCTTTTTCCAATAAAAATTTCTGGTCACCTTATATGTAAAAAACAGAGTAAGTTAATCAAATATTGTGGCGAGTAACTTTTTTTTTCAGCGAGTGTAATCTGAGTTGAAATTTCGGGCCCTGAGTAAAGCTATTCACTCCACGTTCAATAGGGAACATCCGAAAGTGAATTTAAATAACATAACATATATCGCTTTCAAAAGATTCCATAAATATTTACGGAAGTTAGCAGGGCCCGATTAACCATACAACTGAGGGGAAGCACAAATCCATTTGGGGGCCCCCACTGACTGCTTGGTCTAAAGACTCATACAAACATCTCGAAAAATTTATAAATTTTTCATTAAATTTTGTAGTTACCTAGAATTGCGGACAAGTAAATTCGCTCAAAATGTAGACAAGTAAATTTTTTTTATTTTTGTGCCAAAATATAACCTGGTGAAAGCCTATGTTCACCACAATATATGAAATTATTCCATAATAAATGAATGTGTAAAAGCTTCATTAGCATATTCCCTATATAATCTAGAAATGATAGTTGTGCAGTCAGGTGTACTGTGACTTTTTATAACCAGAAAATGCTTTCAGACCCCAAGCTTACAATTGGAGGCCCAATTTTTGCTTAATTTGGGGCCTTTTCAAAATTTTCCAGGGGAAGCAAGTGCTTCTCGTGCCTATTGGGTAATCAGGGCCTGGAAGTTAGAGCGCAGACGGACAGACAGACAAACCAAAGTCATTAACATTTTTCAAACTTGTTGGAAAGTGTTAAAAACAAAAAAAAAGGGGGTTCAGATTTTATTATTATTGTTATTATTATCATTATTGCACCATTTTATAATTTATCTATCCATATATATATATTATGGCATGGCTAAAGTTAAAATGGCTATCACGGTTGCATAAATGAATTCTTTGGCGAGAAACTTACAAGCTACTTCATTTCTAAATTTCAAAAATTTCTAAATTGGTCCCAGTAAAGATGTTTCCATTTAAATATGCTTTGATTTTAAAAACTAAATCTTTGTATAAACTAATCTAAGTTGTTGTCTTTTGAATTTCATTTAAAAAATGTCTGTGCTTAATTTCAAACTCTATAGCAATAGTTGTTTAACATAATCATGATATTCATTACTAAATCCTTTTCGCCTAACGGGAAAATAATAACTAATAATATAAGCCTAACTAATACTATAATATAATAATAATATAAACTAATAATATAAACTAATTTTCTTTTCATCTAGATTAAATTTTTTCTTAATATTTTAAAAATGTTGGTTATTACTTCCATTACCCCGACTACCGTAGGTGATGGAAGTATTGTATTCGGTCCAAAAATTCGATATCGTTATTTCACCTGATTTACATGTTTTAAGGTCTCCTGAGTCCAAAAAAGTAGTTTTCGGCAATTTGTCAGAGAGTGTGTGTGCGTGTGTATGTATGTGTGTGGGGAATCTTCTGACTACCATATATCCGAAACTAATAAAGATAGAACTACGAAACTTCAGAATTAAAACAGGTCTGATGAACAGAGGAATTTTCCACATTTTGGTGAAAATTTAAAAACCGAAAGTGGGACATCGGAAACCGGAAGTGGTATCGAACGTCTGTATCTCAAAAACGGCTCGAACGATTTTCTTCTAAGTTGCTATATAAATACTCTATTAGATGGCTTTTCGAATGATATTGTTGGTTAGTTTAGGAAATTTGAGAGGCATCCTGTATAAATAGCTCAATTTCAAGCTTCGCTAGTGCCTTCCTTTAAAAACGGCTGCACGGGTTTTTTTTTCTAAATTGCCATATTAACTGCCTTTTAAATATCCTTTTGTATGCAATTATTGTTTTCCGGTCAATAATTGATTATGTCAAGTTTTGGAAAAAGTCGGTATCTCAAAAACAGCTCTAATGATTTTCTTGAAAATTGTTACATAAATCCATTTTAGATATCCTTCCTTATGTATTACGTGGTTATTAAAGGAAAATTAACAGACAGCCTGATTAGGTAGATCAGTTTTAGGTGTCGTAAATAAATGTTTCGAAAAATGGCTAAACCGATTTTTTTCTTCATACTATTTGTAAATTCACTATGTAAATCTATTTTATATTTCTTTACATGTGTATAAGCTTTCTCTCACCAGAAAATTTTTAGGTGATTAATTTGTTAGGCCAATTTAATGTCTTCACATTTTGGAAACATATATTTTTTTTTTTCTAAAAATTTAATAATAAAATTGTATCGCAAATATTTATTCGCCAGTTAAACGTATAATAAAATATTTTATTCTCTTTAAATGTATGATCATATAAATTTATAATTCAAATTCTGTAAGCCACTGAATTTATATCTAAAATTTACGCAATATCTAAAAAATATTTTCATATACGTCGAAAATGTATTTTTTAAAAATGCGTTAAAATTATTTTTTAATTAAAATGGCACGTCTCATTACTTTTAAAAATATTTTCCATAGTAAATAATCTAATAATTAAAATAGAAATGCAAAAATTTTTTGCAATTTAGGAAAACCAAATCTAGTTAAAATGTAAATGTTAAACAAGTACTTTTCAATTTTCAAAATCAGAGAGTAATGTAGACATTTCTGAAAACTAACTAAATTATTTTTAAAAAGAAATTCTAGTGGATAGAAAGCAAAAATGATTTTTTGAAATATCGGAATATACTCTTCTAGAGTTATGTATACAGTTTCAAAAGATAATTTTAATTCATGTATAAGTAAAGATTTTGTGCCTCATTTAGAATAAATTTAATGGATTAAAACATAATTTATGTTTACTTTTTACCTAAAAGATATAGCTGTGTTAAAGGAAATATATATATATATATATATATATATATATATATATATATATTACACTTGAAAATTAATTTTAGTATTTTTGTCTAATATTTTTAATTACACAGGACTGCAAAATCATACTTTTCATTTTTTTTTTTTTTTTTTTTTTTTTTTTCACTGCGTTGGGTGTCTTTAATGTGTTTTGATATGCTGAATTCAGAAATGCTTGCATTTTCTTCCTAACACGTAAGAATTTTTCACAGAATAAGGATGATGGTCAGAAAATGTCATAGAGAGGTTGTATTAATTCGAAATGATTTATATATAAAATGTATTAAAATAAGCTATCAATATCATTTAAATGTGTTTTTTTACGCAGAAGATCCCATTAGAGCTTTTTCTCTTCTGTACGGCTATATGGCCTTAAGGGGAATTTCTCTATGCAGCATCCCATGTTAACTCTTCATCGTTCCTGATTACATTTCTTTGATGTTTTGATGAAATAGCTATCTTTGTTCTTCACTTACATCACCCCAGATTTTCCGGGAAATAACTAAGTTTGAAATTGAAAAAGTGGAGCTTTAAGCTCAAAAGATTTCCATTTTTGTCAAAACTGTACGTGATGGAAACTTTTGAATAGATTTTCCTTAATCAGCGACAAAAAATACAGAAATGCGGAATTCAGAAAAGCTTGTCTTTTCTTCCTATAACGTAAGGATTTTTCTCAGAGTAAAGATGAAGATCAGAAAATGTCATACAGAGGTTGTATTAATTCGAAATTATTTATATATAAAAGACATTAAAATAAATTATCAATATCATTTAAATGTGTTTCTTTACGCAGATGATCCCATTAGAGCTTTTTCTCTTGGTCACGGTTTGATGGCCTTAAGGGGGAACTCTCTATGTAGCATCATATCGTCCCATGTTGACTCTCCATCGTCTCTCATACCTCCTCTACATTTCTTTGGTGTCTTGATGAAATACCTATTTTTGTTCGTTACTCACATTACCCAGATTTTCCGGGAAATAACTAAGATTGAAGTTGAAAAAGTGGAGGTTTAAGCTCAAAAGATCCCATTTTTTGCCAAAACTGTACGTGATGGAAACTTTTGAATAGAATTTCCTTGATCAGCGTCCAAAAATACAGAAATACTGAATTCAGAAAAGCTTGTCTATTTTTCCTATAACGTAAGGATTTTTCCCAGAGAAAAGATGAAGATCAGAAAATGTCATACAGAGGTTGCAATAAATTCAAAGTTATTTATATATAAAATAAATTAAAAAAAGCTATCAATAGCGTTTAAATGTGTTTCTATTCGTAGACGATCGCATTGGAACTTTTTCTCTAATGCACGGCTAGATGGCCTTAAGGGGGAATTCTCTATGTAGCATCATATCGTCCCATGTTAACTCTCCATCGTCTCAGATATCTCCTCTACATTTCTTTGGTGTCTTGATGAAATAGCTATTTTTGTTCGTTACTCACATTACCCAGATTTTCCGGGAAATAACTAAGATTGAAATTGAAAAAGTGGAGCTTTAAGCTCAAAAGATCCCATTTTTTGCCAAAACTATACGTGATGGAAAATTTGGAATAGATTTTCCTTAATCAGCGTCCAAAAATAGAGAAATACTGAATTCAGAAATGCTTCCTATAACGTAAGGATTTTTCCCAGAGAAAAGATGAAGATCAGAAAATGTCATACAGAGGTTGTAATAAATTTAAAATTATTTATATATAAAATACATTAAAATAGGCTATCAATAGCATTTAAATGTGTTTCTTTGCGTAGACGATTCCATTGGAACTTTTTCTCTAATACACGACTTGATGGCCTTAAGGGGGAATTCTCTATGTAGCATCATATCGTCCCATGTTAACTCTCCATCGTCTCTGATACCTCCTCTACATTTCTTTGGTGTCTTGATGAAATACCTATTTTTGTTCGTTACTCACATTACCCAGATTTTCCGGGAAATAACTGAGATTGAAGTTGAAAAAGTGGAGCTTTAAGCTCAAAAGATCCCATTTTTTGCCAAAACTATACGTGATGGAAAATTTGGAATAGATTTTCCTTAATCAGCGTCCAAAAATAGAGAAATACTGAATTCAGAAATGCTTGTTTATTTTTCCTATAACGTAAGGATTTTTCTTAGAGAAAAGATGAAGATCAGAAAATGTCATACAGAGGTTGTAATAAATTTAAAATTATTTATATATAAAATACATTAAAATAGGCTATCAATAGCATTTAAATGTGTTTCTTTGCGTAGACGATTCCATTGGAACTTTTTCTCTAATACACGACTTGATGGCCTTAAGGGGGAATTCTCTATGTAGCATCATATCGTCCCATGTTAACTCTCCATCGTCTCTGATACCTCCTCTACATTTCTTTGGTGTCTTGATGAAATACCTATTTTTGTTCGTTACTCACATTACCCAGATTTTCCGGGAAATAACTGAGATTGAAGTTGAAAAAGTGGAGCTTTAAGCTCAAAAGATCCCATTTTTTGCCAAAACTGTACGTGATGGAAACTTTTGAATAGATTTTCCTTGATCAGCGTCCAAAAATACAGAAATACTGAATTCAGAAAAGCTTGTTTATTTTTCCTATAACGTAAGGATTTTTCTTAGAGAAAAGATGAAGATCAGAAAATGTCATACAGAGGTTGTAATAAATTCAAAATTATTTATATATAAAATACATTAAAATAGGCTATCAATAGCATTTAAATGTGTTTCTTTGCGTAGACGATCCCATTGGAACTTTTTCTCTAATACACGGCTTGATGGCCTTAAGGGGGAATTCTCTATGTAGCATCATATCGTCCCATGTTAACTCTCCATCGTCTCTGATACCTCCTCTACATTTCTTTGGTGTCTTGATGAAATAGCTATTTTTGTTCGTTACTCACATTACCCAGATTTTCCGGGAAATAACTGAGATTGAAGTTGAAAAAGTGGAGCTTTAATCTCAAAAGATCCCATTTTTATCCAAAACTTTACGTGATGGAAACTTTTGAATAGATTTTCCTTGATCAGCGTCCAAAAATACAGAAATACTGAATTCAGAAATGCTTCCTATAACGTAAGGATTTTTCCCAGAGAAAAGATGAAGATCAGAAAATGTCATACAGAGGTTGTAATAAATTCAAAATTATTTATATATAAAATGCATTAAAATAGTCTATCAATAGCATTTAAATGTGTTTCTTTGCGTAGACGATCCCATTGGAACTTTTTCTCTAATACACGACTTGATGTCCTTAAGGGGGAATTCTCTATGTAGCATCATATCGTCCCATGTTAACTCTCCATCGTCTCTGACATCTCCTCTACATTTCTTTGGTGTCTTGATGAAATAGCTATTTTTGTTCGTTACTCACATTACCCAGATTTTCCGGGAAATAACTGAGATTGAAGTTGAAAAAGTGGAGCTTTAAGCTCAAAAGATCCCATTTTTTGCCAAAACTATACGTGATGGAAACTTTTGAATACATTTTCCTTAATCAGCGTCCAAAAATACAGAAATACTGAATTCAGAATTGCTGTCTATTCTTCCTATAACGTAAGGATTTTTCCCAGAGTAAAGGTGAAGATCAGAAAATGTCATACAGAGGTTGCAATAAATTCAAAATTATTTATATATAAAATACATTAAAGAAAGCTATCTATAGCATTTAAATGTGTTTCTATACGTAGACGATCCCATTGGAACTTTTTCTCTAATGCACGGCTAGATGGCCTTAAGGGGGAATTCTCTATGTAGCATCATATCGTCCCATGTTAACTCTCCATCGTCTCTGATACCTCCTCTACATTTCTTTGGTGTCTTGATGAAATAGCTATTTTTGTTCGTTACTCACATTACCCAGATTTTCCGGGAAATAAATAAGATTGAAGTTGAAAAAGTGGAGCTTTAAGCTCAAAAGATCCCATTTTTTGCCAAAACTATACGTGATGGAAACTTTTGAATAGATTTTCCTTAATCAGCGTCCAAAAATACAGAAATACTGACTTCAGAAATGCTTCCTATAACGTAAGGATTTTTCCCAGAGAAAAGATGAAGATCAGAAAATGTCATACAGAGGTTGCAATAAATTCAAAGTTATTTATATATAAAATGCATTAAAATAGGCTATCAATAGCATTTAAATGTGTTTCTATACGTAGACGATCCCATTGGAACTTTTTCTCTAATGCACGGCTTGATGGCATTAAGGGGGAATTCTCTATGTAGCATCATATCGTCCCATGTTAACTCTCTATCGTTTTTGATACCTCCTCTACATTTCTTTGGTGTCTTGATGAAATAGCTATTTTTGTTCGTTACTCACATTACCCAGATTTTCCGGGAAATAACTAAGATTGAAGTTGAAAAGTGGAGCTTTAAGCTCAAAAGATCCCATTTTTTGCCAAAACTATACGTGATTGAAACTTTTGAATAGATTTTCCTTAATCAGCGTCCAAAAATACAGAAATACTGAATTCAGAAATGCTGTCTATTCTTCCTATAACGTAAGGATTTTTCCCAGAGAAAAGATGAAGATCAGAAAATGTCATACAGAGGTTGCAATAAATTCAAAATTATTTATATATAAAATGCATTAAAATAGGCTATCAATAGCATTTAAATGTGTTTCTATACGTAGACGATCCCATTGGAACTTTTTCTCTAATGCACGGCTTGATGGCCTTAAGGGGGAATTCTCTATGTAGCATCCCATCGTCTCTGATACCTCCTCTACATTTGTTTGATGTCGTGAAGAAAGAGCTATCTTTGTTCTTCAGTCACATCACCCAGATTTTACGGGAAATAACATAGATTGGAGTTGAAAAAGTGGGGCTTTAAGCTCAAAAAATCCCATTTTTTGTCAAAACTGTACGTGATGGAAATTTTTGAATACATTTTTCTTAATCAGCATCTAAAAATACACCAGAGAAACAAATCGTCTTGACGAAAAAAAAATTAATCGCAGGCTTGCGTTATGGTTTTGCTAATTTGAATATAAGAGAACCGTTCTTAAATCTTATTCATAAAATTTAATTTCTATAATAAAAAAGAGTTCTTGTTATCATGTGATCGCTTATCAGTTGTTATTCACATAAAATAAATAAATAAATAAATAAAAATCTAAGATTTAGTTATTAATGAAATATAGTTTCAAATTTTATGCAATATTATTTAGGAAATTCAAAATTAAATTTGCTGCTAAAAGTAAATAAATAATCGATGAAAAAATAAAGTAATATTTAGGTACCTATGGTTGTGAAATATTAAAAATAAAATCTTTAAATTTTTAAATACTAAGAGCTTTAAGACTTCATAAAAAATATCATAAACATACTTATAAAGAAAACACAGGAAAAAATTTTAACATCTTAAACGCCAAAATGAAAAACGAAAAAGCAATATTTAAAACTTCTTCACTCACCATACATGATACACTACTAATTTTGAAAGGACGTGACCCTTCTTCTTCAACTACAGAAAACACGTACCACCAAGAGTCTTGACAAGACAAACCAATATCTTGCTTATGCCTCGAAGGAACTAGCACGTGTTTTCTCCACCTGAAGAAGAATGGGCACGTTCTTTCGAAACCAGTTGTGTAAACATTTATTTTATAGTGTGTGATGAAATTTTGAAGTTTAAATATTTATTTTACATCAGTTCTATAATTTAATAGAGATGGGCGTTATTTCATGTAACATAATACGTAATATTATTATTGCATTGTAGCCTATTAGCACTGTAATATACTACAAAAAATATCCTATTAAAAAAAAAAAAAAAAAAAAAAAAAAAAAAAAAATTCAAATTTATCTCTGCACGCGAAATAGACAAGATATTTCTGGGGATAAAACTGATATAATACACCATTATACAAGTAAAAAGCTTGAATTATTTCTTTTATATAATTTCTTTTTTATTTTATTTTATTTTGTTTTATTTACAAAATTCAAAAACAATATTATGAACGCCGGCTAAAGACTGGCATCAAACTTTCCACGCAGATGTTCGAATCGATTCGTTACTTCACGTCTGAAAAAAAAAAAAAAAAAAAAAAAAATAGGTCTGAAATCTCAGTAAGGAATACAGACGATTTCATTGCAACTCTGTTACTCAGTGATATTCTGAATCAATAATGTCTTTCCATTTCCAAGTCTATAAAATTATCGTTAAAAAAAATAAAACAGCTGCAGCTGTATTATTTTTTAACGATAATTTTGTAATGATAATATTTTCTAGAATGTATTACGGAATATTCCTTGTGAAATATATTAATCAAAATAATTTTAATAAGCTAAATAATTTTAACGTTTAGGACAAATAACATCGTGCTCATATTAATTTAGAAATGATTTTATTTGGTGTTGATTATTTTTCATGGGATAATAAAATCGTTTGAATAAAATACTTTGACACCACATTTTAACGATATAGTGTTAATTTATGAAGCTAGCATAAAATAGGAAAGAGGTGATTTTTAGATGTTAATTACTATTACGTCATGAAGGTGAGGAATGACATTACACTTGTTTGGTTTGGATTCGCTTGTGTATTGGAAACAGATGTTTCCGGAGTTTGATAATTGAAAGGAAGGTGTGTTTGTTTATATTTTAATTGCTTATAGCAGATGGAATTGAAAATGCGTAATGGCATGCAGCATTTATTGTGGTTTTATTAAGAAAATTGTTTAAGTTTAATTAAGAATAATTTCAGAACAAAATTGAATATTTATTTATTTATTTATTTTTACTGTTTAGCTTTTCTTCACTTTTTTTTTTTTTTTTTTTTTTTTAATCTGATTTTTTCTTGAGACTATTTTTTTAGATTTAAAATGAGTGAAAGTGTTAAGAATAGTTAATTATGCTCTTATGTTAAAATTAAGTGTCTGAGAAAATACATCATTTTACGCAATTTTTGTAAGCAAAATCTATATTTTTAACAATTGTTTCTAATTTTAGAAAACATATTCAAAGTGACTGTTTGCTAAGTATGAGTGAAAAACACTAATTTTCTTGTCAATCTGGAAAGTTCAAGTTCTTCGGAAAATAAAAAGAAACAGTCACTCGGTAGTTTAAAATTTGGGATGCCTTAAAGATGTTTCTTAAAAATTTGTTATTGTTATTTAATTGTTTCTTAATTACATATATGGCTTATAATATGAGAATTTTTTTTTTTTTTTTTTCGGAAAACGGCTCTCGTGTACGTGTTTCTTGATATTATTTGAGATATTCTGTTTTCGTGTTTAAAGAAATTGGTTTAATGAACCTTAAGCTTACTCGATTGGGACAAACGTTTGTGTAAAATTTTGACTCTACCACTATTTCATATCAGCGTTTTCTTTCTTTTTTTTTTTTTTAATTGAAGAAATTCTAGTGTTAAATAAAGTGAAGACTACTATTCGAAAGCATTGGGACAAAAACATGAACCGCATCCACTATGTAGGACAGAAGTATATATTGTATATCATCCAGAAAGGATTAGAAAGTATTAGCCATATGTAAATTAAAAAGTAATAGGTTATAAAAATAATATGTTGCAAAAACCTATTACCAAAGGAAGTATGGAACAAAGTAACCTATTACTGAAAAGTAACTATTTATCCCATCTCTATAATTTAAACTTGCAAACAATTTTGTTGTTGATTACTTCATACACTGTAAAAAAAAAAAAAAAAAAAAAAAAAAACTCGTCTTTATACAGAAATTATTCATCATTTTTCAACGAATAATTTCCGTACACCACACCTCAGAAACGTTATTTTTTCGTGAATTCTGCCTGAAATTTTGAAGAAGAGAAAGGAGAAAATTCAGTTAATTCCCTGCACTTGTTCGTCATTTTATCCGCTGACCCTCCTTCTACATGCTCAAAAATTTTATCTTCAATTCACGGAAATTTTACTGGCAGCAATGCTGACAGGATATTTCTGTTAATTGATGAGTATTCTCCATTACATGACAGAAATTTTCCGTTATTTTTGAAAATGTCCAATGTGTTTTTTCTGTTACATGACAGAAATTTTCCATTACTCTAAGAAAGATACGTTTCTTTTTCATCCGTTAAAGAAGAAATTTTAAGCAGATTGGAGAAAGCTGTGTTTTTAATAAATTCATCAAGGGGTTATTTCATCCAATCACTCAAATCGCAAAATCCCACGTTAAACCATTGTGTAATTAAAAAGTCAAATTTCTCATGGCCAAATACATTTATCAAAATTCCATTTTCACCATCTGACGGTAGGTATTTTATAAGACTACGGTGGATTAAAAAATTTAATCGCCTAAATTTTAAATTTCTACTAAAAAACAATAAATTTCGAAAGTTTTATTTACGTAAACATTGTAAAATTAAAAAAATAAGAAAGCAAGTTTTTGAAAAATTACCATAATAAACACTTGAAACCGCAATTTATTTTTCCATTTTCAATTTAAAAAAAGAAAGATTTAGCGTTAATTTAGAATATTTCAATCTTTCTCCAACGTAAACAAAAGTTATCGCACAGTAATCTAAAGTTTTGTAAAAATAAATAAATAAATAAATAATTTTTGCTCATATAACGGAGAAAAGGGTAGACTGCAGTTTCATCAATTGACAAGGGAAAAAAGAAGCGGATATTCGTCAAATAACGGAAATATCCCGGCAGCACTGTTGTCAGTAAAATTTCTGTGAATTGAAGAAAAAATTTTGAGAGTGTATTTTTAAAATGATAGTTTAAAAACTTCTACATATCTTTAAAGATCTGTGCATTTAAAGTTTTGTAGAAAGTAGAAAAGTTAACGTATATATCAATTAAATAAATAATATTTTAATACACTTAATTCTGAGGTTCCAAAAAGGCAAAAATAATGTATGTATTAATTATATGACTTGTTAAATGTCACTTCTAATACTTATCAGAATTTGTGACTTTTCAATCGAAATAATATACAGTTCAAATTAAATTCTCAAGCATTTTTTACACCGTAAAACAGAACGTTTCTCAAATTACATTCATCCGAAGTCATTGAAATTAGTCAAAGTATGATAATGAATAGAACTAAAACTCGTGGTTAAATACAAAGGAATTTCTGCTTCTTTTTTAATATTACATATTGGCAACAGAGTTCTTTTGTATAATTATAGTAAAGTATTCTTTGAAATATCACACATAAATATTCATTTAAAATACATTCTATTCAGAAAATTATAAAAGATTTAAAGTAACTATTTCCTTTATTGTTTATTAACACAACTTTGTTTCGTTGAAATATATTTTGTAGTATAAAAATAAATGGGAACAAAGTGTTTAAATGAATAGTTTGTTTAAAAGTCAGACGATTTTAAAATGTCAAAATATTATTTGCATTAAAGGCAATAAATAATATTCGATAAAAGACATTTATTTGATATGGTACATACTTTTATTATGTTTACCGGCAAAGTCCAAACGAACAAAAATGCAAATAAATGCTTTTATTTAAAAATGAAAAGTAAATTAGTATTCGAGAAATAATAAATGATACTAAAAATAAAATATATTTTAAAGGAATAGAACAAATAACCTACATTTTACTGATTTGGGAAACTGATTTGAACGACAAATAGAAATTAAGTGCTTAAATTTTAGGTATTGTGTTTAACTTAAAAAATAATAATCTATAATTTAGCGAATGATTTAGAGCCTCACATAAAAAATAGTTTTTATATTTTATTAAATTTAAACTTTTTGTAGTTTATTCTATATCTATCTAATATACCGGGTGATCCAAAAGTCAGGACAAATTTTAAAAATGAATAATTCGAAAACGAATCAAGATACAAAGATACGGTTTTCACCAAACGGATGAAAAAGAAACCGGGTTTTGTGTGGCAACGAAAAAAAAAAAAATAAATAAAAATTAGTTCTGTTGGCGACCAACAGATAGCGCTATAGTGTTTTATTTCACCAAAAGTTGATTTACAAATGAAAAAGTGTTGATAACTTACAAGTCAGCTTAATTACAGTTAATTAGTACTACTACAATAACTGCTCAATGTGCTGTCCATCATTCAGAAGTACAGCTGTGAGACGATTCACCACACCGTTCACAGGATTTAATAGCATTTCTTGCGTTATGGCACACATTTGGGCGGATGTCATCTTTCAGTGCTGCTAGTGATTCCGGTTGGTCGCGGTACACTTTTGACTTCAAGAATCCGCACAGCCAAAAGTCACAGGGTGTCAGATCGGGAGATCTTGGAGGCCATCTGTGATTAAAGTAATGACAGAGAATGCGATATTTCGAGGCATGTAAGCTTCGACAACCATTACCTGCCGCAGTTGCTTCTTTTTATATCGCTTGTTGCTTTGCATAATCCCACATCAGAAATCCGATAGCACCATCTGTTGGTCGCCAACAGAACTATTTTTTTCGGTGTCATACAAAACCCGGCTTCTTTTCCATCTGTTTGGTGCAAACCGTATGTTTGTATCTTGATTCGTTTTCGAATTATTCATTTTTAAAGTTTGTCCTGACTTTTGGATCACCCGGTATATATATATATATTTTTTTTTTTTCGTAAAAATATTTAATAAAATATATGAGATAATTATATCTGAATTATACTTTCGTACGTATAGACTGTCGTTATTTTTTTTTTTTTTTTTTAAACGTAAAAGATTAGCCATGTATTACTAATTTCATATATTAAATATTGCAGCTTTTCTAAAAGTTTATTTATTTTCTTTCACGGCTGTAATATTGGTAAATTGTTACTTTTAATCCTTACAAGCATATATTACCATTAATTTACATTAGGATGTATCTAAATTCAACTGCCAACAGAGAGAACTCAAAAGATTTTATATCGATTTTTAGTCTAAAGTTTAAAATTTCCTCTAACGAAAATAACAGATAACTTATCTTACTTAAGGCAGTATTAAAAAATAGTAATACTAATAATAAATAAATAAAAATATCTCAATATAACCATCCATTTAAATATAAATAAAACATCAAAGAGAAAAAATTCAGCTGCAGTTTAATGCAAACAAATTTCGAATGATTAATATATATATATATATATATATGTGTGTGTGTGTGTGTGTGTGTGTGTATTTCTAAGCAAATACAATAGATCGCACAAACCCACAACAATTGTTTCGTGTAGAAATAACTTACTATGAAACTACACCAGGTTAAAAAATTAGGCATAAATCTGAAGTAATTGCTGCAATGTGCTAGATAATTTCGATACTTAGAATTAAAAAAAAATTAAAATTAATAACACATATACATCAGATTTGTATGCTTGACTTGTAGTCCTCTTGTATATCTTCGTCAGGTAAAGACAGATAGCACATGATAGAATTTACAATACGAAAAACACCCAGGGCTAACACGGGAATCGAACCCGCTCTCCTACGCTCGAAGGCGATTAGCAGTGTGATGACATAACCACTTGCCACGGATTGCCCGTTTCGATAGTACATATTCTTTTTACGGCATTTGTTAAAAAAATACCTCTTTTTCATAAAACTCAGTTACTTTAAATTGTAAAGATGGTTGGTTGGATGGATGGGTTTTATGTCGCACTAGTGCTGCGCAATGGGCAATTGGCGATGCTCTTGGACTCACCCCTAGAGGTGGTCCGGTGACATACCATCACAATTTTTATCCTCCATGGAACGGAATAAAGATGGAATTTTAATTGCGTAAAGACGTTTTAATTGCGTTTATAGAATAACTTTCTAGATTAAACTTTAAATTTTATACTTTAATATTATGCTAATAAATTTCTATCAGACAAAAATAAAATATAAACACAGACATATATCTGATATTACTAGTACCAAATAAAATATAACTCTTTCAATAATAAATTCATGCAAATACATAATTAATGCATTAAATAAGAAAGTACCCGTGTTTAAAATAATAATAAATTTCCCGAACCTAAGGCATTCATTTTGCATTAACTTTTTATTACGGAACTTGAAACAAATTTATTTTTTCGAAAAAATTCGTTTTCTTTTTTTTTTTTTAGTTTTGCATTAATTTGTAATGGGAAATTATGTAAGACTGATTCCAAAGAATATGTTGCACCAATATAAGAAGCTTCAAACAATAAAATTAGCATAATGATATCTTCTTTATTCTAATTCGTAAAAATATATTTTATTTATTTATTTTTTTTTTTTTTTAGAATTTGAATGCATTTTCATAATTTAAATATAAAAAAAAAATAAAAAAGTATACAAATGAAGATATGCATTTTAAGAAGCCTAGATTGACTTTTTACTGAAAGGGAAATATTCTTCAAATGATTTTCACTAGCACAAAAGAAGAAAATGATTGTGAAACATTTAAAATTTGTTTACATCATAAAATTTCATATATAGTGGATAAGTCTTTAAAAATAAACTATTCCATTAACTGGATTGTACTTTTTATACGTCAAGAAAAAATAAATAAATAAATAAATAAAATAAATAAAACAAAAACAAACTCTTACGATGTTGGGGACATACTTAATTAACGGGTTTCAACAAAAAATCTACACAAAATTTAATAGTGAATGAAAATAGTGCACAACTGCTTGGTCTCCAAACTAATATATTTACGAATTAAGAACATATATAGAAATACAAAAATATTAATGAAAAACGAAAAATGATACATTGTCAGGGACAGTACGCAGTTTTGCTACTATGGTAGCCCAAGCCCATTGCACACCACTTGCATAAATGTTTTTTTTTTTTTTTTTTTTTTTTTTTTTTTTTTTTTTTGAGGCATTCTCGGATTTTTCTTTTAAGTAGTTAAAGGTTTTGTGCATTCCAGTTATGTTCATATACTTTTAAACTCAGTTCATCAAAGAAATCATCAATTTGTCGACACTGACGTAGATTAGTTGAATTTCTATCTTCGAGCACAAAAGGGATATATTGAAGTTAGAGGAACGTTTGCGTCTTTTTTTTGCATAATAGACCATGGTTTTGTCAGGTCAGAATATGAAATCATTGTCATTGTGTTATGCTCTTAGAAATGGGACCAAAATATTTCGATATCTATTGTTTTCATAGATGTGTATTGTTGTGAGCGTTGAAATTTTTTGGCAGCTTTATTCTGTTTCGCACTGTCCTTTTTATGAAAAAAAGAAAAAAAATCTTCAAATTCCATTAACTTTTTCTTTTTCATAATTTATGTTTTTCGACCACTTTCCAGTTTTCTTTACGTTGTTGGACATTTCAAAATTCCATGCACTGTTGTCGGAATACCTAGAGCATTAAAATGTGTCACACAATATCGATGTCATTTTTATTTTATGTCTTAATATGCAACAAAAATTTTTTTAAACATATTATTCATATATCACAGTTATTTAATTATTGGCATCAGCATAAATTATAGGTGGTTGTAGGTACTTTATAAATGAGCAAATTTTGTGCAGGTTTTTTTTTGTCGTTACCCGTTATTATTAAATTTAAAGCAGTCTATATAGGGTTTTTTTCCCCCAACAAACATGATTTAGTGTTGGATCCTTGTTTATATATATATATTAGCAATCTCGAAAATAATTATAAATAATGCTTGATAATTAAATATAAATAATCTTGATTTTCAGAATTATTTTTTTACTTTATTAAAGAGTTACGCTTGCCAATTCCCACTTGATTAGAGAGACCAAAAAAATCTTATTTTTCGTAAATCCTACTGAAGAAAACCAAATAGCATAATCAAATAAATAAAAATATAATGTGAAAACTTACTAAGAAAAATAATCGATGATAGAAACGAACGACGGCTACGGAGACGCGTTCAAGCGAATAGACGTACAACCTTTGACTAACTGACCAACATGATAAACAAAAGGACTACCAAGAGTATCTCCTCAACGACAATTCAGTGTACGTTTCTGTTCTATGTATGGGCCTCCGCAGCAGACGCCTCGTTAAAGCACTTATACTAGCTGCGACGAAGATTTGAATTTGAGCGCCAATACTGCAACTAGACATCAACTATGTGGCGATAGGCTGCTTCTTCAGATGAATTACGTTTTATGCTACATTGAGCAGATGAACGTTAGTGAATATGGGGTGAAACGTCTGAAAGCAAACACTCTGAAACGATTACTGGAATGGTATAATCTAGAGGAGGGAACATTATGGTCTAGGGAAAAATCTCGTGACTGTCCCTGGTTTCACTCATCATTGTGAAAGGCACAATGGATGAAAAAATGTACTATGTATCTGTCCATTCTTACATGCAAATTGTTTTTCTCCAGCACGCGGTCATATGCCAGCAAGACAACGCAACGTGTCATACAGCTCGTAGTGTACCTGCGTGTTTCGAAGAGCCCACCAGGAGGATTTTTCGAACGATGAGTCCATTGTACTCCCATGGCCAACAAATTTCCCGGATGTAAATCCAATAGTGAATCAGAGACCACTTCTACTATATTTTTCACGCCATGGATCTTTAACCTAGCAAATTAGCACAGCTGTTCACGACACTGGAGTCGGCATCGCTCCACATCCCTGTGGGTATCTTCAAGAACCTCATTTACTCTCTACCTTACTGTTGCCCCGGTAGGCCTTGCGAAAGGTAATTATCCTGGGTTTTGAAAGGTAGTCACATTAATGCAATTGGACTATGTGGTAGATTAAAAAAATCTCAAATAGACAAAATTTTATATATTTTAATTCAAAAGGTATCGCACCATTTTCTGTACTTCAATAACTTTATTTTAAAGTACAAGACAACTTATTCATTGTATCAGAGAAATAGTATGTTGATCTTTGTCACTTGAGCTATATTTTTTGCATTTAATCTAGTATCTATTTATATATCTATTTACAGTACTAGTCATTAAAATTGCTACACCAGACAGGCGCCACACACGTTAAATAGTCATGACAGATAGAACATGCTGTCCAATGCAAATGATTAGATTTTTAATGCATTCATACAAATCAAGCAGTGTTGGCAACAATTATAATGTGTATAAAAGAAGAGATTGTACAGCAGATTTCTTACGCAGAAATTGTATTAAAACATTGTTGTCAGTTAAGAACGTTGTTATGCTTCGTGTAAAAAGAAAAATGTCATTGAATGGGGAATTTGCACACATGGGGAAATTAATCAAATTTACTTTTTTCTGATAGATCTAGACCCACAGTTTCCAAAAATGTTTTTAAAAATCCAAAAAATTGTATCAATCGTTTGTAAATTAATTTTAAAAATCGGCGTAAACCGCCCGACTCTGAAAAGCGGTGTGTTTCGACGTGACGTCACACTTTATGACTCTCCACTCTCCCGAAGCGAAAGAATCTAGAATTGCAACCGGAGATCTATTGTACTGTACATGATATGTTAGTGCTATTTTGTTTAGCAGCAACGATTTGTCTACTTAGGGGGGAAAAAAAACAAACTTTTCTTTTACTTCGATCTTTATGATGATTCTGTATTCTGTGACTTTGTTTATCATTTGAAAAGAATTAATAGTTCATCTTTTTCATTTAATACCTAATCTGCTTCGATTACTAAAATGTTACTATATTTTTCTAAAAGTAATAAAAATGTTTATTAAAGGTGAATGACAAAACAGTTATAGAAAGTTGTTTTTCTAATAAAACTAAGTTACTTTTTCTCCAATTTTACATTAATTTCCTGTAATTCTTCTTAAAATATTCCATTAAAAGCGCTGATTTATTTTTATTTATTTATTTATTTTTTCAAAATTTCCTAAGCATTAATCTGCTGATTACCTCTTAAACAGAAATTTAATTAACATAAAAACTTTTTTTTTTTTTAACATATTCTGGATACTGGAATTATTTAGATTTTAATCAAGGTCATTTATTTGAATCAGTCCTGAAGTGGAGAAAGGGAAATTATTTTAAATTATTCATGTTTGAGTGATGGCAAGTAAAATGTTTTATTACACTATTTATAGATAGTACGAACGCTACCATTAAAATATATTAAAACAAAACTAAGTGTAAGCCATGCTGGCGCTATAAGCTTTAAAATTGTGAAAATAATAATTTTACACGAGTATTTAAAATAGATCCATTGTATCATAGTAAAATCTCTCATTAAGAAATATATATATATATATATATATATTCTTGTATTTCTTAAGAAGAAAAAATAAGTACATATATACACATATATGTTATGTTATTAACAATAATTTAATTTGGAACTCCCACTACCTTCTTTTACTCCGCATTTTAGAAGACATTTTTATTAACAGAATGTATTCAACTAATTTTTGTTGGCACTGCATATTGTTTATAAACTATACAAACATCATGCAGTGTACTTAAAATTTGCACAGTAAATATATATATATATATATATATATATATATATTGCTATTTCGAACCATAAGGCTTAATGTATCCAAATTCCTTTGTTTGTTATTTTAAACAAATGATGAATTCATTTCATAAAATATTCTATATAGAAAATGTATTTTAATATATATATCTATATATTACATCATCTTTAATACAGATAGTTATAGTGTGCATTAATGTAGTTTAATTGGTAAAATATATCAAGGATAAATTCCGCCCTTACATGAATACATACGTACATATTTGAATTTCTTAGCATGTTCCTGTACCATAGATTATTTGTCCGATCTCAGTGAAAACTTTTAAGAATGACTATCATCATGTGAAATAAACTTAGGAAAATCAATTTGCTTCCTGCTATAATACCTGTTTTGGGGTTTAACTGATTACAGGCCCAGAAACCCATCGCTAAGAACCTCCTTCTCGAATTCAGGCGAATTCAAAACGTGTAATTATAGCAATAACCCAGTATCAAAAATTCACCCCAAAATAATACTTTCATCATAAATAGTGAAAATATCTATTCTTAATTGAAAAATAATTTGTCAAAGAAAGTGTTTTATTTGTTTATTCTCTTATTGCTTGCTTGATACTTTTGTTTTGGTTTCATGTCATTTTAACGTACGGGCAACATTATTTAAATAGCAACTAACTATCTAGGAATAATATTAAGGTAAGTTTGATGTTAAATTAAATTAAATAAAAAAATCAATAAGTAAAATTTATTGTTTCAAAAGTCAAAAAGTAAGATTAATTGTTTTAATAATTAACAAAAAGTCTTCACAGATAAATTTAGTTTCATTTAATTTAGTTTGATGAAATTTTATTCGTATTGGTCTATGCTGTTTCAGGGGTCTTAAATATTCTGTTGCGTGGTTTTTACTACGTTAAAAAAAAAAGAAAACACATTAATATATATATATATATATATATATATATATATATATATATATATATATATGCATAAATATATATATATAAGATAATTTTAAATTATCCATGTTTGAGTGATGGTAAGCAAAATGTTCTATTGCACTATTTATAGACAGAACGTGCGCTACCATTAAAATATGGAAACAAAACTAGGCGCATCATGCTAACAATAACGCACACATACGACACACACGTATGTGTGTGTGTGTTAATGTCAGGTCAAATTGAAAACTCTTGTTTATAATCTTTAAAATAATGTATATGTGGTTTGTATTCTCATCAGAATTATTTTAAAGCTAATATTCTTCTTCTTTTCCTATTTAATTTAAAATATTACTGGTCAAATTATTTTAGGTAACTAGTAAACTTTTAGACTTTTGAGGGTTGTTTGTGGCGATTTAATCATTTTTTTAATTTTCTATTATACTTTTTTTTGTTACTTTATATATATATATATATATAATTTCAATCACTAACACAGAGTAAACAATAAAGCTTTATAAATTTTAAATTCAAAGCAGTGGCATTGCGCATGTCATTCATTGGATGATTTTACATTTTATTTATTTAATAATAAACAGAAAAATAATTTTATTGTTTATAAACCATTGTAGATATCATATGGCTGTACAAAATCATATAAATATGAATATACTTTAATTTCAGTATTTTTAAAATGCGTAAATAAGCCCTTTAAGGCATTTTTAATTTATTTATCTATTTATTTTTAAATAACTGTACATGAAGTTATTAAATGTTTTCAAGTAGCAATATTTAGACAGAAAAAGAATGTTGTTTTACCAAAAAATTGTTTTCACAACACCAAAGAGTTTTTTTTTTTTTTTTTTTTTTTTACTTGTGGATGTAGTTTTATCATCTTTCTCAATAGCTAAAGACAGTTTTCCCCCTTATAAAATTGATGCTATATTTGGGAAATTCGCACAATACAGTATTTCTAATAAGATTGTGTAATCGCTGTCATAATAAAAAGAATATTTTAAAAGCTAAAACACATCACACGAAATCAGCGATATACTGGTTTTCACGCTGAGGCTACGAGAGAGGAGAGGATTTCATTTCATCTTCATAAAGTGTGACGTCATATGTATTCTGCTGTGTTTTCAGTACACAGTAAATAGTGCGTTATTTAAGTTATCATAAATCAATGACCAAGATTCAAAATGAAAAAGCACATGCACTACCCTTTCTATTTTTTCATGTTCTATCATTTAATGATAAAATTGGAAAACATGCAAATTCCCTATTGTAGCCTGATGGGGTTGCGGTTTATCGTACCGCAAAATTAGTCTTTGCGTTGCTCGAGATACTGCGACTGTCTTCGGAATATAGAATGTTTGTGTTTGGGACAGCCATACGAACTCCCTGCAGGATCTCAACGGCCCTCTATTACTAACAACCAGGTACACAGACATTTTATTTGCATGATCTTAACGGATCATATAACCACGTGATGAACATTAAGTCAAGAAATGGGGTCGTTTGCAAAACAACAATTGTCGTCACGAAAAGTTCAACGACGTGGCCAGTAGCATTTACTTCAGCTAACCTTGATGCTCTGCTCCTTCACAGGAGTTCTCTAATGCTGTGATTAACGACAAACCTAAAAGCATAAATGGTGTGACGTCATCTTTTCTAATGAATCACGGTTCTGTTAACAGCATCAAGATGGTTGCATCAGTATTTGGAGGCATCGGGGAGAATGCACATTACCAGCTTGCATTCAACATCGTCATTTTGTCCCATCTCCTGCTGTGGGTACCTTATGAAATAGGGTGCCATTGGATACATGTCTTGATCACCTTTTATTCGGATTGCCGCACTCTGACCGAGCAGTCGTTACGTTTCTTATATGTTGAAATCATTGCTCTGCCTTACCTTCTAGGTCACCGTAGCGCTACGTCAAACAGGACAACAAAGTATGGCTATTTCTCTTGTTGTTCGGACTTTTTTTGATACAGAACGTGTTCGACTGATGCACTGGCCAACATGTTTTCCTGGCCTCTCAACAACTGAAAATGTCTAGTCAAAGTTGCAGAGCGACTGTAATGCCACCATTCTCCAGTTGCTACGGTCAACGAAATATGGCATATTGGATAAGCTATATAGATTGCTGTACCTGTACACGCCCTCCAATCTCTGTTCGATACCATGCCTAAGCGGATAAGGGCTCTTATTGGTTCCAGAGGTGGTTTCTTGGTACTAATTTCTCGTAATCTATATTCCTAGCTTCCTGAAAACTGAATCACTTCTTCTTCCCACTATAATGCATGTGTCCAATAAATATAATTGTTGTTTGCATTCCTTTCTGGTGTAATATTTTTAATGGATAACAGTATATATATATTCGTAATTTGTATTTTTTTTAGAAAATTTAATTAAATATACTTAAATTAATTGTATTAAAATTAAATTATCTGTAAATTGATTTTATTTAAAGAATTATTTTCTTTATCTTTCTAAAAATCCGGGAAAGGATTTTCTGGCATTAGCGTCTAATGGACATTCTGTTAAATAATAATAATAAAAAAAAAAAAAAAAAAAAAAAAAAAAAACGTTGGTAGTAAAAATATACATTCTTAGAAATTAAAAAAAAATAAATAAATTTATGGCATCACATTATGAGTTAAATAACTCTTTTCAACTTAATTTTATTCTAATATATTGTCAGTAAATTGTTAAACACTTAAGTCGTCTCGTAAACCAGGAAATCAACATTCATAATTTGTGAAAAACGACGTTTAGCTATTTTTAAAATTTAAACATATTTTGTAATATAAAATTAAATCTTAAAATGAATTTTTTAATTTTTTTTTCAAAAGTGACTAAATTTGTGAAAATAACAAATTTTGATAAATTCGTTTAAAAGAATTTTACTTTATCGAAATAATTCATTGAGTTTGAAAAGTCTGTTGTTTTGTACCCTTCAGCTTTCGTTCTGAATTCAATTCTAACATTTTACCAGAGGGCAAATCAATTTTGTGAACTAATTCATCTAAAATGTTATTTGCTGTTATTATTATTTTGTTGGGAATGTAGTGAAGTACTTTGTTTGAGAAAAAAGTTTATATTTTAGTTGTTTACAGGATGTTAAATTAATTTCATTTTCTAAAGTAATACTATTTAGTTTGTAAACAGGAATGGTAAACACGTTTTAAATGGAAAGTTAAATATTTAAATTATGTTGTATGAAAATTTAATATGATTCATAAATTCATAAATAATATTTAATAACTATGACCTGTTTAAAAATTTAATACTTTAATCTTTCTGACAGTTTGGTACTGTTGGTGCTGCTTTTTCCAGTACTGCACCGTAAAAAAATTGTGTCATTGTTTTTATTTCATATAGTGGGACTAGTGTTAGACAGTCAAAATATTTGAATGAACAATGTAATATATTTTATAAAAATGTATGTAAAACCATGATAAAAAAAAAAAATCTAACGTATAAATAAAACAGTATTTATGTATATCAGTCCCTATGTATGATAATGCCTAAATATCTGGTAAAAAGAAAGACATATTCTAATTGCTAAAAAACTAGCTGCAGTTTTTTTTCTTTTTTGTCTTTTTAAGAATTAGGCATTAATATTTATTAGATCTGTATGTAGTTTTCACTCTGCCAGCATAGTACGCATCTCTGCCTTTTTTTTTTTTTTTTTTTTTTTTTTTTTTTTTTTTCTATTTTAGAAACTTGACTAGGACAGACATTCATGCCATGTGTCCATATTAGCCCCTTGTTACTCTTCGTACGTTTAGGCATTATATTGAGTTTTACAAACCCTTCAGACCAAAAATAATTATCAAAATATGTATTAACTATAATCATTTATAAAGCACTATAGTTTATTATTTTAAAAATAGAAGTCAAATAACCTGATCTCGCTATTAAAAAGCAAATAGAAATTTACTTTTCCAGTCCCCCTCCCTCTCAAAATAAATAAATAAAAATAATAATTGGCCCTACCAGTGGCCGAACGGTACTGTACTATAAGCTAGTAGACGAGAAGTGCCGGGTTCGATCCTGTGCTCGTCCATCCAGCCGATCGGAGATTTCCGTGGTTTTCCCCGAAATTCGCATGAAAGCGGACTAGAACCCTTTAGAAAGACTTCCATGGAGGACATGCCCCTCTACGTTCTAAGTGCCAAAGTGCAGACAATTGATCTTAACTCAAACATCAACACACCAACATCCCCCAAAATAGTTCTTTTATACTCTAATGCTGAACTAATTTGTGTTATCACGCAACTGTTCATTGAAATATATACCAGTGTAACCAAATATTAAAAACATACCGAGAGGTTTTCCGTAATAAATAGCAGATTTATTTAAGTTCGCAAGTTAAGTTTTCTCATTACTAAGGTATTTGTTCTTAAATATTTTCAACTATAATTAGAATTAGTATATATTAACTCCACAAAATTATTAATAAAATATTATTCGAAAAAAAAAAAAAAAAAATTCACTTGCATAAAAATACTTAAAAAATGGCCTCTGGATATATATATATATATATATATATATATATATATATATATATATATATATATATTATCCTGAACAAAAATCTATCAAGAATATATAAGAAATAATAAATGAGCAACTGCTAAACTCACTTCTGATAAGTGAAGCAATCGAATTTTGTAAATTTTTGTCCATGCTCAACGAATCGAAAAAATAGCTGATAAGACAGAAGTTGTAATCTATTTCGAACTCTGCTTTTCAGAAAAGCAAACATTTTTTGTATTTATTTTTCTTCAAAGTTATTTTATATCTGAACAGGACTTGTGCCTTCTAAAGGGATGAAATATATCATAAGTGAGAATACAGAAATTTTTGTTTCCAAATATGACTTTCGTTCATTAAACTTCTAAAAATTCTTTTATAAAAATACATGTATAACAGTCATATACATATATATATATATATTTTTAATAGAAATATTTTACTCTGTAAATCCTACATTTAAAAACGTATTTAGTCATGATTTTTGTTTATATGTATATATATCTTTAAATCACATAATTTTAATTCATGTACCATAGAGATTGTCAAAATTCAGAAAAATAAAAGTGAGCGTCTATTTCTCGTATCAAAATTTATGCAATATTACAATACAATTTATCCATATGGCCTAAATTCTGAATACTTTAATAAAATTATTTAAGCATATTCTAACATCAACCCTTTACATGATTATTCGACTATTTGTGCACAACTCAATCACAAAATTAACAATAAAACTTCTAGAACTAAACGAGCTAGTAAAAAAACAGATTTCATCTTTTCTAAAAGTGCCATTATTAAACTCATTTCAGATCTACAGACTAATTACTTATCTAACTATAACTGGTTCCTTATTCGAAAATTTATTTTTGCAATTAAAAAGAAATACTTAGTAAATTTTCTGAATGTCTTTCAAAGCCAATCCTATAATAAACATTTTTCAGACATTTTTTATGATATTATAATGTACAAAATCAAGCAATTTAATTTAAAAATTAATAAAAAGCCCAACAAAATTAAAACAAATACTCAATTAATTGTGACTTTTACAAATCAAATATTGAATAGTATTAACATTACGTCTATCATTAATGACAAAGAATGTTTGTTTCCGATTAAAGATTTAAATCTATCACGTACAAATATCCTCTTCCTCTTGGCAGAAAGATATTCAATTATAATTCTGTATCTAAGTCTACCTCTTTTACCAACACTGTAACATGTAAATGCAATGATCCTTCTTTCTCAAAATATATTGACAGAGACCATGGACACATAATCACTGGTAATCTCAATATTATTGATAATTATCAATTAAAAAAATTCATGGAATTTTGCACCAAATTTAGACTTCCAGTTAAAACTAGTATTCCACAAATCTTTCAACAGTTTTCTTATGACCTAGATTTATTTATTTATAAAATATCTATTACTCATAATAAACCTATTGCCTACTTCACTCAATGGAAAGTTTTAGTGTTACAAAAAATTAAAAATGTAGTACAGGAAACCTTTCTCTGTTTCTAACCCTCCCCATGCTCTCTCTAATGATCCGGCTAAACAAAAAATAGGCACCTTTT